>CM053749.1:4311331-4368145 GCA_028658305.1 Pachyuromys duprasi
TAGGAACCTAAAGTATAGTGCGCTCTGAGCAGGCTGGGCTCCGGGACTCTGGGACCAACTCACAGCTTGTGATTTCTCTGTTCCACCTCCAGTGGCCCTGAACTTCCAAACTCCTGGGCCAGAAATGGATGTATACCTAGGCCGCTTCCAGGACAATGGCGCCTGTGGATATGTGCTGAAACCTGCCTTCATGAGAGACCCCAGCACCACCTTCAACGCACGTTCCCTGACTCAGGGGCCCTGGTGGGCTCCAAAGAGGCTCCGCGTCCGGGTACAGCCAGATACAGGGGCGGCCCTGCGGGGTCCCTTCCTGCCCACTGCCATCTCTGCCTGCTCACTGTCTCCCCCTGTTCTTAGATCATCTCTGGGCAGCAGCTGCCAAAAGTCAACAAGAGTAAGAATTCGATCGTGGACCCCAAGGTGACGGTGGAGATCCACGGCGTGGGCCGGGATGTGGCCAGCCACGAGACAGCGGTTATTACCAATAACGGTACAGTGTGCTCTGGTCCTGGGCTGGGCTGGGCTGGGCTGGGCTGGGCCGGGCTGGGCCGCCCATGCCAGCGGCCTTGCTGTTGATATGGTGTCTGCCCTTCTAGGTTTCAACCCATGGTGGGACACGGAATTTGAGTTTGAGGTGGCCGTGCCCGACCAAGCCCTCGTGCGCTTTGTGGTGGAGGATTATGACGCCTCCTCTAGGAACGACTTTATTGGCCAGAGCACCATCCCCTGGAACAGCCTCAAGCAGGGTGAGTGCCGGAGGGGAGGGGCCTGCCAGGAGCAGTGGGCGGGGCGTGGCTTCTCTTAGCCTACAGCTCACTGTGCCAGAGCATCCTCTCCCAATGACCAGAACTGTCCTTCCCTCCAGGGTACCGCCATGTCCACCTCTTGTCTAAGAACGGAGACCAGTATCCATCAGCCACACTATTTGTGAAGATCTCCATCCAGGACTAAGCCTGGGGACCTGGTGAGGTCCACCCTGAGTGGGCCAAGCTGTGCCCACACCTTGGGCAAGGCTGGCATTGTTGCACCAACCTCTGGTGCGGAGCTCAAGGCCTGAACCGCCTTTGGCTCTAACACATCGTGCCTGTGCTTCTGCCTCTCTGGGGGCCCAGGAGCAGTCCAGTCCCTGGAGTGGTCCAAAATTCCGTTAGGAACAACACTGCAGCCCTCTCCCCGACCCTCAAGCTGCCGTTAGGTTGTGAGTTTTTATTAAAAAAAAAAAATCACAAGATGAAACCTTATAGTCTCTTTACACACACACCAGAGAATCCTCAAGGCTGCACACCGCTCCCACCGTGATGGGGTCATGTGGAGTGAGCAGCGAGAGGAATCCCTTCCCTGGAGGCGGGTTTACCCCGGAGTGCCCCAGGACCCTGCTGCTGAGAAGGGGACTCAGGCAGACTGTGCAGCTTGAGGCACACAGGCCACATCGACACCAGCCACTGGCTTTTATTAGGAAGGGGGTGTCACCCCAGGAGACTCAGGGTGTGAAGAGCAGGTTTCTCTAGTTCAGAAGAACCCCAGCTTCTTTTTCTCTTGCTGCTGCTTCCACTTGGCCATGCAGTAGAACTCCTCCTTGGATTTCCCAAAGATGTCTTGGAAGTCAGAATCTGAGAGGTAGAACTGGGGGAGTGGTATGGGGAGGGTTGGGGTTCCTGGAGCCCCAATTCCTGTCCTACCCAGAGGTGTCACCCATTCTACACTTCTCTGGTCTGGGGCAGGATGCTCTGAGATCCTGCAGTGTAGGGTGAGGCCGCAGGCCGGTGCTTAGAGCAGCATGTCCGGTACCCACCTCCTTTCTGGCAGGGTCCACTCCCTGTGGCAAGTCCTCCACAGCCTGGTGCATCAGCCTTTCCCGGGGCAGGCTCCCATTGGCCGTTGAGCTGCCGCAGCCGCTTGTGGGGTTCAGGCTAGGGTTCTCGCCATCAACACCGCGACCCAGCTCCAACCCATTCTCTGGGCTGTCCTGGGACACCTTGAGGGCCAGTAGTGTCGAGTGGCCTGCCTTGTTATCACTCGGTGGTGGAGTTAGCTGGAAGCTATGGACTTCCTGTCCATAGGGTTCGGAAGATGGAGGACGGGCACCCACCAAAGATCACACTGAACCCACAGGCCTTTTGGCACCATCGGAAACCCCCTGCTGCCTTTGAATCTGGCCCCTGGTGCCTCTGCCTCTGTCTCCTTCTGTCTGAGCCCAGACCACCAAGCGGGGCTGCCGGGGAAATAGTCCGCCACTTACCGCTGTTATCTCAGAGATGGCAGACCCTGGCTGCAGGCTGCCCTCCATCACCTCCTCATAGGACTGATTGTTCTGGGGTCAAGAGTAGGGTTGTTAGCAGGCCTGGGGCAAGGGAAGGAGTTTCCCTGGGACCCAGGAAGAAGCCTAAAGCACAAGATCGGGATTTTCTCCTCCCGATAGGGAGGGGCCTCTTCTAGCCCCTTCCCCCACCAGATAGGGATGGGGTGCTAGGCCTCACCGTCCACCTGTAGGGGTCCCAGGTGACGAACCACCCGGTGAAGGTGACCGGCTCATGGCCCTGCTTGACCAGAACGATGGGTGTGGCCAGGCTCCTCTCCGCAGGGTGAGTCCTCAGGTACTCCCGGCCCCAGGCCACTGCTTCCTTCTTCCTCTTGCCCGCAGCTTCCCCGAGCCACAGGAAGATCTGGGCCACAGAGGAGGCCTGGACTTGGCCAGGTGGAGGGACTGCCAGTCAGCCACCTCCCCCCAACTCCACAGCGTCAGAAGCCTCAGAAGCCTGCAAGCACATGCCTGGCCAGGAAGATCCACCCAGGTTGGGACACCCACACACCCATGAACACTTGAGGTCAAAGGCATGCATACATGTATCTAATCTGCACATAGCTATGAAGCGTTAGCATCTGCCAGGCACTAAGAACTCGGCTGTGGAAAGAATCCAGGTTTCCACCCCTAAAGCAGGTATGGTGGCGAAAGTCTGTGACGATACGACTGGCAAGGTGGAAGCAGGAGGTCAAGCCACCCTTGGCTGCAGAGAGAGTTGGAGGCTAGCCTGCACCACATGATACCCTGCCTCAAAAGTCGGGGGACTGGAATGACTGCGCAATTAAAGTACTTGCTAACTTAGCAAGGTCCTGGGTTCGACCCCCTAGCACCACATAAATGGGATGGGGTGGGCAGGCCGCTAATCCCAACACTTGGGTGGTGGAGCTGGGTGACTCAGAAGAGGTTCAGGATTAAACATGGTGAGTTCAAGGCCACTCTGGCCTATATGAGATACTGTCTCAAAACAAGTAAAAAGATTTTAGAACAATCTCCGCCCTCATAGAGACTTCACGAGGGAGCAAGTTACTATGCGTGTGTCTGGGGAAAGAGTGAAAAAGAATCAGGCAGCACCAGCGGTCTAGAGTGGAAGGTGCCTCGCATGCTCAGGAACAGCAAGAGGCTGCCGTGGCAGCAGTGTGGGGTCAGGGGTGTCTGTTCAGAGAGGGCTGGCTGGGCTGGGTTGTGACGGGGTAGTATGGGCTTGGGTTTTCTCTGAGTGAGATCAAAGCTCAGCCTCATCACAATTCAGCCTACCACACACAGTCCCTGTCTGTCTGTCTGTTTCTGTCACACACACAGCCTCAAAGACGCACTGTCCGCTGCCATAAAGCCAGATAGCTGACCACAGCCACACACCACCGTCCACTATCATCACAGTGTCTGCACACAGACACCGTCACATTGGGCTGCCTGTAATGCGTCTCACAACCACACACCAACGTGTCTTCTTTTCCTCTCGCACTGACATGCAGCGTCCCCAGTTACAACTGGTCCGGCCAGTTCCAGTTAGTACCGGACCGCATGACTGCTGGCATGGTCTGCCTAACACACAGCTGTAGCTACCCAGGCAAATGTGCAGGCTCCAATAACCATCATGCACAGGCCCTCGGGCACATGTCATCACGCACAGCATCGCAGGGCATACATGCAAGGCCATAGTCACACACATCCCAGCTCACGGTGTAGTGTGTTGTAGTTTTCCTGCCCTACCCAGACTCTCAATCCATGGCACCAAGCAGTCACAGAATAAACTTACCTTCATGCCCAACCCCACCCACGTGGACACACCTTGCATTCCCAGCCCAGCCAAGCAGGTGTGGCCGCCTTACCTCCTGACAGGTGTCTAGTAACATGATGTCATACTTGTCCAAGTCCTCTTGGCCAAAGAAGAGCACTTCCGTGAGGACCAGGCAGCCTGAGTGGCCGGAACACTCAAACAGTCGTGGCTGGGTGCTGCAGACCTCCTCGGGAAGCCTGGCCAGAGGAGGGGCTGTGCAGTCTGGGTCATGCTGGCCCTTGGCACGGGCATCCCACCTCCGCCTCAGGGAAAGCAGCTCCCTTGGGACAGGAGCTCTGGGCCATCCTCTGAACTCCACACACCCGTCGACTTTCCTATGCAGGACTTAGCCTGTGGTTTGGGGCTTGCCCTCAGCGGCAATGCAGGGAGTGACTTCCACCAGCAGAGGGTGCCATTTCTCCCCATTTGCTCTGGCATTGTCTCCCGTTCAGGTTACCCCAGGGGCACTTTTTCCAATCTTATTTCTCTGTGGAACCTTTCACTAGTCACCCACCTCTAAGCCTCACGTCCTCCTCAGGATAAACATATTCCTCACTAGTCCTGTTACCTCTTGTTACTGGGATAGGGGGCCCGGCCTCCGAGAGCTTCCCAGAAGTGGGGAGGCTCCTGACCCTCCAGCACCGTTTCCTTGTCACTCCCTGAGAAGACAGTGGCCACCATCCGCGCCATCTCACGCTGGTCCCCATTACAGCCCTGGTAAGCAGAAGCTGTGTCAGGCCTTGCAGCGGGCAGACCCTCACCACCAGTCCCAGTCCCGTGAGCCAAGGGAGGCTAAGCTGTAGGGAGGCACCGGTTTCCCCAGCTCTGACTCCATGACCCTCTCTGTGTCCAGAGCATGGATGAGAGACATCCAGGCTTGGGGGTCATTTATGGTTTATACAAAACAAAACAAACCCAAGCAAACTAGACTAGTCCTCTTCCTTTCCCAGAGAGGCTTGGAAAAGTCCCCAACCTGGAAGGGAGCTAGGCTTGTCTCCGACCTTGGGAACCCTAAGTTCGCTTGTGGCTATGGAACCTCCCCTAGCTCTGTCGGGACCCCCAGGCCACTTCACACACCCGCAGCACTGGCTTTCAAGCCTGTGTCCTAATGGAAAGGACCCATCTCTGACCTGGCACCACCTTCCCAGAGGTGACTCACTCGTACCTTCCCAAACCAGAGGTAGCAGACATCAGTTGTGATCAGAAAGAAGATATCACTGGACGAGAGGGAGGAGGCACGGGCCGGCACCTCTGTGGTCCTGGTGTTGTGGCTGTCTGTCCCTTGTACATGGAAAAGCCGCGTGCCCAGTATCGGCGGCCTCTTCCCTTTGTTGCCTGCGCTCCCCTAGGAGAAGGTGGCTCTTCAGGCTGACACTAGGCCTCCTGGGGCCACCTTCCCGGCCTAGCGGTAAAGGCACTGCCTCAGGACTAAGGCTACCACTGTCCTCCCCCCGCTGAGTCTGGCTGTGGCAGTCCTGTCTGTGTAAACAGACCCCTTCAATAGACTTGTCACCCATCTCAGGGCCCCAAGCATGCTCCTGCCACCAATCCAGGCACAGAACCGACAGAGCCAGGGACCGTGAGACTTCAGAAATAGACCTAAAATGAATCCCTCCTCCCTCTGTGGCCTACGTCAAATGGCTTTTATGATGAGTGTGTGCATGTGTGCACAAGCAGGTCCCAGGACATCGAATGCCCTTCTCAGGAATGCTCTCCCCCCCCTTTGAGATAAGGTCTCTCATTGGCCTGGAGCTCACCACGCAGGCTACACTGCAGCGTCAGGAATCCCCTGCTCTCTATTTCCCCAGAGCTAGGGTCACAGCAAGCGCCACCACGCCCCACATCTTACACAGCCGCCGGGGTCACACTCACACATGCAGGGCAAGCACTCCACCAACCACGCCGCCTCTCCATTCCCTCTGGCAAAGGGGTGAAAAGTCCAACACAGGCCCTACCTGGAAGACCACCAGCTGCCCCTGGAAGATGGCTAGGAAGTGTGGGGGCTCTCTGCCCATGGTCACGTGTTCCCACACCAGTGTCCCCTGGTACATGAGGTCCACTTCCTCAGCATTGCAGTTCAGGGCCTTGATGTCTTCTGTGGTGGTTTGGTGGCCCTGCAGCAGGGAGGGGACAATATGGCTGGGTTCCCATTCCGTCCTGAGAGTCTAGCTTTCGGGCTGGGAGGCGTCTGATAGCCCAGCAGTGGGCATACCTGCCATAGGTACAGGATGTGCTGGGCTCGGCCCAGTTGCTGGTATGTATAAAGGGCGAGGTAGCAGTTTCCTGAGCACAGCTGGCCATGTTGCTTGGGCTCCACTGACTGCCTCTGTGAGGCCTGGATGCACCACACCTGAGGAACAAGGGGCCAGTGGGCACAGGTGCCCCTCACCTGCAGCAGCCTGCCCACCTGCATCCAGCTGCAAAGCGCTCGATGGCTCATCTGTGCCAGCAAGCAGCTCGCCCCGGTCCATGCCTTTCATGCATCATACTGGACCTGCTAGTGACCCTTACCCCGCTGACCTCAGCAGCCCTCGTGCCTTTGCTGGCCCACTCCCAGCCCAGAAGTAGTTTATGTGCTGGACCTGAGAAAATAAGCGGACAGATCCAGCTCGTGGCCCGTGGCCACCACGGTCTAGACTCTGATAGCCACAGCACTGGCTAGAGGCAGACAGCAGCCTCTCTGCTCAATCCAGGAGAGCAGAAGTGGCGCTGCAAGAGGGGCCCTGGCATTCTGAAGGGATATTTTTTCTTTTTTCTTTAAAGTGTCATTAACAATAACAACAAAAAAACCACAAATAAAACAAAAACAGCCCCCTAAACAAACAAACAAAAGATGGGGTGCGGTTCAGTTGGTAGAACTCTTGTCTAGCACGCACCCCTCAAACCTGGTTTCCACCTGTAACTCTGGCACTGGGGTGGGGGCAAGGTAGGAGGATCAGAAGTTCGAGGCCAGTCCTTGAGTCTATGGTAAGTTTGAGGCCAGCTCAGGATATTTGAGAGCCTGTCTAAAGAAAGGACAGCATCTCTCTCATCTGTCCAGTGACAGCTGTTACCATGGCAGCCACACCTCAGCTTCAAAACCAGACAGAACTGGCGGATGCCGAGTCTGTGCAGGCTGCCATGTGATTCTCTGAAGCCCCAGCTCTTCCCACGTGGAAACTGCGCATCACAGGGCCAACCTCGCTGCACTTCAGCCTGCCTGGAAACTGTCCGGTGCCCTTTATCTGCACGGACCACACTTTGCCACGGGACTTCCCCTCTAGACCAGGCCATCGGGAGCTCATGCTTTTCTGAAAAGGCCACCATAGATCAAAATCTACCCAAAGATACTCTTGCCTGGAGTGCTGCCTCCCTACTGCTGGAGGCTCCTTGCCTTTGTGCCTGGAGCTGATCCCAGACGCCTTTTCTTCCCCTCCTTTCCCCTCAGCTTCCATCTCCCTCTTGCTCTGTCCACTCCCTCCCCCCTCTACCTCTCCACTCTTCCTCTCCCTGGGCCTACTCCATTTCCCTGCCTTCCCTGTCTGCTCTCACTCCTGCCTTCCCCTCCTTGCTCCCCCCAGTCTTCCTCTCTCACTGCCTGGTCTCTCCTCCCTTCCCCCTTCCTCCATCTCTTCCCAGCCCTCACCCCTGGCTGTCCCTATAAGAACAGCTGTAGGCAGAACTTCCATTTTCTCTGATCTTGGCTTGCCTACAGAATTTAGACTCCCCCCCCCCCCCGGTGCAGTGGTCTCATTCACATAGTCTCACATCACCCCCACATCGACATCAGCTGGTGGCCCAGGCTGGACTGTAATTTCTGCCTCTGCTTTCTGGACTTAAAAACAGGCTTGAGGACACTAAGCATTCTGCTTTCCTACGTCCTAGGTCAGTGTGCTAGCCTGTACCACATGAGGCTGGCAAGTCAGCTGTTCAAGCCTTCAGCTTCTACAACACTGGTCTGAGGCTGGATGAGGCGTGTGTGACTGTATGTTTGGGGCTAGGTGTGCTCGGGGATGTGATTTGTGTGGGCCACAGGGCATGGTTCATTGTTCAGCCGTGGTCAAGTTGTATGACTGTGAGTGAGTGACCATGGCATTGTATGATTCGGTACGACTGTATGAGCCAGCTGTCGGAGAGAGGACAGGCGTGTTTCTCTAAATATATCCCCCGTTGTGGGAGGATGGGCACGCACATGCTCCACGGTTGCTTTCATGTGTTGAGGCAGTGTCTCATGTAGTTCACACTGGCCTTGAACTCCTAATATTCTCTCCCCCAGAGTTCCAGGTTTACGGGCATGCCTGCCCCCCTCCCCACTTCACCCCTCGTCCAGGCAGAGTCTATCGCTGTGTGTACACTAGCTCCCCGAAGCCAGGATCCTCACCTCCACCTTGCCAGAGCCATCGTCCGGCATCCTGAGCTGGGCTGCTAGCTCAGGCTGGCTGTGCAGCTTGCCCACGTCCAGTTTTACCTGCATCTGTTTACCTGCATGTGGAGCTCAGAGTCAGGGACGCCTCAGTGCCACCGGGCCCACTTACCCCTCGCCCATCTCGTAGGGTCTGGGTCACACCTTCTTCCTTCTCACCCTCAGGGGACACACCTCCCTCGCCTGTCCAGCCAAGCTCCTGACCTGCTCAACCCCACCCTCCCGGTTTAAGCATCTGAGCAGCCCCTGGGTCCTTCCAGGTCCCGCCCATTCCACAGGTTCCACCCCCGCGCCCTCCCCTCGCCCCGCCCCTTGCTTACTCTTCCTATCTTTTTTCCTATCTGATTCCGTTGCCCACTTCCGGAAGAGCTGCTGGAAGGCTATGGGCTCTGCTCCGTCGTTCACAACCTCCACATTGGTGTAGTTCGGGTAGCCCTTGGCCTGCATGAAGCCCTGGGACACAGCTCTGTCAGGCCTGTGGCTCAGGGCCCTCGGCGGTTCTCCGCAGGGATACCCCCCAACTGTAGTTACAACAGCAGCCAAGATCTGAGCTGGGTTAATTAACCGAACTCGTGACCCATTTAAAATCGAGCTGACTCCTTCGCTACTGACTCTCCCAAGGCCCCCGAGGGAAGAAGGGCTGGCCATGACAAACCCTACAGCCTCATAACCCTCCTCTGCCTCCCCTCTGGGCAAGGCTGAGGCCTGCACACATGATGCCTTGTGTGTCGGGCATCTTCACTTCCATTCAAGGTTTCCAGGATAGACACATTCACTTTTTGACCCCAGGACAAGGGTTCCTCTCCTTAGAGACCTCAGTATAAAAATATTCCAAGGGAGAGCCATTTCTTCCCTCAGCCTCACCCCTACCCCTGCAGGACACCCTATCCCAGAGCTGACCACGGCAAGCCGCCTCCCTGTAGGGGACCCCCGACCTCACCACAGCTCTGCTCAAGGCAGCCTTCTTCTCCTGGGGGCTGGACTTTTGTCCCTGCCACATGTAGATCCTGAAACCACCCTGGTCTAGGAGATAGCAGCCCTAGGGAACAAATTGAGTTGGTCAGCAAGGACTGGGGTTCGGAGGCAAGGGTGGGTGGGGTGCTGGACCAGGCTTTCCTTACATCCTCTTGCAGGAGGTCCTGGGTCAGTGGGCGTGTGGCCAGTTCCTGGACCACCAGGTCTGTTCCCTTCTCGAAGACACTGGAGGGCAGGTATCCAGATGTGGACAGCCAGCCTCTCCTCGGCCGGTGCCAGCCCAGCACGTTCAGAACCCTCAATTTCCCAGAGGCTGAAGTTGTGAGCTGAAGTCTTGGCCTTGCTTGGGGCTTAGGTGGCTCCTTGAGCCTCACAGGGCCTCGCCATGGCCTCCTCATCAATATTACCACACACCATGCAGGAGTGTGCATCACGCAGGCCCAACACCCCATGTGACCTACCCCAGAGAGCCTATGCTTTCACTGGAGGTTCTTTTGCTGTGTTGTGTCGGTAAAGACACAGTCTTGACCCCTCACTCTCCCGTGCCTGCCCCCAGTTCTGCTCACTGGTAGAGACGAATGTTGGACTTTTGTAGCTGGCTGACACTGTTGTTGGGCACAGAAGCACTCAGGCTGCCTGATCGGCGGCCCAGCACAGCCTCCATGATGCCCATGAGGTCGGCAGCTTCCTTCTCATCTTCCACTATGCCAATTTGGGCACGGCCACCACGCTCCCTGTCCCTGAGGCTGCAAGTCAGGGTCAGCGCCTGAAGGAAAGGACCCAGCAGTCAAGACGTCCTGGGAGTGACACCCCACCCAGCCCAGGTCTTTATCACTACTTGGAGCCCATAGGCACGGGATAGGTGTCCTGCCATCCTAGCGTCTGCAGGGACACCACCAGCAGTGAACTTAGCCTGTTCCTAGTAGGTGCCTATTGGGTTAAGACAGAACGCCCAGCTACCTCTTGGGGTGGCCAGATGATGGACTCCTAGAGGAACCCTAAGCCCTGTACCCCCAGTTCCTAAGGCAGGCACTGACCCGTGATTTCTCGGAAATGCTGGTTTGGGGTCCATTCCACTGGATCATCACCTTGCCGAGGTCCAACAGGAAGATTCCCCCCTTATTAAAGCTGTTCCAGGACAAGGCCACCTTCCAGAGCCGGGAGAGAGGGGTGGAAGGAAAAGACGTCAGACCACCAGCTCCACAGGGAGGGGGAGAGGGAGAGGGCAAGGCAGGGTGTGTTAATTGTCAGTGTGAGGCTCTGTGCAGCTCTGTGCGTGTGTGACAGAGCCTGTCACAGCATGCATGCATCTTTGTAACCACATGTGATCTTCCATGTGGTCACACTAAAGTGGGGCATGGGTAATTGTTGATTTCTTTATGAACATATATGGGTGCATATATGGGACACACCATGTTTGGATAAGAGGGTATGCTCACAGTGACAGTATGTATGTGCCTGTGTGGTGACAGTATGCCAACTCAGCACAAGGATAGTCATTGAAACAGACACAGTTTGAAGACACTAAGTAATCGCAATGGTGTAATAGGAAACACCAAAGACTACATAAAGTCTATCCGTACATGACCAGGGCTGTGTGAGGCCACGACGCAGTCTGGGAAGGACTGTGCCTCACAGAGCTGCCACAAGCTTTGCTGCCTGGGGCTGTGCAACCAACCACAGGGTCACCAACCACACTGCAGAGGGGTGGTCACTGTCCCACGCTCTGGCCACCTGGCGGCAGAACTCCCTGCTCCTCTGTTCAGCTCCTGGTAAAGGGTGGTTTGTGCTACTTTATGAACGGGCACTCCAAGGATGACGGGCAGACAGTGTGGCTGAGTGTGTGTGATGATGAATGACGTGAGAGTGAGTGTCAGGTTCTGCACACTCCCTCCTGCTGCCTGCAAGGATGCGGTGCACCAATACATCTGCCTCCCCCGCCCAAGTTCTTAAAGCGCCCATGAGTCGGGAGGAAAGAGGCCGGCCAGCAGCAGACAGAGGTGGGGCCAGGATCTTGGCTGCCTTGTGCCTCCTTAGTGAGCTGGGTCATCTGCGGAGCTGCAGCTCACCGCCCCACCAACTCCTGCCCTCTCTTACGCTTCAGGACACTCAGCCTCATGGGTCCAAAGGTCAGACCGTGTCCCTGGCTGCCCTCACCTCCGTGGCAGACACGTGCTTCCTCCCCAGGATGTGGAGCAGCCGCTGGACAGTGTAGGTGTTGGTCGACACATGCTTGAGAGCCCAGGCTCTGCCTCCCTTCCTATAGCTGAGGAGGGGACAGGAACGAGTGTGGGAGCGAGCGAATGCATGAGTGTAAGTGTGTGGGGGGATGACACGTGCCTGGGTGTACATGTGTTTGACCACACACGAGCATATGTATGTGTGAGTGCACAGGGACCCGAGGCACAAGCATGCACTGCTTATCAGCGTGTGGAACGGTGTGACGGGTATGTTTGGGGATTTTGTATGTACTTTTCACCCTGGTGGGTGCAGGTGTGAGCACATGGACACATAGTAATGTGTGCTGGGGATACATTTTCAGGGAGGCATGCTTGTGTGTGTGCTTGGAGTGGCTTGTGTTTTTGCATACACACAGACCTGTCTGCACTATATGCAAATATTCGACCCAGCGACACCAAACAAAAGTGATTCACAATTGGCAACGGGGTTAGCTATTTTCAATCTCAGAATGTAACAATTAGAAAAAAATACTTGAAGCAAAAGTAAAAGAGACACTTCTGCCAGCATGGCAGACGAAGCAAGCTCTGGGTAACCTGGTCACCATTCCATGTACAAACATTCACAGGCGTTACTATTCATAGCAGCCCCAAAGGGAAGCAACATGTGTGTCTGCCCCTTGTTGAGCTGATAAAACACAGTAGATTCATATAACAGAATATTAATCCACGGTAAAATGAAGCCAGGTAATAATACAAGCCACATGAGGATGAACCGTGAAAAACAGGATCAATAAGGGATGAAGCTCAGTGGCTGAGGGCTTGTCTGCCATGTGGGGAAGGCTCTGGTTCCATCCTTAACCCAGATGGAAAAGGAGGAAGAAGGGGAGGAGGGGGAGGAGGACGAAAAGATAAGGATAAAATGAAAAAAGTCAGCCACAAACCCTCACTTTGTGTATTTCCACTTACAGAACTAGTCCAGAACGGGCAGATGGACAGACAGAAAGCGGCCAGTCGCAGCCTCTGGCAGAAGGAGGGAGTGCAGGAGAGAGGCTGCCCAGAGGCGCTTCAGAGTTCTGAAATGTCTTAAAGCTGACTGCAGTAAAGGTTGCATGTATCTTAAACCGATGAATTGTGTGCTTGAGATGGGTGGAATGTATCTGAGTGTCCATACCGTGCCTCCCTCCCTGCCCATCCCCCACCCCCACCAGAGACAGGGTTTCTCTTTGTAGCCTTGGCTTTCCTGAACTTGCTTTGTAGCCCAGGCTCGAACTCACAAGAGATCCACTTGCCTCTGCCTCCCAGAGTGCTGGGATTACAGGTGTGCTCCACCACGCCCGGCGAGCATCCATATCTCTAAGTGCACGCATGCGTGCGCACAAGTTGGCTGTTCAGCCAATGGAAAGCCCTTGTCCCAGGGTGGCTGGTGGTGCCCCTCCCCAGACTACCTAACACACGATGTCCCGCTCTCTGCCCCCATCTCTCTTAGCACTCACATGACTCCGGGGTGGAAATAGCTGTGGAAGCAGTCCGACTCGTGGCCCTGTGACTCTCTGTGCAGCACGGTCCGGTCTCCTAGAGCCTCCTGCAGGTGCTGCACAGAGGTGACGGCACCCCCCTGAGCCTCTGCGCTGGCCTCCTTTCCGATCCAGTAGTGCAGGTCGCTGGACCCTCCCTGGGTGGCCTTTGGACCCTGAGGGACCTAGGGTCCAGGCATTTGTATATGTGGAGGGGGAAGGGGCCAGGCTTCAGGGCCTGGTTGGAGGGTAAGGTAAAGGGTGATCAAGGAGTCAGCGGGAATGCTCTGGAATGGAGGCTATGAGGGAAACTAGGGACTAGAAGGCTCAAGACAGCAGCCCCTGGTGGGATGCAGCCTCTATGGGTAGTGTGTGGTGTTGGGGCTTTTGATCTCCTCAGGACTCAGGATCTTCTAGGCCTGATTTCTTCAGCTCTGGGCCATGTCACCCCTCAGAAAGACTCCCTAAGTGACTCACATGGAGGATGACATAGCAGCATTCCTCGAAGAAATTCCCATGGACCTTTTCAGGCAGTGGCAGCATATTTAAGTTCTAAGAGAGAGAGGTTGCCAAGTAACTGGTTGGAGACCTTGACCTGTGACCTCCAGAGACAGGGTGAAGGAAGGGGCTCCAGGCAGGAGACAGGAAAGGTTGGAGACATTCCTCCATGTCACAGGCTCTGCTGTCTGGTCTTGCCCCTCACCTCAGTAATCCATATTTGGAGGGCTCTGTGGCTGTCGATGGCTGGGAGGCCCTGGTTGATGTCCATTCTAGGCTCGGTGGGAATGATGGAGATACAGAGAACAAGGGCTAGAGTTCAGAGGTTGAAGGCCAACCTGGGGCACCTGTGTCATAGGCTCCATGTGAGAATTCTCCCCGACACCTACGGCTCTCCAAAGCACCTTCATTACAGAGTGTAATTTTCATTAAACATGCAACTTCAGCAAACCAGGGCAGGGCATTCAGGGACCTGGTTTGTCTGTAGGAATGCTCTTATACCAGGCCAAGCCCCCTGGCCAGAAGGGGCCCTTCTGCTAGCCGTAACATCTGTAGACAGTGAGCTAGAAACTGGCAACAAAGAGCTGGAAGTGTAGTTCAGTGGTAGAATGCTTGCCTAGCATGCATAAAGCCCTAGGTCTGACCCCCAGAACCACAGAACCTGGCAGGGTGGTGCATGGCTTCAATCCCAGCACTCAGGAGGTGGAGGCAGAAGGTCAAGGTCATCCTCAGCCATAAAGCGAATGTGAGGGTTTTAGGAGACCTTGTCTAAAAAAATCAAAAGGAAAAAACCAGGAATGCTTCCACAGGCTAGTGAAGCATTGAATGACCAAAGGTCCCAGAGAGGAATGAGTTCTCCAAACAGAGGCCCTCCACATATACAATGACAGCTGTGGAGAGACCCCAGGAGGGTCAGACAGGCCTGGCAGAGAGGCAAAGGCTGGAAGCCGAGAAAGAGTTTCTGCAAACAGGTGTGGGTTCTACAGGCACAAAGGGTCTCTGCAGGCCTGGGAAGGCTGTGCCAATGTGGGTAACAAAGGATTCTGAAGAAGGGGTGGAGTCTGAAGCCACAAGACCCTGCAGGCAGGAACCACGCCTTTGGCCATAGAAAGCCCCCCTAGACAGAGATGGGCAAGTAAAGCCTGGAAAAGCTCTCTAGACACGCCCAGGCTTCATATGCAGGATGCCTTCAGCAAACAGACTGGATACCCAAGACGGGAAGATGGGAACAGGTAGGGAAAACCTGGGCAGACCTTGCAAAGAAATCTAAGACCTGTAAAGACTGCCCGCCCCGCCCCGCCCTAGCCCCGTCCCGGCCTCAGAGTCAGGGAGTTTGCAGAAGCATAGAGGCTGTAGAAGGCTGCAGAGGTTCCACAGACCAGCTCTGGCAACAGTGTTGGCTTCTCCGGAGAGGCATGGAGGTGTGGGCTGAGCCACAGGGAAGCCACTGCCGTGTGCAAGTGCATTTGCTCCAGACACAAGCAGGATTATGAAGCAGGGCTAGGTTCTGTGGGGACACCCAGGTCCTGCAAATAGGGGTGGGCCATGAATACTTCAGGTTGGAGATGGTTGAGGCTCTGTCAGTAGGGCTGGGCCCTGCCTACAGGTCCCCGTGCGAACAGGAGTGTAGGGTCATGCTGAGGCTCTGCAAACAGGGATGAGGTCTACAGAAACACAAGGATGTTTGCAGACCAACGCAAGCCCCTCCCAGTGGGCTCTCCCCTGGGATAAACCGAAAGCATTTCTACCCAGGTAAATTCAGGTAGGCTGTGCAAAGAGGGGAAGCCCTCTAAAAAGACCATGGGGTCACACAGGGATCAGGCTCTTCAGAGCATATGTAGACAGAGGAGGCTCTGCCTTCGGGTCATAACTGTCCCTTAAGGAGTTAAGGTGTTCTAGAGAGGCGCTTTGTGTCCCTCTGTACTGATGGACAGCCCCGGTCCAATTGGAATGTCCTCAGAAATTTTACCCTGGAGGGAGGGAAAGCTGAAGCCTTGCAGTGGGCTCTGGGGAGGGATTGTCTCCCAGAGAGAGATTCCACAAAATTCTGACAAGCTTTCAGACCACCTCACGGGGCAAGCTGGAGCAAATGGACCAAAGACAGTGGTGGGTCAGCTCTTTGAGCAGGACTGTTCCGTTGTGCAAACCTCAAGTTAACCTCCATTTAACTCTGAACCTCATAGCAGAACTTGGGGGAATCACTGCACCTCTATTTGCTTCTTTTCTCAATGTGGCCACATCAGTTACATTTCCTTTCTCTGCTTTTCATTATTATCTGTTCAGCTAGCTGGGTGAGCGTGGGTGGCTCAGCACAGCTTGCAGCCCTATCAGAGCCTTCTGACCCTCAAAGTTCTGAAAACATTACTGTGGAGGGAACCGTTTCCCTAGGCAGGGACAGACACCACAGCAGACACATCTTTGCAGACACCTAGACAGAGGTAGGTGCTGGTCTGCTCTGGGCCAGGACAGGCTTGGCTGTGCCTGTATGTCAGCTTTCGGAATGAAAGTAAACCTTGCTCGGGGAGCAAAGGAAACGGTTGAGAGAGAGCTAGACTGAACACAGATCCAGCTTTACAAGCTCCCCAAACAAAAGTTCCTGTCAACTCAGGACAGAGGTGCTATAAGATGGATTCTGCAGCAAGCGACAGGCTCAGGTGGCCTGAGGTTGGGTCAATGAAGCTTATGCTTTCCTGATCCAGCCTGGAAAGGCGGCTGACCTCTGTACACACGGACTCTGCAAACAGCAACAGAGCTTGTTGGAGCCCATGCTCCCTAATCCTGAGTGTGTAGAGGAGAAAAACTCTGCAGAGAGAGAAAGAGGGCTGTGGGGAAGGGGCGCTCCAACACTAACTATTCTTGATTCACCACAGCACCCCTTGGGAAACCGCTACGGGGTCTACAGGCAAGTGGCTGAAGGTTTTGGTTTTTCCTCAGCACAGCTTTCCACATCTGACCGGAATATCGCCAGCCATCTCTCCTCTCTACTGCTCACTAGGCAGACACGGTTGCCGGGTTCTGAGATGCTCAAGTGGGTGGCCTTGGTGCGACCCACATGCCCTACCCTACCAGCAGCAAGAACACCCTACGACCTGTTGCTCTGTGTGACAGGGGAGAGGGGACAAGGTGAGGTAAGGGTGGTGTGGAAGCTCACACTCTTTTCTCCTTTGTCTAGGGCCCCAGAGGGCTGAGCTCAGGACTAGGTGGCCTGGAAAGGAGGTGGGGCAGGGGGCTGCCGGCTCTGAGTCAAATTAGTGCAGGCTGTGGGATGGGGCACTAATGGGAGCCACGTACAACACAGGGCCAGTCTCTCAGAACCCCATGGGTGCTGCTGGTGTGAGTCTCCCAGTGCGGAGCAGGATGAAGCCAGGGATGGTTGATGACTGGCCGAGGCTTCGCCAAGCCAAATGGAGAAGGGAGTCACTGGCAGTGCTGACATCAGTTCCAGCCATAGCCACTGTGTGACAATGACGGACACGATGGACAGGCACAGAGCTCGTGAGTCAGCAAGGACACTGAGTTTCTATGCAAAACCAGGAGAGACCAGAGAGGCCTGGACGGATGGAGAGCCAGAAGGTATAGGTCATATAACTCTAAGGGCCACAGCTGGGTGGGCGCATCACTGTCCAACTTCAGGGCCACAGAGCAAGGAAGGGCACATTGGCAGCTGAAAGCAGTGTCTAACCGGCCTTCACTGGGAGGGGCAGCATCATCCCAAGGGTGGCTGGGAAGGGGCCCCCAATACAGGCAGCATGGAGAGTCAGGCCAGAGCGGAAGCCCAGCCCTGTTGCCAGGGGAGGTGAGAGGAGTTTACAGCATGGGTCCTCTTTATTCCTTTTGCAACCCTGTGTTTTCTCAGGTGCTTTCCCCCAGACGTCCCTTCTCTTCCTGGGAGTGGCCTGTGGTCCATGAGCCCCAACCCAGCACTTCCCCAAACCCCAGTCCCTCCTGCCCTCCTAGAAGCTCTCTTACCTTCCCACGGGGATCTTTCCTTTTCCAGGGGTTCCTTTCTCTCCCCCTCCCTGGCTTCCTTCTCTGCCCCTCTCCCCAGGGGCTCTAACCCACTGTGCCCAGTTCTCAGCCTCATCTGTCCAGATTCTGTCTTCCCTTCAGATGACCCCTTTTCCCTCTCAGATGTCCCCTCCTCCTCATGTGCCCCTTTCCTTCCGGTACACCGTCTTTCTTTCTTTCCTGGGTACCTGAGGGTAGACCCTGAGATTTCTTTGCATGACTTCCCGGAAGGAAGGCATGACCTGCTGGAGCGTCTGAGGCCAGGCCAACTGACTCTGGAGTGACAGAGCCCCCACCCACACTCAAAATCTACCACTTCTATGCTGGCCTGCCACAGTGGTGTTCCTCCTCCCATGCACAAACACCCAGTGCTCTCGTGGTGGGGTGGGCTGCCCTCAGCTCTGCCAGCCTTCAGCCTCTCTGTGTGACCCCGAGCTCTGGAAGGCCATACCTTCCACACTGCGTTCTGAACAACCCCTCTATCCCCAACCGGCTCCCAAGGGCCCCTCCAGCCCAGGCCTACCTTCTGGGAACGGCTCCTGTACCTTCCTTCACCCTTCTTGTGGGCAGTGTTAGGCCTGGCAAGAGGCCAGGCTCTACCCACTGCCCCTCCCCTTCACTGTAACTCAATTCCAGCTCCCGCCTTGCAGGACACACCCCAGTGCTCTGGGCAGCACAGACTGGGCATTCAGACTTAGTCAGTCAATAAATATTGACTAAGTCGTCTGGGAGCCAGCCCCCTTCCATGGCCTGGTACCAGTGGGCAGAGAAGGCAGGCAGTGGAATGCTCTGATTTCTGATTCGGGAGCTCAGATGGACAGCTGACCCCCCTGGGGTCCTTTTGGATCCAGGGGTTCAGGCTGCTGCAGTGACTCAAGCAATACCAGGGTCACTTTTAGGAGATAGAGGAAACGGCCGAGGCTGCCTCCCAGAATTTCTTACCAGCCACCTCATTTCCCACCCCACCTCCCTCTCTGCTGGCTGCTCAGCCTAGCCCTCCCCAGGGAGCCTAGATACCCATCGTGGGAGAGGCTAGCAGAGTCTGCAGCAAAGAAATCCCTTCCATACCCTGGCTGCCCCTCTGTGACTTCTGATTGTGGGATATGAGAGCGCTGGAAATAGAGCCTTCCAGAAACACCTGGGGCACAACCTCCCTTTCCCTCCTTCCTGTCCCTTCATGCCTCAGTCCCGGACAGGGCCCAGCCAGCACCTACCTCCCCTCTCAGACCACTAAAACTTGTCAACTGTCTGCAAGATCCTTTTCTGGAGTGGAATCTTCACCTACAAGGCTGCTTGGGTCAACCTTATGTCAGGGGAATGTCAGGGGTGGACACCCCAGAAACTCAGGGCCAGTCTGTGCCCATTATTGGCCACTGTGTGTGTTTTATTTTGCTTGGTTTTGGGCAGAGAGCATCTCACTGCAGCCCAGGCTGACCTCACACTCTTGCTTCAGCCTCCTTAGTGTTGGGATTACAGATGGACATATTTAATGGATGGAGCTGTGGGTTAGCTGTGTGAAGGGGTACCTGGGCCACAAGGTACTTGGGGAGGCCTGTGTCCGGTCACAGTAGTTGTAGCATGCTTGTATTTCCTGTGTGAGAGTCTGTGCAGCCTGTCCCCTGCCCCCTTTTGTGTCTTTGTGCTTCTACTCCCTCCCATTTCCCCTTTACCAATCTGCTGATCTCTGTTCCCACGCTTCCATGTGGCCAGTGTTGGCTGGTTCCGTCACCACCTTCCCCTTCCTGTCTGTCCATCTGTCTCCTTTCAGGTCTCCAAAAGTCAGCAGGCACACAGCTCATCAGGCCTCAGTCCCTCTCCATTTTCTGTTTTTCTTCCAAGTTCCAGGCCCATGGTTGAAAAGCTCCTGGTGTCTTCCCTGCCTGGACTCTCACAAGTCCCCACCCGGACCCAGTCGCCTCACTGAACTGGTTGGTCACATTGCTACCGCCCTGCTCTGGGAGCCAGATTCAGCCAGTTGGTGACATGAACCAACCTGTGTTTTGGCCTTCCTGGTCCTATACCTTTCCTCTCAGTAGCAAGAGGGATTTTAATTAATTTTTTGGACCTTTGATTTTTTTTTTATTACAGTGTGTGTGTATGTTTGAGATACACCATGGGGTGTATATCCCCTGTGTAAGGCACAGTGTGTTTAACTCACTCCCCACGCTCGACAGCAAGCATCCTTACCCACTCACTGAGCCATCCTGAGGTCCCCTTTCATTTCATTTCTCTCTAAAACAGGGTTTCATTTACCCCAGGCTAGCCTTGAACACACTGCACTGCTGAGGATGACCATGAACTACTTACGGATCCTCCTCCCTCTATTGCTCAAACACTGATCACAGTTTACAGCCACACCTGGCTTGCTCTCTCCTTCCTTCCTTCCTCCTTCCTTCCTCTTCCTTCCCTCCCTCCTTCTTTCCTTCCTCCCCTTCTTCCTCCTTTCTTCCTCTTCCCTCCCTCTCTCCCTCCCTCCTTCCCTGCTTTCTCCTTCCTCCCTCCCTCCTTCTTTCCTTCCTTCCTTTTTTCTTTTTTTGAGACAGGGTCTTCTCCATATAGAGCCCAGGTTGGCCTCATACTTGTGGCAATCCCTCTGCCTCAGCTTCAGAATTCTGTGATGACAGGAGTGTGCAGCATGTCTCCCACCAAGCCCCAATCACAGTTTTATAAGTTATGATGAAATACAGCCATGCCTCGATATCTGTAAGAGGACTTTCTGATCCCCCACAGATACCAGGGTCAAAGGCTGCGTGAGCCCCTCGTTCATGGCGACGAGCCCATGTTTGCACACTGCTCCCACAGCCTTTTCCATGCTCACAAGCATGTCTAGGCCATGTCCTTAAAGCAATGTAACGCCGTGCACAGTGTCACACCCGGGACAGACAAGGAGTCTAAACACGCTTGGTAATCGTAACTTTCCCTCCAGTGTTTTCACTCGTTAGTCAAATCCACGGCTGTGAAACCTGCAGATGCAGAAAGCTAACTGAGCACTTCAAATTTATCATCCTACTGGACCCCGTCCATGGGTGTGGCAGTGGGCTAGGAGGAGTTATGTAGATAAGCAGGGGCTGAACATAATCAAAGTACATTATATACGTGTATGAAATCTTAAGCTTCATATATTACAGTGAAATAATGCGCTGAGCAGCGGTGGTGCACAGCTTGGATCCCAGCCCTCAGGAGGCAGAGGCAGGTGGATCTCTGTGAGCTCAATGTCAGCTTTGTCTACAGAGTTCCCGGAACTTGCTTTATAGACGAGGATGGCCTGGAGCTCACCGGGTCGTCATACCTGTTGGACCCTGCTGTTGAAGTCGAAGTCTGGCATTACCAGAAAGCCCCCGAGGGGCCTGTTACCTGGACCTCCCTCCAGTTGTTCATACGACTACTCCCTCCATTGCTCATCAATTCTAGCCGAGCCCTCCTTTCTGTAGCTTGAAGGGACCCAGTACATCCTGTTCTCAGTTTCCTCTTCCTGCTTCTCGGCCTGGTGTCCTTTCCCTAGGTCCTGCCTCCTCACTGCCCGTCTCTGCCCCTTCTGAGGCTTTAGTAGCTCAAACACCACTGCCCACACAGAAGCAGCCTCTGCCCCAGCCATTCCGTTTCCGACTCCATGTTCTCATGTTGACTAGCTCCTCCTCCAGGACCAGGACTTGATGGGCAAGGGCTTGTCAGTGCTATGTCTTCAAGGACAGTGTGTGTGTGTGTGTGTGTGTGTGTGTGTGTGTGTGCGCGTGCGCAGGGATGTGCTCTGTATGGAAGCAGGGCACGGAATCTTTTCCACAGTTGGCCTCTGCCCCTACTCTGGCGCCCCCTGGTGAATGACCTTACAGATGCTTCTCTGGCTCTTTTTAAAAATGAGCTGACATTTCTT
This sequence comes from Pachyuromys duprasi, assembly GCA_028658305.1. Taxonomy (NCBI): domain Eukaryota; kingdom Metazoa; phylum Chordata; class Mammalia; order Rodentia; family Muridae; genus Pachyuromys; species Pachyuromys duprasi. The sequence continues at coordinate 4,332,859 of CM053749.1, forward strand.
TCCCAGGCAGTGATACCTCTCCACCCCAACAACTTAATGGTAGTAACAGGCATCCTCCAAAAGCTCCTATCCTAAAAACTCGGTGTCCTAGGACCCAGATGACATGTCCTGAGCAGAACCACCCTGCCCCAGACCTCCCAGATCCCCTCATCCTGTGGTCGCAGAGCCTGCAGAGATGGCAGGCAGACGAGGACCTGACTCTGGGTGTCTGGCTTGGATCATCCCTGTTGTGGCTGTTACACCTATGGCAGAGAGGGGAAACTGAGACCCAGGGCATGCTCACAGATATGGTACCCACTCTCTCCCTCTCCTTCCTAAGAGCAAGCAAGAATGGGGGTTCCAGTCCATTCCCTCTACTTGGCCATCTTCCCCTGTGGACATACCCTTCCTAAACCTTGGTCCTTAGCTGTTCATTTGGACTGAGCTGGGCTTGCCTGGCTGACACTGTCTTGAGAGGTTCTCATCCCATTGATTTCTTGTGGCCCAGGCAGCCCTACAACCCCAACCTGTATGTTCCCAGGGATTTGGGGTTACTATGTTCTTGCCAGCTTATCTCCCAGGGCCCTACCTTTTCCATGTCAATATTAGCATAAATGAGGGAGTAGTCCCAAGTAGGTCCCATCCTTCCAGGCTCCACCCCCAGGGAAAGCTCAGTCTCTCTCTCTTTCTCTCTGCCTAGTCTCTTCCAGGCTGGTGTGTAATCTCTATGGGAGTCCCTCCCTTGCAAGGGAAGGATGGAGGATGAGGATGGGGCCGTCTGACTCTGGTCCTGCTAACGTGGAGTACTTGTGAGATTCCCTGACTCTGGCTCTTCCTCTCTGATCCCTGACCCTTCTGGGGGCCAGCTGTAGGCTGTTGGTCCCCACATCTAGCCCACAGAACAAGGAAGTGGAAGCGACTCAGTTGCCAAGGTGGGCAGCACCTGTGAGTTGTGTCCAGTGGCTTTTATCGGAACTCTAAGGTATGTGGGGCAGATGAATCTCGGGCCCTCAATGCAAGCTGCTTCTCCACTGCTTTGCTCGTGGTGGGGAGGGGAGTGCGTCCATTAGGAGAAAGTTAGGACAACAGCTTGAGGAGAAACACCCTTCTGTCCTTGAAGCAAGAGAGTGGACAGCTGGGTTCTGCTCCTGGCAGGTGACCTGGGCTTCCATTCACCTGATCCAGGTAAGGGTTACAAAAAATACTTATTCCGTTCTTACCCATACGTGCGAATGAACGCATATATGTCTGTGGGTCATGTATTTGCCTAGTACTCATTGAGGCCACAAGAGGGCCCTGGGTTCCCCTGGGACTGCGGTTACGGGTTGTGAGTCAGCTGACTTGGCTTGGGAACCAGTTCCGAACCAGTTCTGCAGGAGCACAGTGCTCCCAGCAGCCCACCGCCAGGGTTCCTGCCCAGCAGTGCCATTGCTCTGGTCTTGGAGAGCCCCCAGTGCTCAAGAAGGGCCCGGCCTGTTCTTCTCCAGGCTCCTTTTTAGCAATGAGCGCGTGCGAAGCATTGTCCAAAGAGAGCTCTAAGTCAGCTCTCAAAGCCTTGCTCACTGCTGCTGTGCTGTGTGGGTACCAGGCTGGAAAAGGCTTGGGGGGGGGGGGCGGATTTCCCAGTTCTCTGCAGCTAGGCAGCAGCTCCTAGCCCCGGCTGCACACCAGCCTTTGGAGTGTTTGAAGGAAGGCTCCTATCTGGAGAGGTTTGAGTCAAAGTATCCAGGGTGGCCCTGAGGAGTCTGGCTTTTTTTCCTTCTGTACATGTGTTGGTGTGTGTGTGCACATGTTTTGTGTGTGTGTGGAGGGGGGACATGAGTACACACACAGGTTGGAGGCTGAAATGAGATCCTGGATGTTGTCCACCTCCCTTGGACAAGGTCTCTCATTGGTCTAGTGCTTACCAACCAGGTAGGCTAGGGTGGACAGCCAATGAGCCTCAGGAACTCAGCAGGCTCTGCTGCCCTAGAGCTAGGCTTGTAAGGGCGTGCCACCATGCCTGACATTTCTTAGGTGCATTCTACGGATCAAACTCAGGCCCTCAAGCTTGCTTTAGCACACCTATGCGGGTGCTGGGGAATCAAACTCAGGGCCTCATGGTTCAGGAAGTGCTCTCACCGACCAAGCTGTCACCCATCAGGGCTTGGTACCTTGAAGACCTTCCAGGTTTAGCACACCTTTAACCCTAGCACTTGGGAGGAAGAGGGAGGCAGATCTCTGAGCTGGAAGCCAGTCTGGAAGCTCCAGGGCAGCCAAGGCTACAGAGAAACTTTGTTTTGAAAACCAAGAGTGAGGGGAGCCCCCAGGGGATGTGAGGGGGGAGCCAGTGCTGAGGAGCACTCTCTCAGGTGAGTCTCAGTGTAGCCACAACGGAAGCTATAATGGGTTTGGGTTGGAAAGCCTGGGGCCTGCAGGTCTTTCTCACAGCCCGAGGGATCAGCCTGTTCAGGGGTTAGGCTGGTACCCTACTAGTTAAAGGTTCTGGGCTTTGAGCATCCTGTTGATCTGTAACTATCTCCAGTGCAGGAAAAGTGACACATAAGCATGTCTGGGTTCTCCAGGGACCCTGCCAACAGCCCACAGGCACTCCATGTCCATAGGTTCACCTGTTAGCGGGCCTGAGACTGTTCGCAGGCTGTTCCTTTCTACCCTCCCATTCTTTGGTCATGAAACTGACAGACCACAGCTAGCAGACATGTCAGTGAGCACAGGTCCGAGTTAACCCCAGGGCTGCCACAGCCTGTGTGTTTGTAGAGGTGTGAGATATCAGAAGGTTGGGGCTGATAGCTGAGGTGAGAGAAGAAAGGACTAGGTATCAAGGGGAGGCAAAGACAGACCAGGGGGCCATCTAGAAGTCAGAACCAGGTCATGTCACAGCGATTTTTTTTCTGTCTGGGCAGCAGCTCTGCTGTGAGGGGCAGGTCCCCAGGCCACACCACAGACTAGTGATGGAGTGTTTAGGGTTCATCTTTGAGGAAACACTAGGTCTCCTAGGCTGGTACATATGGTGTGTCCTGGGTTGGTGGGTTGAACATGGAGTGGCTGCTAGTATCCCAAGGAGACTGGTCCCAGGGCAAGGTCCACGTGGCAGCCTGCTCGTAGGGCTTGAGTCCTCATGGGTGGATGGAGTCACACCACTTTGCTGGGGAAAGAGAGGCTATGAGCAATTTGGTTGGATGGTTTTTTAGCTTTCCCCAGTGTCAAAGACTCTGGCAAGGGGTCCTATGGCCTTGTTCCCATCCACCCTTCTCTGTAGAAGCCGGAACATCATCAGGACCCAAAATGTCAGCAGGAGGGCGCGCAGGGGAAAAAGAAAACAAAACGGAGGAGAGGCCAAACGTCTGGAGAAGCAGGTCAACCACAAGACAGTGCAGTTCGAGGAGTTTATTTTTGGCAGGAGGGAAATCACTGATTGACAACACTCGCCCCTAGAATTGCGCGCACCCCATACGCAGGGTTTCCCAAGCAGCGCTGGATCATCACGTAAGAACGTCCAGCAGAAAACTAATTTTCCAGGCACCAGCATTAGCACTGCCGGGGGAACCCATCCTGAGGACAGCTCCAGGCTTAGACATGGTCAGGTTTACAGTAGAACAGGAACAGAGGCGGCTGGCAAGTCTGCGCAGGGAGCCGGCAGCACAGTAGGCCGTCTGCTCTTCTCAAACCCTGGCATGCCGGCTGTCCAGCACAGCACCATGAGAAGCAGAGGCACAAACTCACGAGTGTTTGACCAATAGGGCTGCGTGTTTCTGGATTTTATTAGAAAGCCATCTTTTAAAACACAGGGCTGTAAAACGCTGCCAGGTGATGCACACTTACAGTTTCGTTCGTACCCCAACTTCAAATGCTGTAACCATGACAGGTTAGTGTCATGTGGACATCATGTCCCCCAAAGTCACCTCACAACATTGCACCGTGTCAAAGGAATCCCTGCCACCCATGACAGGTGGTGTGATTAGGACGCAAATGCATTGTTTACAAACAGCTAGTGCATGGAACTGCAGACCAACACGGAGGATTCCGGAACAAATGGAAGACGGAGCAGTGACATCAGGGGCCAGGGGTGCTCAGGAAGCCCCCACTTGAGGTCAAGCAAAAGGTGTAGGCTGGAGTCCACGAACCTAAGCCACCCTGTCCCAGACCATCACCTCAAAAGCACTTGTCCAGGGGAGGAGTGCAGGCCGGGAGCTGAGAGGACTGGGGAACTCGGGAGGCCGGTGTTTCTTCTGGTTAAGGAGATGGAGTGTTTTGGTAACGTGGGAAGGATATGGCACAGAGAAGTGGCTGATAACTTTTCAAGCCCACACTTTAATAAACTAACAATTAAAAGCAATACCCGTATTTACCTTACGAAAATAAACCTCACACATTTGTCTCCTTTCTTGGCCTTGTTAGAATTCTATTGCTTCATTTACATGTAACTGATTAAAAATATAGATTTTTTTCAATTATGTACATAAAGCAGATTTTTTTTTTAAAAAAGAAAGAAAAATTGGCATTTTGGAGCCTGGTCAAATAAGGTGCAGATTTCAGAACCCTCAGAGGCTCTGCCGCCCACCCAAGACGTTCCAAGCTTGGGGTGGCAAGACCGGGTTCCCCATTGGAGGCTCGGCCTGGACATGCGTGCACAGACACACGCAGCTCCTGAACTCTAAGGCCAAGGGTCAGCCTTGAACCTGTCTGAAGTAGAGCGCTATGTCTAGGCTCGATTCCCCTGAAATATTCTGGGATTTCAGTCCATTCTGCGCCCTTTTCCAAATAAGGCCCTGTGACACCCACACACAGAGGCAGAGGTGAAGGTGTGGGCTTCCCATCCAGGCCCGTTGCATGTGGAAGTCAACATGTGGCAGACTCTGAAACGCCCAAGACACTTAAGGCAGTGGGATTGGTAAATGACTGGTTTTCCACGAGGGTTCATGGCGTGTACGGACCTACAAGTAACCGTTGTGACCTGTGGCGATGCTTGGAAGAGGGGCAGTTTCTATCTTGCTTGGCACAGGATTCACTGGGTTTGGAAACACTCGTCAGGAGAGCTGACGACCCTACACGTTTCTGTTTTGAATGCACAGTGGCTTCCCCAGACCAGGCACTGTGAGGACAGGCCTTGTGTCTGGCTTCACTATTTTATGAATGAGAGAGGAAAAAACTATTTTTTTTTAAAGTTTGACCCCTGATTTTGAGTCTTACTAGTGCCAGCAACTCCCAGCAGAACTCTGGCTGAGGCCCAACCCACAGAGGACTAAGGCAATGGTGCCGGCACAAAGGGCTCTTTTATGTAACACAGCACTGTTAGACATCAGACTGGGAACGGCTGGGCAGAGGCCCCGCCGGGACGAGCCCTTCTCCCCGGTTCGGAGCGATGGGCCTTCCATCTGGACATGCTTCTCCAACCCTTGGCTCGAAGAGGCTGTGCTTCCAAAGAGGCTGAGAGACGGACTTGAGCCGCACCAGTGTGGCGGCTGGGCGAGGGAAACTGGTGAGCTTTGTCCCAGGCTCTGATGCTGACTGTAGAGGATGCCACACCCGAGCCGTGCTCTGGCCCTTCGGCATTCTTGGTGGCTGTCGGAGTGTGCAGCTTAGCGGTGAGTGTATTCTGAGCGTAGGCACAGTGGCAAAGAACAGTGTAACAGCCGCTGGTCAGGTCCGTTTGGTGACAGCGCGGTAGCAGCAAAGTCCCAAACAGCTCCACATGTACCCAGCTTTTGAAAGGAAAGACTTAACGATCCAAGGGTCTTAGGTTTTTCAGCAACCATTCTCCTCACCCAATAACAGAACAAGGGACAGATGTGTGGCAGTTGTGGGAAAGCAGACAGGACACATAATGTCATTTCTCAAGGGTGAAAAATGCAATCTTAAGACACATCAACATCAGGAAGCGTAATAAAAGGGGTCGGCTGTTTCCTAAAGCATCGGGCCAGTGGCAGGTACATTCCAGACTGGTCAGGAACGAGCGGGAGCCATGGTGGTCACGCAAAAGGCCTGTCAGAGGAGCCGACCCCGCTCGCCACAGGTTAGGAGGCAGGCTCCTGTGGCCCACTGTTCTCCCAGGCCACACATTCACCTTACCCCCCCCCCCCCCACAGGCCACAGGCCGCCAGGTCCTATAAAAGTGTCCTGTTTGTCTTCTTAGAGTATCTAAGACAGTAAAAGACTAAAAGATGTTTGGAAATAGGCTGTATACAAAAATTAACTTTCAGCTTAAAATAACACTCAAAAAGGCACTTCATCCTGTAGGAAAGAGATTCTGAGCTGGGTCAGATGCTCCAAACTGGAGCCAAGTGTACAGGTTGTCTGCATGGAAGGGGAGGTCAGCTGAAAGGAAGTTGGAAAGATATCAAGGTTGGTTGGTTTTTGTTTTTTTTTTCCTTTCTTTTTTCTTTTTGGTATGTTTTAAGAAAATCGAATCTGGTAAAATGCATGTCCTTTTATGAAATCTATTAAAAGAGTTTTTTTCTTCTTCTTCTTTAAAATAGTTGTTTCTGTTCTTTAAAAAATAAACCAGGTAGGCATGGCGACATTCACCCTTGTGGCCCCGAGCATGGCGTCTTCTCGGGCTCCACTCAGGGAGCTGAGGCCAGGCGGGTCCCGGGGCTAGGGCTTCCGGAGTGCAGAGGAGGGGTGGGCACAGCCAGGGCTACCTACTGCAGAGTCTGTGCAGCACACTGTACACGTCGTCCTCCCTGCTCAGGCCCTCGAAGAACGGGATGAGGTCCAGCAGCTCTGTGTCCGTCATGTCGTCGAACCAGGACTGCACAGGCACCTGCAAGACAGCACGTGAGGAGGCTCAGGGTTGACACTGGTACCACTGCAGGCTGATACGGGTGCAGGGGGCCCTCGGTGAGGCAGAGGGTCCCCAGAGTGTGGGAGCTGGACCCCTTTAGCTTCCCTGCTGCAGAAAAGATGGCCACTCCCTGCCCGCGTCCAAAGCTCTTTTTACTGCACTGAGTTGGCCCACTGCCTGTCAGAACCCTGACACCTCTCTGGGGCTGTCTGCCAACTGCCAACTGCAGGCTCCCCTGGCCTCTACTCTCAGCTCTACTCTTTGCTCTAAGCTGTGTGTAAAAAGAAGCAGAGAATCCTGCCCAGGCTTAGCAGTACCCAGGTGAACATTGTAATGTCTAATTCTAGGGCATTCAGAAGCTATGGCAAAGAGAGGGTTCCCTTTAGCTTTAGGTTGGGGGGTAGGGTACAGCAGCTTGGAGTCCAGAGAAGAGATTCAAAGAAAAATCTGAGGAAACCAAAAGGTACTTATTTACTTTTAGTCCTGGGGATTGAACCCAGGGCCTCCTTCATGCTAGGTGTGTACTCTATCAACTGAACCATGTCAACAGCCTCACAGATGACATATTCTTGTTAGAAAAGAAAAAAGAAGGGTCTGGAGAGATGGCTCAACCGTGAAGACCTTTGTTCTGCAAAGGACCTGGGCTAAGTTCCTGGCACCTACATGAAGTGACTCCTGATTGCCCCTAACTCCAGCTCTGGGGACTCCATCACACTCTTCTGGCTTCTTCTTTATGCATGCGTGTGGCACACACACGTATGATGAAAATAAAGACAAAAATAAATTCTTTAAGGATTAAAAAGGGAATCTGGAGAGGTGATTTGGTGGCTAAGAGCACGTGTGCTGCCCTTGCAGAAGGCTTGAGTTCAGTTCCCAGCACCCACATCAGGCAGCTCCCATCCTCTGGGACTCCAGTTTCAGGGGATCCAACGCCCTCTTCTGGCCTCCCCAGGCACTGCACCCGCCTGCATATTCTCTTTCAGAAACCAAACAGGTAATTAAAAATAAAAGCACACACACATACACACACATTTAAAAAGAAGCCTGAGTCTAATCAAACAGTAGATAGGAAGTCTAGCTCCTTGCCTGAAGGAGGCAGTGACTAGAAGAACATTAATCATTAACTCCTAACAACTACACAAATCCAGAATGTGGAAAATTCCCATAAGACAAACTTAGTAAACTTTCAACAAATAAATGATAGAAAAAACGTGGAGAGAAGAAACATTAAGGTCAAAGAGAAGCAGATATGTTCACTGAAGTAACGCAGGGGCCTTGATCTGAATGTAAGAAATGTAAGAAGACATGTTGGGCTGACGCAGTGTCCAGCAGGTGACAGAAGGAATGGCTTGGGCTGTGTGGGAAGGGAGCTAACAGACCCCTTATCTTTTAGAGACAACTGCAGGTGCAGCAGGTGGAATTTGACTTGTTAACGTGACCTGTTTCCTTATTTCAAGGCTCTCACTGTGTAGGCTGGCCTTGAACTCATGGAGCTCACCTGCCTTCCGAGCACTGGGATTAAAGGCATGCACCACCACACCTGACAATGTAGAAATATTTAGCTGTAAGGCAGTTTGACTATTTTTACCTTTTAACTGAATACAGCCCTCCCCAACCCCATATAAGTCGAGCTATAGAATACTAGACTTAAAAAAGAGATGTCTTCACTGCAGGCTTGGGATGCGCCCGAGAAACGTGTGTCTTTCCAGGGAACGACCTGGACCCAGGACTTGGTGTGGTGACCCTGCTGCAGTCACCGGCCTGGCTGATCTCTTCTTTCCTGAAGTGCCCGGTGAGCAGCAGAGGGCACGACCCTCCTGCTCCGTGAGCCGTTCTGCCCTGGTGACAGGCACAAGGGGTGGCTGTGCCCCAAGGAGCTGTCTGTCGGGAGTGAGCTTCTCAGAGCTGCTCCCTGAGGTGGCGGAGCTGACGGTCTGACGGGAAGCAGTTTCTGAAGTGCTTTACTCGTTCCTGTTGAAGACACCATTTTGTTGAGGGGTTACCCCTGCTTCTGAGAGGTCAACCAGCTCTGGAAGCACCCTCTCCGTGAGGTTAATGACAGACAGAAAGAGCCCACTCCATTACAATGCTCAAATGCTAAGAGGAGCATCGTACCTGATGCTAAGAGCAGGCGGCCAGGTCCAAGCACTGCTTCAACACTTCTCCCATCACATACTGAGTCCTCCCACAACCTCAGGAGAGCAGCGTCCTTGTCAGATGAGGAGGGAGGCCTACACGGGCCCCAAGGCCCTCTGAGGCAGTGTTTCAGAAGTGGTGCTGCCAGCCAGGCCAGAGCTCACACAGAGCCTGCAGCTCTTCTCGGGGACTACTTACTGCATTCTCGGGATGGAAGATGTAGGAGGCAGGAGAATTGTCAACGATGATGACTTTGCTCAGCTCCCGTCCCAGGCGACTCAGGTCCTTCACGTAGTTCCCTCGATGGAAAACACAGGATTCTCTGAAGAGTCGGGCCCGGAACACACCCCATCGGTCCAGGAGGTCGGCCACGGGGTCTGCATACTGAAAAGTGAAGGAAAGTCTCAGTGAAGGCCAGGCACCGGAGGAGCCAGAAGCTGTGACCTGTGACACCAAGACATGCATCCTTTCTTGGGGGTGGTGGTGTTTAAGATACATTCTCACTTAGCGGGCCAGGATGGAGCCCTCCTGTGCCAGTCTCCTGTGGGCTGAGATGACAGGCATGAGTACATCAAGCTCTGACTTTTTGTTTTGGTGTATTTTATTGGATTTGGAAAACAAACAAACAAAACACAAAACAAAAAAACAAAACAAAACAAAAAACCCAAACAGAAACCAAACCTAGGTCTGGCATGCTGTATATTTTGGCAGCTGCCCAGGAGACTGGAGAAAAGAAGAGAGAGAGAGAGAAAAAAGCCACACGGCGCGCAGGGTTGCTTCAGAGAAAAGAAGGGAATGCTGAAGCGTTAGGGAAAGCATAAGAGCAGGAGGGAAGGGCTCTTCTAAGCAATTCAGACGAGTAGACAGAGTGACAAAGCTGCCGGACTGTGGCCCTGTAAGAAACTGCCTGGGATTGCTCCTCCGCCTTCTGGCTAAGATCAAGTGAAGAAACTGCCTGGGATTCCTCCTTGTTTTGGTGCATGTGTGCACGTGTGTGCACATGGACACATGAATGTATACCTGTGCACGTGTGTGTGCAGAGGACAGAGGTCACTGTCAGACGTCTTTCTCTATTGTTCTCCACATTATGTTTTGAGACAGGGTCTCTCCCTGCACATGCAGCTCATGACTCAGCTGGGTGGGCTGGCCAGCAAGCCCCAGGGACCCTCCTGTCTCTGCGTCTCCAGCGCTGGACCTGCAAGGGCAGGCTGGTCGAGCAGCTGGCTTCATACATGGGCGCTGGTGATGCCTGGGCATTTTGTTACCAACTAAGCCACCTTCCCAGATTTGCTTTTGTTTTAAACAATTAATATTGTTGTTGTGTACATTCATGATGTACACCTGGAGGTCAGAGGTCAACTTTATGGAACTATTTTTCCTTCCCAGCTTTTCGTGGGTTCCAGGGATTGACCCCAGGCTGCCAGGCTCGCATGGCAGGTGCCTCAAGCCCCTGAGCCATCTCACCAGCCTTAGACTATGTTTTAAAAAGGCACTGAAATAACTGGAAGTGTTTTAGGACCGTGGTATTTCCCTCTCCCTGTGTGTTAGAAAGCGCTGTTTCTTACAGTCTCCTCCCATCGAATCTATCAGAAGTTCCTGTCAGTTTCCTCTCCAAAAATATCTTGACTCCCACATCTATTTCTTTAGCTTTAATGCATCTTCCTGGACCAGGCCTCCTAGCCTGGGAGGCTCCTATTTCCTGCTGGACCTCCCCTCCCAGCCCAGTTAGCTCACCGGGGACGGGGACGTGCAGCATCCCATGGCTGCCCTGCTTAAAGCTCCCCACTGCTCACCTACAGTCTTTAGAGTAGGCATGTGGCACCCAGCACATCTAATCACTGCCTGTCCTGAGGCTTGCACTCAGCAGCAAGGTCAAAGTGAGGCCCACAGCCAGTAATGCCCAGAGCTGGCAACCCTCTCAGGGAGGGAGCAGACTCCTGAGGCTGAGTCATGGAGGCCACAGGAGGATGCATAGCAGCTGGGGCCGTGGGAAAGTCCTTTCCACGCGAAGGACTTCAGGAGGGAGGCAGAGCCCAGGAGCAGTGGCATCTAATGACCACGCAGCTTAGAACACTTTTTTGAGCGAAGCTGGCGGTCCATCTTTTAGGGTAGCGTCCCAAGTTCTAGGCCTGCAAGATCAGGCACCTGAGGCAGGGCCCATCTCTTCCCCTTGGAGCCCTACCACGCATGAAGGACGAGTGAATGAAAGGGGACACGACAAAGCAGCAGATGCTGTGGGGTCTGGGAGTCTGTGGGCTGCCCCTGCAGGCCCGGGCGCGAGGCAGGGCCCCCCACTGTACATATGCTGCTGGCCAAGTGCTGAGCTAAACTCACCACCAAACTTGAGAACACTGAGGCCGGTACAGCTTGGCCGTGCAGGTTGCACACTGGGAACCGGCTTTGGCTCTTCAGGGCAAGAGTGACGCTGAAGTAGGGCTAGAGAAACAGACGGTGGGGCGGGTGGGAACAGCCCAGGAAGCACAGCCCGAACAAGGATGTTTAAGCGAGCACTGAGGACACTGCCAAGGAAGAGTGTTTTCAGTCTCGCCAGGGGAAAAACAAGGCTCGGGCCAGCGCGCCGGTGCGGTCCTCCGCCTGCTACTTGGCTGGTTATTACTTCAGGTTCCTTAGCATCCCTGAGCGCGGTAACAGGCACCACTGAAGCTGCGCGCGCAACTAGTCTTGGCACCACCGGGGAGGACTGTGTTTTGCTTGAGGCCGTGCTCTGTTATTTGTACATGAGAACGAGGCCCAGGTTTGACATCACTCCCTAGCAGCTCCCACTGAGGCCAGCTGATGGGGCAAGTGGACTGCTCCACAGGCCTGGCTATTGTCTTGGTCAGCACAGACCCAGCCAGGAGTGCCCTGGCCAGCAGAGCAGGACCCGAGTCAAAGGTGTAATGTATAGAGGGGGGATGTGGGTGCCTTCCCAGACAAGCCAGGGAGGAGGAAGCTGCCGGTGGCTCCTAGAGCTCTGGCACAGACAGAGGGCTAACCTGCACGCCACAGAACTCATCTTTGGGCCACTGAGTTTCCAAGGCGCCATGGAGACACTGGTGGTGCTACCAAGTGGACTGCCCGGCTCTCTGAGGTCATGGCGGGCAAATGGACATAAAAAGGACCTGGGACGATGCGCTAGGGCCTGCTCTGCCTGCCTTCAACAGAATGGCATCTGTGAACACTTTCTGGATGACAGCAGTGCTTATGTCTGTCTAGAGCAGTGCACAGAAGAAGGTGAAGGCTCAGTGAATGTCTGCCCAATAGGAGCCAGAGGCGGCGCTGAGCCGTTCACACGGGGCATTTTGTTTAGTCCACTCCCATCAGACTGATGGAGTTATCCCCAAGCAGACAATTGGAAACTGGGGTGCCAGAAGTAAAGGAACTTACCAGAAACCACACAGCTCCCCACGCCAGTCAGTCCAGGCCGGCTAGTGACCCTTGATACCCGTCTCTTTCTTTTCCCCCCTGAAACCTGTGGCCACTGAACCCAAGGCCACAGAGGCCTCTCACACCTGGCTCCACCACGCCTGCGTCCTGCAGCCGTCCCACAGTCACAACGGACAGGTCTTGTGATTTCGTCTGTGGATAAGCGGGTTCAGGTGGCTGCATACAGCAACTTCATGGCACATTTGTTCTAAATGCTCCCCGTCACCATGGTAACCTGAAGCCTTTCAGCCTGGCAGCGCGCGCATGGCCTGCATCCATCCCATCTGGGGTGGGAACCTGTCACCGTAAAAATAGCTTCCCCCACCTTAACAAAGGGCTCCTGGCAGCTTGGGGGCTGGTGAGGGGTGCAGGGGTTGGGATGGCGGAGTCTGCAGCAGGGAGCAGCGACGCACCTTGGCCAAGCTGGCTGTGAAGAGCACACACTCAAAGAGCTGCCCCATCCTCTGGAGGAACTCATCCACGTGCGGCCGCTTCAGCACGTACACCTGCAAGGGTAGGAGACAGGAGCCGTCAGTCACGGCAGCCGGAGACAGCCTGGGCCTTGGAGGAGCTGCCAGGGGGCCCTCCTCCTGTTGCCAGGCCTGGGCATGATTTGCTGACCCCGGACTAGGTTCCATGTTTCGGTGCAGACAACCCTCACAAAGAGAAAAGGATGTTGGCCATGCTGTCGAGGGTGGGGATCTTCAGGGCCGGCATGTGGGGCACCGCTGTGCCACACTCAGGCGAAGCTGCCCGTTCGTCCCACGTGCTGCCTGGCATTTGCTGTGAGTCTACGCCTACGTGGACACAGCCTTGGTACTGTCCTTTTGGAAGCCTAGGGCTGACTGCTGTCTTCACCTCTCATGTCCCCCACCCCCGATTAGAAGGCCTGGGGCTAATGCACTTGGAAACCTCAGAGGTCCCTCTGCTTGGGTGTGAGCGCAGAAAGCACTTGAGAGTGACTGGGGTCTCTTTCCCACAGCTGGGGGTCTGAGCAGGCTTTTGCTCAGACCAGCCAGGGCTGGCTATGAGGCAGCTGGTTTCACCTAACACACAGGCTCCAGTTTCTGGAGGCTAAACGAATTTGAATGCAAGGGAACTGGGAGATGAGAGAGAAAGCAAAGCCAGGAAACAATTAGAACTTGAATAAATTCCACGCAGAGTTAGCTAGCTCTTTAAAACGAAATGTAATTAGCAGGCCACAGCGCTGTGCTGGGTGCAGCTGCAAGGCTGAACTGGGTGCAGGCCTGGCCTTGCAGAGCCCTCAGTCTTGAGCACACACTTACAGAAGCTAGCAAACACAACAAAGCTCACTGGAGGGGGCACACATTAAAGATGGCTGAGACCTGGAGGTCAGACAACACGGGCGGCGGTGGGCCAAAATCTGTGTGCCCAGCCAGTCATGGGCACTGAGAGAACACTGCTGGTGGAAGCAGCAGAAGGTGAAGGGTTAGGTGGCGTCAGCGCACAGGGCCTCAAAGCAGACAGAGCAGGGCAGGGAGGCTGTGAAGGGGCAGGGCCAAGGCTCAAGACTCTGGGCTACATGCAAGGAAAACACACGGCAGGTGACAGAATTCCCACGTGGAAACAACTGCTTCGCAGCATGCCAGAAAAAAAAAGGTGCTTTGCAGGGCAAAGACTTGGTAGGATCTGAGGCCTGGCTCGCTGAGGATCGGTGACTCAGGCCAGAGGAACGGGCGTGGTCTGGACGGGACCCTGCTGAGCTGGGACGCTGGGCAGAGCCTGCTGCAGCAGCTGCAGGGCCTGCTTTGCTCACAACTCTCACTGGTCCTGGTGCCAGTGACTGGGTGTGGCCTCTGGTCCTGTGCCCCTGGGAGGACTGCTTGGACAGCAAGCCTGGCTATGTGCAAAGAGGTGGAGGCCGACGGGAAACTCTGACGTTGGCGCCTTTGGCAGAAAGGAGGGTCCTGGGCCCGGATGCCGGCGTCCAGGCCCGCGTCCCCGTGCAAGTAACCAAGAATAGGCCCCTTGGGACCTGCACAGCCTATCCTGGATTACTTGAACGAGGCCACGGCCTTCGCCAGGGCCTTGGTCCTCCTGCTTTTGCGCCTTCCTTCCCTTGAGAATTTCTGATCTCAGCCCTGGGATTGCCCCGGGGGTGTCCACTGCCAAAGAGAAGGGGCTGGGGGAGCTGGGGTGGCTTCTCCCCGATAGGCCAGCTCGCGGTCACGTGGTGTGGAGGATTATTTTTCTCTCCACATCACTGGGCAGCCCTCCTGTGCTTCATCACAATAACTCTGCAACTCTAGCCACGGTAATCAGTGCAGCGGTCCTAACTGCCTGTTGAGGGCTGAGCTAATTCAGCCGATGTGCCGGGAATGTTAAATGCCCAGGTGCCTGCAGTTTGGACTTTATGGAGAAGTGTGGCCCCGCCACCTTCCCAGGTCCCACTTCCTGAAGAACAGGCCAGAAAGCTGGATGGGGATCAGGGGCAGAGGAGGAGCCAAGTCTAAGGAAAAGAGCCCTGGCTTAGGAGTCAGGAATTCTTATCTGGAGACTTTCCATACATAACCTTGAGCCTACCCATTCCCTAAGCCTCAGTTTCTCTGCCAGGACGAGGTGGCTAGAACATCTGATTTCACATCCTGGATTATCATAACGCTGCATTCAAGAGGTAAGGTGCCTGTTGGCGTCTGAGCAAAATGACATCCTGTGTGGCCCAGGAACCAGGGGAGGTGCCTTCCCAGGATATACGGCCAAATACTCTCCCTTTGAGGCCCTGAGTTTAACAGGGGAGATGGTCCCATCATTCCTAAGGAAGATCTGACAAAGCTACCTCTACTTTAATCTCCAAGGTGAGTTTTTCTACCGTGCCCTAATGTATTCATAAATGAATCCATTTCCAGAAGAGCTTGCAGATGACAAAACAAAACAAAACCAAACAATGGGAGAGGATTCGTGGCAGCTGACTGTGACACCTTCATGCCCAGTCGCCCTCTGGTCTTAGCACACCCTCTCCCTCTGCGGTTGAGTATTTGCTAAAGACCCACTGGCAAAAACCACACGGGTCCAGAAGATCACACCAGGGCAGCAGGCATCAAAGTGGCCATCTTTCCCCAAGAATGCCCCATAAGGGGGTGACTGGCACTTTCCTGTCGCATGCTAGGAGAAGCCCAAAACAGTCACAAGAGGAAGTTAACGGGATGTGAGGCCAGTGGTGGGCATGAGGAGGGGCTGTGTGAAACTCCTGAAAGGTCTAAGTCAAAGCTCAATCACATCTAATACTTATGAGCAGAAAAGGTTCTCCATAAGCCTGGCAAACAAAACAAAACAAAAAACAAACCAAACCAAACAAAAAACCCCCACAATATTGTGTGTGTGATGCAGAAAATCACCCACTGTACTTGTTTATTTATTTCTGCCTCTTGTGACAGGGTTTCCCTGTGTAGCCCTGGCTGTCCTGGAACTCGATCTGTAGATCAGGTTGGCCTCAGATTCAAGGCTCCAGCCGCCTCTGCCTCCATGCCTGACTTACTGCATTTATCATACAGAGTTTGTTTCCTGTGGCTGGAAATGAGAATTTAGAAATGGTGTTCAGAGGGAACATAGCTATGAGACGAAAGTGCTTGCTGGAACTGCAGGTTAGCCCTGATTTCTTACCTGATGTATAGTCCCATCGATTTCAACAGGAACAATGAAATCAGCATTACTAATGGGCTAGGGAGAAAAGAAACCATGATTAATCCATGTGAAAGGAAAGAGAAGACTGGACATTTTAGCAAGGAAGAAGCTTGCCTGGACCAATGTTTTGATAATGGGTAAACAGTTCAGGAGGACGTTGGTGTACTCCTTGAGTCCCTTGTAATAAACAAGCAGGAAGGCACATTTCTTTCTGTGCTGAGTGTCTTGGGGTTTCAGCATCTGGCCCAATTCCTGCCTCAACCACAAAGGGTGTATGGCACAGCCTGGAAAGAGAACAGGGCTCCTCAGTGACTCCAGCGCTTGCCCTGGAGCCAGACAGGAAGAGGGGAAGCACTGATGGCCACCAGGGGGCAGAGATGAAAGCCTGCTGCCAGCGGTCACCACCACTGGAAGAGCAGTTTGTCCTAGGATTCACTGTGTGGGCAGCTTGGCAGGGGATGCTCAGAGCTCACAACCACAGCAGGAGTAAAGCCAGATGCTGTGGGCCAGGGGCCTGTGTAGAACCCCCCAGACTTCAGCATCTGCTCTCTCCAACATGGTGGTAGGTCTGATGGGTCCCCACGGCTCCGTCAGGGCCCTCAGGCCCTGCCTGGTGGCTTGGCCTGGTTTCCTGCTCAGCCTCTCAAATGACCTGTTCTAAGAAACACAAAACTCAGCTTGCCCACAACGTCAAGGGCACATTTGAGAAATAAATTGACCCCGGCAGTGATCATAACTCAACGATAGGCTCATAGGCAGTGCTGAATGGATTTCCACAAATTAGAAAAATTAACAGAGGCCCCAGCCTTCAGACCCTAGGGGGCCGACAGAGGCATGCAGTGGCTACTAGGTGGAGAGGGCGTGTCGAACCTCTGGCCAGATGGAAAATGGGTCTATCTTTAAGCCCATCAGTACACCACACATTCTTTCTTGCCACATAAGCTGAAAAATATGTGGCATGTGCTAGACTAGAACCGTATTACTAAGTGCTCAGATGTGAGAGTGCTGCTGAAGACCATAGTTTATTTGTTCCCGGGGCAGGAAGGCAAGGGATGAATGCAACATTTCATAATTTTACCACTGAAATGTAGAATTATGAAAAACAGAATACGACTGAAGAAGAAATTGTCACAAGGCTTTGGATTATGAAATCGCACTTCACAGGGTGAAGTAAGAGAGGAAAATCAGTCCCAGCTTCCACGCGTGGCTCGTAAGCTCTCCCGTGCCGGGGTGACGGAGCCAGGGCTTCTCACAAGAGTCCATGAGCCAGTGTCACACAGGAGAGGGGTTCGCATTCCCAAGAGACTTTGAAATGCCCAGACATTGAAAGCCACAAGGAACGTTCGATTTGCAAAAGTCGCCTGGCCCACGCCTTTCCGATGGCTCGGCAAGGCGACGCAGCTCAACACTGTGTAGCCCTGACAAAGCCGGTTTGATCCCTGGAACCCACAGGGCAGGGCAGACCTGGCTCCTAAACGTTGTCCTCTGTAAAGACACTCACAGTGTGGCACCCACACTCAACACAAAAATAGGCAAATAAAACAAAGTAAAGGATCATTTTAAAAAGCAGTCAGGCCAGGGAAGAAATGAGGAAATTTTGTTTACAGCTCATGACAGCCATGCGCTCTGAGCAGGCCCCAGAGACACCAGGGCTGCCAAGGCCTTGCCTCGGAGCCAGGGATCCTTGGTAATCTTGGGTAGTTTGTCCCCAGCTGCTTGGGAGGATGGTCTCTAGGCTGAGCCAGCAACTGAGCTCTGCTCTGAAGGGCTTCAAGGCTTCCAGCTGCTTGCTTCACAGAAGGGGAAATGTGGCAATGCCATTTAGAACCAAGCTTGGACACTAGGCCATTACGGCCCTCGGGCCAGTCCTGGAAGAGCCCAGCCCTGGGAATGCTGGGTAATGAGGTGGTCCTACAAGCCTCAGCAACTAGAATGAGTGCCCTTCTTACTGTTGCGTTATCCACTTCCCAAAGCCTTCACTTTGTGAGAGCCTCCTGGCCTCGTCCTGTGCTTTCAGTGAGAAGGCACAGGGCAGGATGGTGCTTCCTGCAGGAAGTAAGATAAATCCACGGTTCTACTGCCTGATGACCTTCCAGGAATGATAAGGGCTCAGGTGAGACACCCGCCATGGGTAGAGCCAGTCACATCTCTCAGTTAAGCAAGAGGTATCCCAGGGCAGGGGGAAAATGAGGAATTCAGTGACACTGGCCAGGGCAGGCAGTTTCCTTGACAAGAACAGTTCACCCAGGCTCTTAGAAACACCCACCATTTCTCGCGACCACCCATTCCAAATGGGAGAGGTGAATTAACTCATTGCGTTAATAATGTAGCCTTCCTGCCCTGGCATGGAGGCCCTCTGCTGTTTTAACTGTTTCTTGGGGTGAGACATGGAGCAGGGAAAGTGATTAGAAAGCCTCTGACATTTGCTTTGACATAGTTTCACCGTAGCTCAGCACCCATTGGGAGGGGCTGTGAAGGTGAGCCCTCAGTCAGCTGTGATGGTGCAAGAAAGCCCAGGATGAAAACCATCAGGATGAATGGCCCAGTCCATTTGGACACTCAACTCTGGAAGGCCTCTGGAAGGAAGTCATTCAAAAATCAATCTGGGAACGCTCCCAGGATAGCTTTCCATATTACCCATCCCATGCTCTACCCCAACAAAATGCACTGTAGTTACTTCAACAAGTGTCTTGTCCTGTATTGCCTGTACCACACGGACCTAGTAAGCATTTCCACAGGGCTTAGAGCTGGGAAGCCCAGACCTTACGGGAATAATGTGATCTCAGGGCTACTGACAGCTCAGTGATCTCTTCCCCAAACCAGTGTATTAATAACCCATTGTCTCGGCTCTGGCTCACCTTGGTTACAGGGGTAGGTCTAACCGTAACTCTGAGTTTTGGGGATCTCTTCATGAGGAGTGAAATCATAACAGCCACAAACTTTCACCTCTTTCCACACGACGGCGACCAAGCCACAAACGCCCCAAGTGATGCTGAACCAGGATTTTACCTTAAATGAACTGTGCACCAGGGTTTCATCCAGATCAATGACCACACATTTCTTTCCGTAGTCGAGCACCGTGACCTCTGGAAGGAGGTATTTAGCTGGTGGCTAGAGGAAAAGGAAAACAAAATCAATACTCTCCCCCGCCCCCATCCGCTCTGCATCACAGACAACATCAAGGAAGGTAGGAATGAAAAAGGCCTGCTAAGGCTTTTCACATCACCTTACTAAAAGCGGTAACAACCAGGGTTCTGCGCTGGCAGTTCTGCAGCATTAATCTGTCTCCTGTGACCAACTTTTTGTGAGGGTCTGCGCTCTGGCGTCAGGCCTGGGTTTCAATATCAGCATCACAGACACTTAATTTCTTGTTAGTAGTTGAGATGATTACATCTCCCCCCCCCCCCCTGTAAGGTGGATATCTATCACTCATACCAGCAGTAAATCACCCAGCACGCCTCCTGGCACGCACAGGCCATTCTTACGGATTACAAGGGGATGAATGTTTACTTGTAATAAGTTCTGACTTCATTGGCCTATTTTCTGGGGTTACATTTTGCCTAAGGAGGCTTTGGAGATATGTTGGACCCACGACACTTTTTCTTTTTTCTTCACTGACTGGTACTCTTATTTACATGTATGTACGTGTGCTTGCTTGTCCGCATGTGTACTCTGTGCATGCTGGTGCCTGGAGAGTGCAGAGGAGGGCATCTGCTCCTCCGGACCTGCAGTCACAGGTGGTGGTTGTGGGCAACCATGTGGGTGATGGAAACTGAACCTGGTCCTGCCAAGGGCAGCACAAACGCTTGGCTGCTGAGCCGTGGGTTGAGTGGCCATGACAGGCATTCTTAAATGCTAGAAGAGAAAGAAGCCGGAGGCCACCACCAGGGCCCTTCAAGGGCTAAAATTTAAACTGGTGGGCTCAGCAGCTGCACCCTTCATGTCCTCACAGTTCAGTCCAGGTGCTTCGTTAACCAAAAAGTAGCTGTAGCCACAGCAGCTGCCTCCTGTCTTGTGACGGGCTCATAAAGAGCTGCTTCGAAATTTCAGCCAGCCTGCTGCTCTGGGCCTTGCCTCATTCCAGAGATAATGTGAAGTTATTTTAATTGACTGTGGTATGTTCGGTGTCTAATGTTAACTAGTTAATTTTCCTCCTGCAAACTATTAAATATTTGATGCAAAACAAAACATAATTAAATATCTAGACTCAGCCACGGAAGAATGAGCAGTGGTGTTTGAAGCAAGACAAGCAGGCCTCTAATCAGGACTGTTTCCTTAAGAGTGGCCTGTTCCTTTCCCCTCTGAACATCAGCTCATGAAAAAATGTAATTTTGAAACTGGGCAAGGTGGTGCAGGCCCATGATCCCAGCTACTTAGGAGGCTGAGGCAGAAGGACCAACAGCTCAGGACTCTTCTAGGCTACAGAGTGAGTTTAGGGGCTCTCTTTGCCAACTTGCTGAGACCCTACCTCAAAAAGTAGGACTGGGGATCTAGCTCGGTGGCAGAATGCTGGCATGTGCAAGGAGTTAGGTTTAGTCCCTGTACTGAAAATAAAAATTGAGCTTCAGTTAGTCCAGCATTGAGCATACAGCAGAGTCAGCTAAAGAGGCAGGTTCCAAGATCCCCCAGTAGAGGGGCTGGTCAAGAGGAACTGGTATGCAGGGCCATAAGCAGTCCTGACTCTAGGGTCATCCCTGCGTTGGTGTCTTTTTCTGAATCACGGAGAAGAAAAAGCTCAGAAGGCTCTACCTCTCACAGCTCTAACAAGAGCTGGCTCA
This sequence comes from Pachyuromys duprasi, assembly GCA_028658305.1. Classification (NCBI taxonomy): domain Eukaryota; kingdom Metazoa; phylum Chordata; class Mammalia; order Rodentia; family Muridae; genus Pachyuromys; species Pachyuromys duprasi. The sequence continues at coordinate 4,353,604 of CM053749.1, forward strand.
AGTCTTCCATGGCCTCCCAGCATGGGCAAGGAAGGTAGGCTGTGCCCTGGCGGCTAGGGAATGCAGAGACCCAGAGGGGACAGTTTCCATCATTATAAATGAGCAGGTCAGCAGGTTAATAACAACAGCAACAACAACTAAACTTGCAAGAAGTTTTGTACAAAAACAGGTTAAAAAAAAAAAAGCAAGGCTATAATTTGGTGTGTGTGTGAGTTCCATGAGTGAAAATAACCAAGACATAGGGAATTCTTTCTTTGGGCCACAGCAGAAGGTATGAATGTCATGTGACCAGGATAAAATTTGTCTTGATTTTATCACACAATTATGTAAGACACACTGCCTCGCTGTGAAGAACACGAACAGGTGAGGGAACTTTTCCCTTTCCACTGCCCCCAGCCCCCAGGTGCAGCCTGCATCCCTCCTGTCCTTCCCTTTTACACAACCAAAGCAGTGCTTTTAACTCAAGCCATTTAAATTGCTGCAGCCACTCTACCCCTCGCAGATCTGAAAGCACCGAAGACCTGCCAAAAGCGGCTCAGTGATTTTCCAAGCCCAAGACTAAAAATTGCCTCCTCAGCATACGTAACCCACACTTTACAAGTATTCTCTGAGTTAAAGTAATTTAACAAGTAGATGCTCTTGAGCGAATGGTGCAAGGAAGAAAGAGCCAGGTGGGCCGAGACACCTGTTAAGCAGGAGACTTTACAGCGGTGAGCAGGGCCAGGCTGGAGACAGCCAGGGAGCGAGGGCTCCATTAATCCCCAGCCCTTTCCCCAAAGTGCACACAGCTTCTCTGGGAGAAGCCAGTTCCTCAGCCCACCGATAAGACCTCTGGATAGCCGTGTTCTTGGCAATACAATGACACCATAAAGCCACCACAGTGCTTTGCTACTTAGCGGGTCGAGTCATTCATTTAAAGACTTAGCCAAATCTTGAGGCCATCGCAAAGCTTAAGGACAAGAAAACCACCCCTTACATCACCTAGGGCTCTCTTAATTTACAGCAGTACTGTAGAGCTGAACCTAGGACGTCCTCCATGCTAGGCAAGCACTCTGTCACTGGGCCATACCCACCCTGATTTTACTTTTTAAAATGTGAGGCAAGGTCTCACACTAAGGTGTCCAGGCTGGCCTTGGACTCACTCTACCTTAGCCTCCTGAACGGCCGGAGGCTGTACCATCAGGCCAGTCATTTAAAAGAACTTTTAATTATTATTTGTCATTTATTATTATTATTGTGTGGGTGTTGTGTGCGGGCACCTGCATGCCACTCATGCGTGTGTCATGGCATATGTGTGAAGGTCAGAGGACAACTACGGAGTCTGTTGTCTTCTTCCACCTTCATGTGGTGCTTCATTTGGCAAGCACCTTCATCTACTGAGTCATCTTGCCGGCCATTTAGCTCTGGCTGGTCTGGAACTCTCAATCCTCCTGGTGGTGGAATCACAATCACGGGCCACTGAGCACAGTAAGAATGGCCTTTTCTATATAGAAAGTGTGACGTCACTTACAGAATTAGCAGGGTGGGGCAGAAACACGGACGTTGGGGAGAAGGAAGGCATCATAGCTCTCGGCCTGAAGCCTGGGAATGATGCTCCAGTGTTATTAGCAGCTTTTGACAGATAGTGCAGGCTAGTTGTTAAGTCCATTCCTTTCTCCCCTTCCAGCGCTTTAACGGTTCTGCTATCCCACCAGGCTCTGTGTGTGCGTATCAGTGACACATGTGACTTCAGCAGGAGTGTGGGACACAGACCCTGTGGCCCCTTTCACTGAGGATGCCATCCCCACAGCCACTCACAGTGTGTGCGAACTCCCTGTCCCTGGCATTTCTTCCTTACCCTTCAGCGTCAGGCTGTAACCAAAAGCCCAGGAAGCTTCCTGATGAGGAAGCCCTAACTCCCGCCTGTGGCTGGGAGACAAAGCTGCCGACACTGTTAACAGTCCATGTAAACATGTCATTCCCATGAAGGCTGAGGATGGCCTTCCAAATCCATGAAGAGCATCACAATATCAGAAGAGAAGAGGGGTCACAGGTCATGCTTACAGACTGTGTCAAGCCTCCTAAACACAGAATCAGGAGTCATAAGGCATCAGATCAATACATTTACTTATAGAAGATCAAAGTTTCTTTGTCGCCAAAATGATTATAAGCAAGGTAAAAAATACATTATAGTTTTTTAACATTAAAAATTTCTTTTTACATTGTGTGTGAACATTTGGAAACCAGCTGTGGGGGCTGGTTTTCTCTTTCTGTCATGTAGGTCCTAGGGAATCAGATTCAGGTCATTAGCCTAGGCCACAAGCATCTTTACCCACTGAGCTCTCTCTCTCTGTCTCTCTCTCTGGCCCAGGCACACCTCTTGAACACTTAAAAAGATTAGAGAAGATAAATTAGCCTAGATGGACAGGGAGGAAGCAAGATGTGCAGCCGATGAAAAATTGTTCATCTCCACTGATCAACAAATGCAAGTCAAAGCAATAAGTCAACAGCATTCTTCCATTTTGGATTACAGAAGGTTTTACAAGCCTCTGAGAACCACTTTCAGCAAGGGAGTGAGGCTGTCTCACAGGCTGCTAACAGTCTCATATATTAACAGTGTTTGGAGGGCAATTTGACTTTGCTAACTAACAATGTGGAAAACGCTGTTGGACCTAGTGTTTCCAGTTAGGGCCTGATCACAGAGGTCCACGTACACAGACACCCCTATGATACAAGACTGTGAAGATACACAAATGGCAGCCAAGTGAACGCCATCAGTGCCAACAGAACAAGGAGGCAGAAGTGCGTATGCCGATATGAATGTGGAGAGACCTTCACGGAGCTTGTGAACCAACAAACCTCTCAGAGTGGTGGGAGCACCGTCTGGGCACTGAGAGGGGCGCGGCAGCGTTGATGGTGGTGACAGCAGACCGTCTGGGCACTGAGAGGGGGAGGGGGAGGGGGTAGGACAAGGGGCTCTGAGCCAGCAGTCGCCCTGGGCACACATGGCCTCAGACTGCCTGTGCTCTTTATGTCTGGAGAAAGCCTCCAGGAGCCCAGGGAAGCTCTGGAGGCTTGGTACCTGCTTATGTAGCTGGTCCTCTGACGCATCATGTCACTCTCGTGTTACCTAGCACCCCCTCTGTTCCAGGAAGAACAGGGCCATTCTACCTAAGTGACCTGGGATGTTAGGAAGCGGAGGCAGATTTTACCAGGGATGCCAGGACTTAAACCTCAGGACTGAACCGAGCCCAGATGACCCTGTTCTCTTCGATGAGTGCTGAGCACACAGTGGAGGTGACACTGAGCCATTAGTAGGACTATTTCTCTTCATGTTATCATTTTAAGGTGCAAGTTGGGACTGGGAATGAGGCTCAGTGGTAGAGTGGTTGTTTAAGCAGCACAAGGGAATTCCCAATTAAAAAACAAAACCCAAATACAACAATATAACAACAACAAACCAAAAGCACCAACACAAAGACACAGTTACTTTAGCCTTTCTGGAAGCCAGGCCCACGAATCACGTGACCTGACCTAGTGTCAAAATGCTGCCTACAGTTTATTGATCTGATACTGAGATAAATTACACAAGGAACCTTCTTGTCCCTGTTTACCTTAGGCTGGAATTCTGCACATGGCTAAGCCCAGAGCTGTGGGAACAGGGCCAGTGTCCTCGGCAGGGTTTGCACAGGCCGCAGATGCTTTCATTTGGCACCGTGCTTTACAGACAGCCATTAATCACTCCGGGGGCAGGGTGGGAGTAACACGGAGGGGGAGGGGCCATAGATGCTGCTGCCTATTTAATTTGTACACTTGTATAAGAAGAGTTTATAAAATTAGCTTTATGCTATCTAGCCTGCTGGGTATCACTGTCAAGTACTGGCTAGCATGCTTAATTTCCTGGTCTTTCCCCCAACCCCCTTGGCATGGCCAATGAAGAATCAAAGGTCTTTAGAAAAAAAATAAAACGATTGACCTTTTTTTGGGCCAATTGCAAATGACACGTGCTACCAAAGCCTTCTTGGGTAACCCAAACTCAATGCAGCACAGCTGCATATCCTGGTGGTTCTGTAAAATATGGCAAAGATACACAAACAGATTGGAATCCCATAATTGGAATCAGATAACCGCCATAGACTAAAAGACCAGTTCACAGACTGCTTTAGAAGCTGAGCCCTTCCCTGAGGACACGAGGCTGTGCCCAGCTGCAAAGTTCCTCAGGGAAACTGTTTCCTGCCTGGTCTGAAGATAGGCGCTGCAGGGCTGACTGGGGGTAGGTATGAGCGCAAATCGTGGCCTGGCGGGGGTAGTGGCTGGCCTGTGGGCTGGGCTGGGACCTCAAGGCTCAGAATCTAGGCAGGATGGTTCCTCTCAGCCCAGAGCTGCCGCCAAGCAGCCTGGATGGTTCAACGAGCCAGAATCTGCTGTGAAGAAGCAAGTCTGGGCAATGTATGGTGTGCTTCTGTTCAGTGGCACTGGGCCAGTGCAGCGGGGAGGCGGGGGTGGGGTGGGCTCCAAGTTTACTCAACCTCCTGGGAGAAAGACAGTGACTATTCCAGGGGGAAAGACAGGAGAAGTCAGTGAATGCTGCTGTCATTTGTTCTCCCATGTACACAAGTCCCGCTCACAACTCAAACTAGCTTTCTTTCTTTCTTTTTTCTTTTTCTTTTTAGCAGAATATGGTTGTTTGTACTACATGATAAAACCAACAGAAGGAAGAATACTGACAAACCTTCTCTCCCCCAACCCCAGTAGCCCAAAGGCACGGATTTCATGCATGTTTTAACAGAATGGATAAAGATACATACACTTGGTACGGGAATGGCCTGCCTCTGGTCACCCTGAGGAAAAAGAAAAGAGAAGCACCGTCAGGTTGGAAGAGAAAGAGACCGTCAAGCAACGGCCTTCCCACCCCTGCACCTTGGTGGCAGTCGGTGAGCCGAGGGAGCCCAGGGCCTTCCAGAATGGAGCACAGCCCTCCCAGGCTTGAAGGCCAGGCTTCTGAGGCCCACAGCCTCTCTCTTTGTTTAAACAGCATCTGCCCTGATCCCAGGACTCTGATTCTAACTTAAAAACAAAAAGGAACAGTCATATTTTGATGCCCACCCCTCTGATAACCATTCTGTTTCTTGTTTTTAAGCATTTCCCCTCCAAAAAGACGACATCAGTTTAACATGGGGGAAGAAGGGGAGAGGGAAGCTTATCAGACTGCAAGGAATGCCTGACCTCTCCAGGTTCTCTGTGGGGTGGAAAGAATGAGAAAGAAGGGACAGGGCAAGGCACAAGAAGTTCCCTTTGGGGCTGCAGATGTAGTTCTCCCTTTAAGGGAAAAACAGCACCTGTATTTGCAGAGGCTGTTAAGAATCTTCATGCCCCAAGGAAGGCCTCAATTAGCCTTAGTCCAGAATACCAGCCATTTCTAACCCACTCAGCAGAAACTGTTCATCGTACCACTGATAACTGTTAATACAAGAAAAAAAACGTTTAAATTATTTTCTTGGGATTTTTCTTTCTTATGTGGCCTGATACAGGAGATGTATTGCTTCATGTCTCCAATTGGAGGATTTGTGAAAAGTGTGTCCATGGTTACCAAGGCCTGAGGTCACCAGCGTCATGGTCTCCTGTGAAGGCCAAACCTGATGGCAAGAGCAGGCAGGGGGCTGGCACCTCTCCATCGTTCTGCTGAGGCCCACGTGATGACTATCTGATTATCTCTGGCCCCTCGACATCACCTCTGCCGTGCAGATGCACTTCCTCTTCTCTCTGATGCTGGCTTTGATGGCTTCTCCCTTGGCCAGGAGAAGGGTTTCTCTTGGGGCCTCTTATCAGAGGAGAGCTTTGTGGCTCTCCCACACAATAGCACATGCTAATCAAGTCCTGGCGTTCAACAACTTGTGTGTGGGAACTTCATTCCAGAAACTTCTAAATAACACCATTGCTAACGTTTGGACTTGGGAACAGATCGCTGCGGTTGGTGGAGGAGGGTAAGCAGATACTCCTAAGTGCAGGGCCCGTTTAGAGTGCTGACACTGAGCCGGATGACTGGGGGCGAGGTCCTCCAACTGCCCGTGGACCAACAGCATCTCGGGCCGGTCTCACCAGGATGCTCGCAGAGCAGGGACAAGCCTGCAAGTGCCCCTGAAGGCAAAGCCATGTAGGAAGCCCTGACCTAGCCAGAGAGCACAGACCCCGACTCAGCCTCAGAAACATCTGCCATGAGGTGAGCACTGGTGAGGCCATGGGAACACAGCTGAGGGATGACGGAGCATGGGTGACGAACATACAGAAGTTCCAAGCCACAGGTATGCACAGGAATGAGGAATACGTGTGTGTGTGTGCATGTGTGTATGAAGTATGTATGAACATGTGGGGTATATGTGTGAGGACATATGCACATGTGTTCCATGGACTCTGTGTGTGTAGGGGACTGGGGGTAGGTGTATGGATGGAATATACACGGTTATGTATATAGTGTGTGTGCATGTGGCATTGTCTATGGGGGTAGTATAGATGGATGTGAGTCTCTGGCAAATGCCTTTTATGTTCTTCTTACTGCCATTGGAGTCTTCTGGGCACTGACCCCTCTTAGTCCCTGGATGCTGCTGGCCTGCCCTCCAGGGTATAGCTGAGATGCCCAGTGACTGTTAACTTAAACCACTGCTGCAGAAGCAGGCTGAAAGAAGTGTTCTGGACCTTCCTTGTCATGCAGGGTGGATGGTGGCTTGGTGGACGACCCCCTGCCCCACGGTGTTCGGTCTCCCATCCTCTCTGTTGTGCTGAGCGAGGCCGGGCAGGGAGCCCCGGACACTACAGCAGAGTCAGATCTGGAAACTACGCGGTTGTGTTCTGTGGGTGCTGGTGGAGTTCAGTGTGAGGGGCAGAGGGTCCTCTGGGAGTCAGCTTCTCCCGCCCCCACAGACCATGCACCTGCTATGCAGACAACACTCCACTTCAGATTTAACTAAGTTAAGGTAACTGAATTCTTAAAAAAAAAAAGGTTTATTTTTATTTTATGTGTATGGTGTTTGCTTGTATGCATATCTGTGTACCATATGTATGTCTGGTGGCCATGGAGACCAGAATCGGGAGTCAGATCTTGTGACTGCAGTTAAAGATGGTTGTGAGCTGCCACTTGGGTGCTGAGAATCCAACTCTAGCCCCCTGGAACAGCAGCCAAATTTCTGAGCTTTGTCTTCAGCTCCCCACAAAACTAAACCATTTAACAAGTCATTTTGGCAAAAGTGAATAGAGGCAGCCCATGAATGGACAGGAATTCTACGTGAGCCTAGCACCAGCTCCCTAAGGAACACCTTTCAAAGATGTTCATCTCCATAGACGACCTCGGACCCTAGCACCAGCTCCCTAAGGAACACCTTTCAAAGGTGTTCATCTCCATAGACGACCTTGGACTCTTCACTAAGCCCTCTTCTCCACAGCAACAATGTTTTAAATCTATCTGATCTAAAAATATTTTTATTACACTCGTCCCTCCTTTCCTTCCTTCCTCCCTTCCTCCCTCCCTCCCTTCCTTCCTCCCTCCCTTCCTTCCTCCCTTCCTCATTCATTCAGTGTGTACCCGTGGGTGTGCACCACCCTGCCGTGTGGAGGGTGGAAGCCAACTTGCAGAAGTTGCTCCTTTCCTTCCACCCTGGGCCCAGGCTTGCTAGCGAAAGCTTTCTTCTGTGGCGTCACCTCACTGTGAGTAGGAAGTGCATGGAGAGAGCTGCTTGGAACTGGGACCAGGACATGAACCACAGTGGACTGTCATTTACACACACTACTGATAGCTGCACACAGCAAGGACTCGTACCTGCCGGGCAGGCTGTCTCCCCATGCGCTCCTCCTCAAGCTTTCCTGGCTGTCTTTATGAATTTTCCTTCCACATGGATTCCTATCCAGAAGCACCCAGGAGCTAGCATACAAGAATCTTTTAACCATTTGAGTCAGTTTTAGACTCTTTTGGGTATCTATGTAAACAGTGACGTCATCTACAAGCAAGGCTAATTTTATAACTTTTCCATATTTATAACAACTGTTTCACTTTCCTGTTTTATCCCACAAGCCAGAACCTACCAGTGATTTGCCTGTGATGTTTGCTGTTCATTTTCAGAAGATAAAATAGCTTTATTTCCTGATTTTATCATGGTTTTCTTTCTGTACGTGGCTCCATTTTTGGTCATATGGAAGGATGACTATTATATTCCTCATACCTTAGACCTTTTATCATTGCAAATGTCTTTACTGTGTTTAATACTTTTAAGATTGATTTATTTTTATTTCTGTGTATGCGGTGGTATGGGTGGGTGCCTGTGGAGGCCAGATGAGTGTATCAGATCTCTTAGATGGGCAGTTACACATGGTTTGGCAACCAAACCCAGGTCCTCTGAAAGACCAGTGAGTGCTCCTCTCCACCACGCCCCTCCTGCACCAAACACATTTGACTGAGTTCTGCTTGGCCTGGTACTAATGCTGCCTTATCAGTAAGTCTCCTTTCTTTAGGTTTGGTCTGTCTTTATACACCGCACCAATCTCTTTCCTTTTCACCTCCTTCATGATGGAGTGTTCAAGATTATCATGGTAACGATCGACCACTCGCTGTAGCAGGCATTTGCCAGTCTTCATCCAGCCATCCCGTTCCTCTTCTGGGAACATGGCAGGATCATACTCCAGTACCTTTCAAGTTAGGGATAGCCACGCGTCTGGCTTTGGCCACTCAAGTCCAAATGAATTCACTTCAGAGTCAAAACCTGCAAGGACAGTGACAGCCAAGGAAGCCAAGGAAGCTGGGCTGGCATCACCGCGGGTCCATGAATGAGACAAGTTGAGCCGTGCGTGGCCCAGGAGCAGCTCACAGGCGGCTACTGAGCCTGTGAGACATGGGTAGCCCAGCTTAAGACGTGAGCTAAGCACAACATATACACGTTAGCTCTTAAACTGGTAAGATAAACAGAAATTATCTTCAAATGTTATTCTCTTGGTCCTATGTTCGAATACCTTGGATATATTGGGCTAAGTAAAATATTATTAAAATTAATTTCGTTTATTTTAAAATATTTTTTTGAAATGTGACTAGAATGATGTAAACTAGCTTTGTGACTCACTGTATTTCTGAGGAAGACTCAGCCAGCCTATGACAAATAATGGATAAAGGGAAAATAAACTCAACAACTTTCCAAACTATTCTTTAAAATTAATTTTAAAATTAAAAAGATTTATTTTTGACAGGTATGAGTTATATCTGCATGTATGTATGTATGTATGTATGTATGTATGTATGTATGTATGTGAACCATATGTGTGCAGACTCTTAATTAAAGGGGGGAATTACAGATGGTGGTGAGCTGACACACGGGTGCAAGGCACCGAACCTGGGCCTTCCCCGTAACCTCTTAACCACTGACCCATCTCGTTAGCCCAGTTAAGTTAACTTTTGTTTGTTTTGAATGTATATGTTTGGGGGCGAATGCATGCCATGGCTTGTAAGTGTGTGGAAGTCAGAGGACAGCCTGCAGGGACCACAGGGGACTTGAACTCAGGTCATCAAGCTTAGTAGCAAGCCCCTTGACCATCTTGCTGGTCCACCTTGCACTGGTTTAAGCCTCTCGGTTTTGAGACTGTCACCGAAGCACAACTAAACTCTTGCGGGTGAGCCATCTACTCACTGGTCATTCCTTATTTCCGCTGAGCTTCGAAGTACACCCAGCTGGATCTCTCTGCACGTCCTCCTTGCTGTGACTGGGTGCAACTGTGACAAAGCTCTGGGTTTCCCGTAGCAGCAATGACGTAACGGTCACAGCTAGTGCCACCCATCTCCCTCCCATGAATGCAGACCTCAGGTCTGAGGCTTGGAACTTAGAATTCATCTCAGGCGTGAGGAGGGAGGCAGGGAGACCAGGGACAGGCGAGCAGAATGATGTCCAAATGGAAGAACTCACAGTCTGGGTTTCCCATGTCATCACCAGCCTAGCAGCTAACTGACTCAGTCTTCGCACGTGAGAAAAATGACCAGCTTAAGCTGTTGGTTGTCAGTTTTCTTTTACTTGCTGCCCAGGTCAGTCCCATCCAATGGCAGGTGTGTTCTGGGTGATGGTGTGCAGCTGAAGTTGCCAAACCATCTGATGTCGTCTTTGTCCCCTGTCAGCAGCTTGGTTCACTCTGGCTGGTGTTATGTGCCCTCTTACACCATGCTTCTGTTTATCCTTGGCAGCCATGGAGAAATCGGAGTCTGAACTCAGACATTCACACTTAAAGATCATCTCCCAGGCCCCGTGGGAGCTCATAGAGACTGAACCACCAACCAAAGCATGTGTGGGCTGGACCTGGACCCCTACACATATGCAGCAGATGTGCAGCTTGTTCTTCATGTGGGGCCTAACAATGGGAGCAAGAGCTGTCGCTGATTCTGCTGTCAGCCTTTGGGTCCCTTTCCCCTAGCTGGGCTGCCTTGTCTGGCCGCAGTGGGAGAGGATGTGCTTAGTCCTGCTGTGCCATGGGGAGTTGATATCCATGGCAGGTCTCTCCTTCTCTGAGGAGGGGCGGGGGATGATGGTGTGAGGGTGGGTCTGAGAGAGAGGAAGGAGGGGACTGAGACCAGGCTGTAAAGGGAATAAATTAATTAAAGGGGGGAAAAAGCACCCATCAGCCCAGGGCTAGCTTTCTGACATACACAATTTCTGCTCTGTAAGCTTTTATACCCCTCCTCAGTAACCTATATATGTGTGTGTGTCTCACAAAGTCTTCTCATATAGTCTTGTCCTTTATTATCACTGATGAGACCTCTGCAATTGCATTCCCTGGAAACAATGTGACAATGTACTCTGGTAGCTCATAGGGTGTGTGCTATGCAAGAGCCTCACCAGCACTTCTGTGGGCACATGCTCTCCTTCTGCCTCCCAGTCCTGTGGGAACCAACGAGCCTTTTAGTGGCAGGCACAGTCTGTGTTTTTCAGTTCAAGAGGAAAAAAAAACCTGCCTCTACTTTTGCTTCTGGAACGTCTGTTTGCCAACAGTTCTAGATGGCTTCTTTCCCTCCCTCGTGGTTTCCATCTCCGTGGTTCTGGTCTGAGTTCTAAGATGTTTCTTCCACTTGCTTCTTCAGAATCCACTTCCAGTTCTCGGAAGTGGCTGATCTCTCCTTCTCCTGTGTTTTCTGAGGTTTTACGTTGAGTATGGTGAGATTTGAGTCCCACAAGCCTCTTCTCCAGAATGGCTTTCCTGAGTCATCTGTGGATGCTGGAGGTCCTGAGTGGTCTGTGGAGGCTGGCCTCTATCCCTTCCACTCTTTTCCTGAGAAGTCTCAGGTGCTAGTTTTTCAGCATGGACCTCTCAGCTGAGACTAGTTTTCTTTGCTTGTGCAAGACTGTGTGTTCTGACCGAAAGAAGCCTTTCACTATCGGATGCCAGGGGACAGGGACTGAAGCCTCAGTTTACCAGCGCAGTTTCACCAGGGTCCCCGTACAGCAGTGGGCAGTGAAAATCCTTCTCCAGGGTGTCTATGGGTCTCTACTGATTTCACCTATCTTGGGACTCTGCAGAAGACACACGTTTGTCTTGTCTCTTTCCAGTCCTGCTTGGTGCTCCTGTGGCATGCCAGGCTCTCGTGCTGCTGTTCCTGCAGGCTGGCTAGCCCACAGCTTCTCCCAGGACTGCAGCTACCGCACTAATGCTTCTGTGAGGGTTCTGGAGCTTTGAACACAGGCTGCCAGGCTTGTGCTCAGTTACTTTCCTTACTGAGCTATCTCCCCAGCTCTATTGTGAATGTTTCTTTATGTTAATAATCATGACATGCTGTGCTTTGTTTGGTATATGTCACTTTTAACCAAGATAGAGCAACTGACTACATGGCTATGACGTAGTTCTTTTAACCAACTACCTCTTTTTTTTTTTTTAACCCCTTCTTGGAATCATTATGTGTTTGAAAATGTACCTCCCTTGTGTTGTTTGTGTGTGTGTGCACATATGATCCTCCTAGGTCAAGCCAGGTTGGATAGCATCTTATAGTTCAATCTTTGTATACTCATAATAACACTTTTTTTCTGTGAAATAAAATCACTTTCATCAATAACAGCATACTCTAAGATTTTAATTCCACGTTGCCAAATGTCCCCTCGGAAAGGTAAACCAATTAGTACCCTCTTACACCTCTCCACATAATGTTGCACCCTCCACCCCCACACTAAGCCAAGTATCACCTTAGAAAACCTCATAGACAGCCAAAGAATTGTTTTAGTTTGCACATTTGGCAACGTCAAATATTTTTTATGCTTTTTGCCATATATCAAAACAATCAAATGTTTTGTTTTGATATATCCCACACTTGTATATTTTTCTCATTTAAATATTTGGGGTGTGTGTGCACTTATGAAAGCCAGAAGAGGGCATCGCATGCTCTGGACGTCTCACAGGCCACTGGGAACTGCCCAACACAGGTGCTGGGAACCAAACGCCAGTCCTGGAAGGGCAGCAATGCTCTTCACCACCGCCGAGACTGGCTCTTCAGCCCCAAGCGCGATTGTTGTCTGTTTATATTCTTGTTCATGTTATTTGGAACATAACCTTTTCTGATTTGTGTCTGCGATCTTTAACCATGCTCCTGATGGATAATCTCCTTTGTCTTTTCTCAATGCCTTTATGTTTTTCCTAGCGTGGAATCCAATTTTGACAGAGCCTACTGGTCTCTTTGCTTGTCCTGGATGCCGTCTCTCTGTTCATCCTTATATTCCTAACTGTTCTGAGTCATTTTATTTCAGGTGTGTCTGTCAGACAGCCCGGGGGTGGTTTTGGGTTTGACCTATTATGACAATCTAACACACACACCCCAGCAAACGCTGAACACCGAGCTGTCTCCTGGCACTTCCACTCTGTTGTTGTTAAGCACATGCTGTTATTACACAAGACAGCTGAACTCAGTCATACTCACTGCTCGGTCTGCTCTGTCTCTTATTTTGCCTATTTCTATGGCTTATCTATTTAATGTTTGCAGTCCCGTGTGTGTGTGTGTGTATGTGTGTGTGTGTGTGTGTGTGTGTGTATGTGCTCACGCCACAGTGTACCTGAAGAGGCCAGGGCACCCTGTGGGAGTCAATTCTCTCCTTCTATCAGGTGGGTTCTGGGATCTGAACTCAGGCCATCAAGCTTGGCTGCAGGCCCCTTTGCCAGCTGGCTTTAACTTTCATTCGTGCATGCTCTTTAGTCACTAGACGGAAAGACCAGAAATACCTGTTACCTAAAAAGACTGAACCTGAGTCTTAAATGGCTGCATCCACATTTTACATCACCTTGGAGGGAATCTGTCAGGGGTGTGACATAGATGTATTGCAATTTTCCACATGCACTGACCTTCTGAAGCCCACCATTCTCCTCTACCAGGGGTGGAGGCACACTGGGGCTGCTGGGGGGAGGGGTGTCCACATTGTAGTCTCGGAAGCAGCAGAAGAAGGAGCTGAGGATGCTACGACCCCTCTGCTTTTTCAGGCTGACGCTTCGCTGGGAAGCTGGGGGAGAAAAGCACACTGTGAGTGACTGAGGCGACATGAGCTCTGCTGTGTGCAGCTGGGGCCCTGGAGCCACACCCCACAGGCTGTGAATATCCCTTGGCCTAGCTCCTTAACTGTGTGGTCAGGGTCATTGTCACCTGTGTTCTCTGAGCACTTGCAAGTGAAGCAAGCATTCTTGTCATGCGTGAAACACTACTTCAAAACCAATGTCTTTTCATGAACACACCAGAGCTGACCCTCTCAGAAGCATCTGCCCACAGGGCAGCAAGCTAGAGCAGATTTGAACCCCAGTTCTCGGACGTTTCCTGTGCATTGCGGAGACGGTCAGCTTTATGGACAAAACATTTAGGTCCACAAGGGAACCCCCTTCTTAAAGTAAGTTGTTTGTCAAAGGTTGATGGGAGGATCTAGGCTCCCAAGAACAAAGCTGAGGCATCCATCGCCATTATGGAGACATCAGGAGATACCTCCATGTTTTGGGGGTTCAGGAAATGGACTTCAGATCCTGGGCAATACAGTGGCCTGTCCTGTCCTGTATGGAGGCACCAGAGGGAGGGGTGGGTCTTTCTTTTTATCCAGGCTCAGGACAAGCTGCCACAAGTCAGAAATAAAAGGTAGAATCTGGCACAGAGGAAAGCACACCTCAGGTTAGAAGGCTGACAACTGGATGGAACAGGAGCTTTTTCCTGGGAATGCGGCTGGGGCGGTCCTGCCACATACCAGGGCTGGGTGGGTCCGCTGCTGTGCTCTGAGCCCAAGCCATGGGGAAGGGACCACGCTGAGGGTTAGTAGGAAAACAGACCACGTGGGAAATGGTTTAAACATAGAGCCACTGTGCGAGCAGGTCTCTCCTCACACGACATATGGCACTGTGCAGTATGTGAAGTGAGGCGTGTTTAGCCTTTCCTCCCAAGTGATCACAGGACCACAGGAATAGTTCCTGGTAACCGCACAACCAAATGCATTCACATAAGAGACTCCAAGAAGGTGATTTCCAGGCAACTGTTCAGATGGGTTTGGTCTGTGGCCCCATTTGCATAAGCTTCAGAGTCTCGCTCATTAACCAT
>CM053749.1:4368245-4381445 GCA_028658305.1 Pachyuromys duprasi
TTAGAACCATAAATCCTGGGCAAGCTGGCTGTCTCTATCTTCCTCACAAGTCTTTGGGTGTGTGTCTCGGAGCTCCAGTATTCCCATTTCAGGATTCAAACTCTTGGTTAGACCATCAGACTAACAGATAGGTGGCCTTCCAACCATCTGTGAGCGGAGGGAAAAAATAATGGCTTCAAGTTGACTGAGGGCTAACCTTCTGGGGACCATGACGTCACAAACCTAATGGACTCCTCACATTCCTGGAAGATGTGGGCTTTCCCAAGTGGTCCAGTGTGTGATTTCCCAAGTGGCCCAGTGAGGGCAAATCTTGAAACAACTAACATCTGATGAAGGAGCAGGGAGCCTGCCAAGCGACCACAAAAGCCTTGTCATCAACTTGTATTTAATGCAAATGCTTGACAGGACTGCCTTACTGTTACTTTTGGGAGTTTAAATTTTTCTTACACTCGATCTAACCACAGGCCGGGAGACAAACAACCGAACAACAAGCTGGACTCCAGGCTGGCGGCACACTTCTCTGCAAGCCTTCCATTTGCTTGGAGACAGCCAGCAGCCTGAGGCAGGGAGCCTTCCCAATGGGCCGTTTCCATCTTTGACTTCTACAGCTCTTGTTTACCGTGATTAACAAACTGCTTACACTATGAATCGTTAGCCACCTGTACCTTCTACCACTGGATCACCCGCAGTGTTTGTCTTGACTGATCTGCTGCAGATCTTTTCTTGCTGTAAGTTCTCCAAGGACCCATGTGGCAGCTAAGCCTACCAAGAGATCAGAGCTTGGCTCGGAAGCCAGCCTGGGTAAGTTACCTGACTTCTTTGAGCCTTGGTTTCCTTATCTATAAAATAAAGCCATTGGAAACAGCCACATCTTGAAGGTCCGTTGCGAGATTAAATGTTTTATTATAAGTATTTAGAACAGAGTCTGATAAAGGTAAGCTCTCAACAAATGCGTGTGAATTATCAGTGGTCTTTCTTTTTGTGAAAAAGAATGTGTCTTAGGGAGCTGTAGAGTGGCCCCTGTGGAAGATGTGTGATGCCCTTGTACAGGCTCAAGTTCAGTTCCCAGCGCCAACATTGGAGGCCCAAGACCCCATGTAGGTCCAGCTCCAAAGGGTCCAGTACTTTCCTCTGGACACTGCATGTATCTATGTAACTAAAAATAAAACAAATCTTTAAAATAAGTCATTTTAAGAGTTTATTTAGAGGGGAACAGGAACTATTTCTGACATGAACTCAACGAATGGCTCCTTTACCTCCCCCCAACCTACCCACCCAAGAGAGGAGCAGCCTTGCTAGGCCACAGAAGAGAACATGGCAGCCAGTCCTGAAGATACCTGATAAGCTAGGGTCAGATGGAAGGGGAGAAAGACCTACCATAGCAGTGGATTTGGAAAGGGGCAGGGAGGAGATGAGGGAGGGAGGGTGGGATTGGGAGGGATGAGGGAGGGGGGACACAAAGTAAATAACCTGTGATTAATATAAAAAATAAAAATTAATTAAAGAGTTTATTTAGTAGTACACTTATTTCCTTTCTCCTTTTCTGTTTTTCTTGTTTATTTCATTATTTAAAATATATCATTTATTTATTTAGTCTCCCTCTGTGTGTGTTTGTGGATGCATGTGTGGGGCATGCATACATGTACTGAGGACCCATGTGCACAGTGTGTGTGGAGGTGCAGGGCAACTTGTGGGAGTTCTTTCTTTCTATTATGTGGGGCTTGAACTCGGGTCATCAGGTTCTGAAGCAAGCACCTTGCTGAACTGTCTCATCAGCTTTCACCAATACTTGCTTGGCAGAACAAAAGTGATTCTGTTGGTGAGTTCTGGATCAAGGCTGGATGTTATGAAAGGAATTTTTTTCTTTCTACCGGCACCTGCCAACTGAGAGATGCTTTTACTATACTAGGTCTCAGTTATATGAACTGTACTTTGAAAGCAAAAGCAGACAAATCTCAGGAAATAATTCTATTTGGTTGCTTTAAACACTGGCTGCATAGGTGGGGAAGGTAAGGGAGGGGCTGAGCATGCAGTGTGCTGTGCACGGTTTGGCCCATGATATATAAGCATGTTTTTGTTATAATCCCAAGTGTGGGATTTTGGTTTGTTCACAGCTGATGGGTGTGGTCTTTGCCAGCTGGAACTAGTTGAATTCTGAGGACTTTCAGGGATATAAATATGATAGCCCAGAGGAAGAAGGCGTGGTGGCTTGGAGGAGTCAGAGGAGGGCTGCTTGCTGGCTTGCTGGTTACCTGGACTTCTGGATTTCCAGACGGACAGTGGTATTGGTCCCCCAAAGAATCCTACAACCCTATCCAGCAGGAAGAAGTAAAGAGGGCTACGTTCCCTTTCCTTTACAGCCTTCTTTTTCCCATCCCTGGGGTTGGAAGGGAGGTATAAGCTTAAAGGAACCCCCAAATAAAGCAGAGTTTAGAAAACTAGCACCTACACCTATACCCTAAGCTTGAGCTAGGTTTGCATACGTTTCAATGGCAGGGCTCAGTTCTGGGAATGGAAGCTCCCATGCTAGACAGTGTGGAAACTGGCAGACATATCCGGGCAGTCTCAGGCCCCATCCCTACAGCCAGAGGTGTGCCATGGATTTGAATACAAAATCTAGACACAGAAGGAGCTATGCTTTGGTGGAGGTGGTACAGGGCACTGCTGGGGCCCAAGTGGTAGAAGAAATTGGATTTGCACCCCCCCCGTTGTTGGTGGTGCTGACACAGGCTCTTGCTATGCAGCTCTTTCCTAGGCTCTATCACAGGACAGGACAGCCTCAAACTTGTGATAATCCGTTCACTTCAGCCTCTCCAGTACGAACACGTGTCACCAAGCCAGGATAAAAATGGCTTCTAAGAAGGGATGAGAGTTATATAAAATTGCTATGGAGACAGTGGGAAAATGAGGAAACAGTGGTGTGGGAAGAGCGTCTGCCTCCCCAGCACCTATGTAAAAACCCCAAACTGGTGAGCTCTAGGTTCAGTCAGAGTCTCTTTGAAAAAGGAAATAGGGTGGGAAACTGACTGAGAAGGACATCTGATGTTGACCTCTGACCTACACACCCAGACACACTAGTGATACATCTGCCCATGTGCGGAAAACTGACAACCAATGAACCTCCCTCAAACAGAAAGTGCTTGTGCTCGGAAGGAGGAGGGCCCTGGAGATGCATGCACCTAAGCTCAAGCCTCAGCCCTCACTTGTTAGCTGGATGACTTCACCTACCCAAACAGCAATGCCATGCAAAGAACGACAGTTGCCCACACCACTGCGCCTGCAGCAAAAACATGCATGTTCACCAAAGAGAAAAAAACCTACCAGCAGCTTACAGCAGAATAAAAATGACAGCTGGCTTGGGGCTCCTTGCAGAGTCTCCCTGTGCACAGTGAGAATTTAGCTTGTACCCAGACAACCGCGCTCACACAGGCAACTTGTCTTTATGAGAAAACATGTAGGCAGACCCATTTTGGTTTTGGTGATGTGAATTCCAAACTTAGAACACTAAGTGGCCCTTTCAGGCTTCACCTTCAATGCAGAGAGCAGTCCTGTGCACACAAACACCAGTGCAACAAAGGCGATGAGTAAACCCATCTCCCTGCTCGAGGGTGAGTGTCAGGCCCTGGCCTTGGGTCCTTTCTAGGAAGTCGAGTATGGAATGTGGTTAGAAGGTGTTATGATTAAAGACATGAAGTGCCTAGGAGGAAGTTCACGGAGGCTGACCATGGGGTTTGGGTCTCCTGTGGCCCCAGATTAGTCTAAAGAGCATGTGACTAAAGTCTTGGCTGAGTTTATGCCAACAGGGAAGGCTACAGTGGAGTGGCATCTACCCAGGGAGAGGGCAATCTAGTTATTTTATGTTTCCTGATCCTCTGGCTTCCTTGCAGTTTCCAGAAATGTTGAAATGTCCCCAGACCAGCTACATGCCCCATAATCACTGACCTTTCATTTTCTGTTGACTGGATCTGGTTTAGAGTTGGGATGTAAGGAAGTTTGGGACCACCCACCCTGGTTTCAGGACTTAATAAGCCTTTGAGGTCTGCACTGATGCAGGCTTTGCATGCTGACCATCTTAAGTGTAGTGCCACATGGGCTATGTTCTGTCCTTGAACTCGCTCGCACCTTAGCTGCCACACCTCTGCACCACCAGGGGATAGTTCCAGAGGCACAACCTCAGAACGGTTAATAGAGTCTAGGAGAGAAGGAATCACTGTCTTCAGTTGTGAACCCACCAGGTCCCAACAGAGAGCTCCAAACTCATGGCCATCCTATACGGATAACATTGGTTTGTCTCTGTGGGTCACAGAACCAGATGAGCAGACACGAACAGAGAGAGACTTGTGGAGAGGTGGGGGTGAAAGGGTACAAGAGCACATTTAATTAAAAATAAGAAGTTCCCGATAAAGAGCAGCTGCTGACTTTGCACAGTCCAGAAAACTAGCCTATCACTGACAAGGCACCTTTGCTCAGCCTAACGGCAGAGTTTCCGACTCTACCTGTGCATTTCTCTGTAAAGTTCAAATTCAGCAACGAGCTGCGAGGTGACCTTAAGAAGAGTCCCTGTGCCTTCACAGAGGAGCACTTCCAATATCCACCCTGCCTCACATGATGGCTCGGAACGCTGGCCCGTCTTCATCAAGAATCCTGATAGGGTGGGCTGGGAGATGGATCAATTGGTAACAGTGCTTCCGTCCAAGCCTGACCTGAGTTCCTTCCCCAGAAACTACACAACGGAAGGAGAGAGCTGACAAGCTGTTCTCTGACCTCCACAGCCACACCCACACATACCGACTCCTGACCGTCGGTCAGGCCAGAATCCTCCTAACTCCCGATGGCTCTTCATATTAACTGCCTACCCACTGACCTCCGCTCGGCTATAGATGCCACTTGTCCATGTTGTAGTCAAACCCTGTCAAGGCTCTAGTTCGAGAGCTCTTTCCCCTAATGCAATAGTTCAGAATACATTCTCTTTGGTATTTGAACTACCACGCAGTTCCAGTTTCCTCCAGCAATGTGCTGATCAACTGGTGACATGACAGAGCACCCAAAACCTGCCCTATGATATGTCCTTTTCTTATCAAACTTTCATAATCCAGGGGCTGGGGGATGGCTTATGGGGCCTGGCTCAGCATTCCTGGGCAAGCCCAGCACCCATTCCCCAAAGTGAGCATAGCCCAGCATCATGAGAGATGGAGACCGGACGCTTGTGGGGATTTACTGCCTGTTAGCTCAGCTCCAGGTTCAGACTCTGTCTCAAGCGGATGAGCAGGAGACCCAATGTTCTCCTCAGGGAGGTGTCTGTACTGACATTCCCGCCCTCCCACAAGATCAACCCATAGCAGATCTACATCAATAAGACCGTGCACAACATCCTCATGGGTATTCGAGCTGCTACGGCTCAGAATGAAGCACCAAACATGCCTTTAGCTAGGGCTGCTTCACTCACAGGACTGTCAGAGCACAGCACATTAGTTGCTATCCTAAGGAGGCCATAGCACTGAATTCACAACTACATCATGCTGGAGAAAGCTAAACGCCCTCTAAAAGAGAGGGTGAGGGCAAGCCCTTTCCGGAGGCCAACACAGAAATGAATGCACCATTTCTTTCCTCTGAGAATGGGCTCCTATCTCTGGACCGCCTCCCAGGCCGGGGTCTGGAATGGGTGTCTGACAGGAAATTCTGGGCAGCAGGAGCATACATCACATTCCTTTCTAGGCCCTGAAAGAGCCATCAACAAACACAACTTCCCCTCTGCTGGAATAAACTGGGAGTGTCCAGAGCAGAGAGAGGCCAGGCCGCAGCCCACACAGAGTTCAAAAGATTTGGTCAAGAAAAGAGCCCCTTTCGAGATATCCAATCAGCCTCTGTTTTATTTTCAGGAGATAAACTTCCCCAGGGAATTCCATAGGACAGTCTGAAACAGCCACCTCTGGGAATGCAAAGCGCGCTGTGGCTCAGCAGTGAGCTGACCGCTTCCTTCTGGGGTGACATCTGTGTTTTCTCGTCCTGCCTTACATTTGTCGAGTGTGTCTGTGCAAGGTTCTTTATTTACAAGCCACCTCTGCTCTTCACAGTGTGTAGTACAGTCATAACCAGCCCATTTCCCCATGAGAAAAGAGACTTGCAGACACCCAGATTCCTAGCACTCTCTCTGTCTCTGCCTAGTGCTCGCCCTGTACGCTGGGTCTCATTTCTAGGGCTGCATCCAAGCCCTCATTTCTACCTCCAGAGTCAGAACAGGTGAAATACAAGGGGAGCCAGGTCTCGTTAGGAAGCCACACATTGGTTAGAACCATGCCCTCACTGTACCCAGGGCATAGCCTCCCAGGGACGAAGTCTAGGAACCCCCACTCTGCTGAGAACACCCTTCCTTGCCTCAGTGCTTTTCTGGGTCCCCGTCACCGGGGGAGCTCCTAAGCAGCAGGGCTAGTTAAACAAGCCAGGTTTGTGTGAGACTGGGATCCAAGCGCTGAGCCATCATTGCACGCTTGTGCTGTTTTACACTGAGCGCACAGAGGACTTAAGCAGCTGAAGAGGAACATGGTCTAAAATTTAACAGTAATTTAATAAATGGTCTTGAAAAAAGAAGTCCTACTCTGGTGCTTATTAACTAAACAGAAAATGAGCTATCCAGCCAAAGGCCGTGACGCTTGGGAGGCACAGACCCATTCACTCACACACTGCCTCCTCTGTAACTGGCTACAACCAGTTTGAGAAAGCAGAAGAACACATCATGCTACAGGAGGTGTTTGTGATAATTAGTTTAACTGTCAACTTGACACAAGTTGGGTGGGAAGAGAGTCTCAAGGAAGGACTGTGTAGATCAGGTTGGCCTGTGGGTGTGTCTGGGTTGGGGATTTGAGTGGATTGCCTTAGGTTGGCCCGTGGGCATGTCCGGGGTTTGTCTGGATTGCCGTGGGTGGTGTGGGCAGCCCCGGCCTGAGAGCGAGTGGCTCTGTGTCAGAGTGGAGCGAGCTGGCTGGCAGTACAAGTGCACGCAGCAGCTCTGTCAACAGCTGCTCTGACGTCCTGCACTCTGACCTGTCCGCCCTGAGGGGCTGGAACCTGCCCCTTTCTCCCCGTAAGTTGCTTTCTGTTGGGGTGTTTTACCATGGCAGCAGACAGGGAGCCGGAGCAGTAAAAAAATGCAAGCGATGCGGCTGTGCACCCCAACATCTGGCAGCTAAGGAAAGCCCTGTGTATAAAGGAGCAAACCCTCTCCATGGACGTGTGCGGTTACTGTAGACCATGTCAGGCCCGGTCCAGCCTTGCCTGCATCAGCAGTATGGGCTTATAAACCCTGGAAGGTGGGCAGAGGGAGTATGGGGACCTTACCACTCTTGTTCACATTCCTGGGTTTATACATATGCTGGTGTACCTCAGGCTTGCCAGAGTAGATGCTGAAGTAAACACCCTCACCAAGGCAACTTTATTTGGGCCTCGGTTTCAGAGGGCTAAGGGTCCATGATGGTGGAGTAATGACGTGGTAGACAAGCAGGAAGCGAACAAAAACATAAACGTGAAGCAAAGAGAGTGACTGTCAAGCGTCAGGAGGAATTTAGTTGTGACCCCCCCACCGCCCCCCGTTCCCTGATAGTGCTATTTCTCCAGCAAGGCTGCACCTTCTAAACTTCCCCAAACAGCATCACCAAAGGGGGACCAAGCGTTCGAATACCCGAGGGGACAGATGTTAATGAATGGATCAGTGAACCAAAGCACAGAAGAGTGGAAGCAATCATAACACTGACAAGACAGAGCTACAGCCCGGGAGGGAAGACCTGGGTCAGACAGCGAGGCTCCTGGGCCAGGGCAAGCCACTCCTCTAAGCAGCTGCCATCCGCGCCACTCACATTTGGCCGGTTCCCTATCCTGGGCACCTGACTCACACTTCCCTGATGTGCACTTGTGGTGAGTGCGCGTGCATGTGGAGGCTGAGGGTTGACAATGGGTGCTCTCCTTGGTCTCTCTGCACCTCATTCACTGAGGCAGAGTCTCTCACGCCTCCTGGAGCTCACCTCGGCCAGCTCACTGCTCACCTTGCAGCTAGTCTGGCAAGCTCTGGGGGACACTGTCTTCACCTCTTGAGTACGAGGAGCCACCAGCCCTCTTGGTTTGCATGGAAGCAGCCCTCATGATCGCATGACAAGCACTTTACCCTAAGCCTAACCCTTCTCCCGCTACTTTTAGCAGAGATAGCCATTCCTGCTTCCTATAAGATAATTAACACAGCTCCCTCTTTCTCTTCCCCATTTGGTTCTCCTCTCTCGCTCCCCTCCTGGCTCCTCAAATGGCCTGGTCCTATCTGCTGGCCATGTTTAGTCTACCACTTCCCTCTTCCTGATCGGGACCCCTGGTGGTACTCTTCCTCACTCATATTTACAACAAAACCTTCCAGTCAACCATACAGACATATAATTAATGCAAGTAAAACGCACCAATATGTTAAGTGTGACTATTTCTGGCTCACGGGCCTGGAGTATTACTTTTTGTTTTTGTTTTTAATACTCTATTACTTCTACATGACCAGAGCCTATATCGTGCTTATTATGGAAAAATGTGGTAAATATTACTTAAAATGTTAGTTTCTAGTTCATAAAACTGATTCTTTTACAACCTCATTTTGGTGGGCTGTCTGCTGTATCCTAAAAAAGTTAAGGAATTTGCCCAAGATGGGAAAGAGCAGTTTGTTCAAACGCCAGTGGTCTGTGTTCACAAGCTTGTCCTATACTACCTGCCGGTGACGCCCGTGGAGATGACTCCAATGAGAAAAGCACGTATGTTATATGCAGCACACTATCATAACCTTAAAAAAGTTATGCCAGCCAGGTGTGGTGGTACAGCCTGTATTACCTACACTCAGGGAGACAAAGGCAGATGCATCTCTGTGAGTTCAAGGATAGCCCGGTCTGCAGAGTGAAAGCAGGACAGCCAGGGCTACACAGAGAAACCATGTCTTGGAAAACAAAACAAAACAAAACAAAACAAATGTATGCCATTGCATTTGCTACTGTGCTTCAGATCCTCACCTGGAGGTCAGAGGACAACTTCTGGAAGCCGAGTCTCCCCTCCCACAAGATGGGTCCCCTAGATCAAACTCAGGTTTGGTGTGTCAGCAAATGCCTTTACTTACTGAGCCATCTCCCCAGCCCACTCTCACAAACTTCCAAGTCCCAAAGTAAAATAAGATGTACATACACGTTTATGTTCTATATGCTGAGAACATCCCTGGAAGGTTTGCTAGAGAACCAAACCTCCCTTGAAGGAAAAATAAATCAGGAGAATGCAGGACAGTGTGAGGGAGAGAGGGGAAGGACTTTCATGTTCCAGGTATCTTAGGTTTTGCATTATGTATTAAAATAACTACTGTGTACTGTGTGTTCATGAAAGGGGTAAAACAGCACAAAAATAATGCTGTGAAGACTGCGTGGCACACAGTCTCAGTGTACCTTGTCCCTTTATGGTAATACGGGCTGCAGAGAAGGCTCGGTGGGTAAGCCCGCTGAGCTGATGACTCAGTGTAAGTCCTGGAACCCCACATGGAAGAGAAGAACTGACTGGAAAATTGTCCTGATGCGTGTGGATACCCTGCCAGTGGGGCAGTGAGAGCAGTGTGCGTGCCCACCCGCAGGGCGTCCACTCCAGTGTGCCAGCAGCAGCCCTGATGCTGTGGCCAGCATGCGTGAAAGGCGCCACACGGAAGTCGCTGCGAGCTCACTTTGCACTCCTGTGCCTGTCCTCCCCACTCTACAGCCTCCTGTGTGCTTTTCGGGCATTTCTATTTCTTTTGAGAATCATGTCGGGGGTGGGGGCTACACTTTGAGGGAGCCTGATGGTCTGTGTATTTCTCCTTTGTCATGTCGGGATGACAGGACGTTAATATCACAGGTTCCTCTGTCATGATGACTGTGCCGTGTGTTGGAAATAGCATCGATTCGTGAGAGTAGCTGTGGATAGGCAGAGCATCTAAGTTTCCAGAGAGTCAGCTCTGACGTGTTCTCCTCCCTTCCTCCCTCTCATGTTTTCTGAGGTGCTAGGGCTCAAACCCTGGGCCCCACGTGTGAGCAAGGACCAGTTTCCCACTAAACTACATTCCTAGCTCTAAATCTAAAAATCTTTCAGAGACAGACAGTTCTTTTCTCCACCATATGATAGACTATTCATTTACATTTGTCTGCTAGTACATATATATATAATACACATATATGTACATACATATGTAATATATATATGTATATATATTTTAAAGTGAACACGTCTTTGTCTGGGGTTTCCTTTGGTTTTCAGGATGCACCAGTGAGCCATTTTTCCCCAAAGACTAGCCCAATATCCTATCATTTATTGAACACTCCATTCCGTGTCCCTACCCAGCCTGTTGTTCTGTTCTGTTTTAACCTAATCAACTCCTCAGTGTATGCCAGGAGAATGGAGCCTTGTGAGTAAGGATTCACTGTCTTATATGTGATGCTGTAGCCCCCTTTAAAATTTTTATCTGAATATGTCTTGACTGGCCTAACCTTTTATACTTTCAGACAAACGTCAGAGTTAGTTACTTACCAAATTCTAAAACAAAATAGCTCTGGGAATTAGTTGCCTTAGATTCATAAAATATATATCCACCAATTCTAGGTAATTCTATGTGAAGTTATAAATGAAGGCTAAAGTGAAAAAAGTTTTTAAAAATCAATTTTGTTGTATTATACCTAAGACTATGCCAAGGTTGAGTGGCCTCATCTATAGGCCTAAAATAAACTGAATGATTACTGAATTATGTTCTGTGTAATCTCCATGGTAACCACAAAGACAACACTTATAGGGAAAGATACAGAAAGGGATGGAATCATGTCACCACACAAATAGACCAATGAGACACAGACAGACAGAAACGAGGAACAAATGAACTTAGGTAAAACAGAAAACAAGAAAATGATGATAATTCTCTTTCTACCAATGATTACTTTATGAATAGATAGATAAAACTTCAACCACCACACATAAAATGGCTGATCCAATTGCATGAGACTCACCCAGAGCCCTAGAAGAATACCCACAGGCCGCGAGAGAAAGAAGGGGAGACTGTGCTCTGTGCACAGGACCAAACCAGAGTGGAGCTGACCAGAGTCACAGCAGACAGACGGCATCCTTGACCAAGGGGCTGGAGCGAGCCTCAGTGAGTGCCCATGCTCACTGTGCACGCATAAGCCCGAGTTTGAGTTCCCAGCACCAAAAAGTGAGGGCATGGCTGTGCCTACCGGTAACTCCAGCACTTAGGGGTTAGAGATGGGTGGACCATGGAGCCTATTGGCCAGCTAGCCTGGCCCGAATGATCAGTGAGAGAGTCTGCTGCAAGGCAATGAGAGAGAGAAAAAGGGAGGTGGGGGGGGGGGGGATGGAGGGAGGGAGAAGGAAAGGGAAGAAGGGGCAGACACAGAGAGAGAAAGAGACACAGAAAACGAGAGCAAGTGAGCGCATGCCCACAGAAGACAGCCAATGCCTTCCTGCATACTCACATGCATGCCCCTTATACACACTCACTGAATTCAGTAGGGAGATATATAATAGTTACATAAGTTCCAACATTAGAGGGCTGGAGACAGCTAAGGCAGACAAAACTGAAGAGCAGACAACATCATGGTGGAATTTCAAAATCCTGTTCTGAATAATAAAACACCAATAAGAAAGCAAAGGACTGAACAATGAGACCAAATGGACGTAGGAGACACAGACAGAACATTCCAGACAGCATGTGGGCACACAGTTCTTTTAAGCACATGCAGAATGTTCTTTAGAACAGACACGTGCTATCACAAAACATGTCTTCAGAGTGCTAAGAAGATGGGGCTCACACCAAGGATCTTTCCTGACCACAGTGGAATGAAACCAAGAATCTACAGCAGGAGAAAAACTGGAAACCCACAAGCATGTGGAAATCAAGCAATGCACTCTTAAATAATCAGTAAGACTAGATTTTGAACTAAACAAACCCACAACAGACCAAGACACAGGGAGCAAAAGTGTACATAAAGAAGCTGATGGCTGAAAACACCTACATGAAAGTGGGAGGGAGACAGACGGGCTGGAGAGACGGCTCAGTGGTTAAGAGCACTGGCTGCTCTTCCAGAGGACCCAGGTCTATTCGCAGCATCCACATGGCAGCTCAGAGCTCACAATTGCTTATAATTCCAGCTCCAAGGGATCTGAGGCCTTCCTCTGGCCTCTGCAGGCATTGGGTACACACACGGTGCATAGACAGACAGGCAAAACTCCCATACACATAAAATACATTTTACAAAAAGAAAGACTTCAAAGAAACAACCCATCTTTACATGTCAAGGAACTAGAAAGAAAAACTAAACAAAGCCCAAAGGTAGCAGAAGAAAGGGAATAATAAACATTAGAGGCTCGGCGTGTCTCTGTGAGGTAAATGTATTCTAAACGGGTGTGTATGGCGACAGCAGAAGGATCAAGGAGACCACGAAAGGACGGGTTGGTGGATCCCGAGGGCGACTGGAAGGATGTGGCTTTTGAGTGTCATGGGAAGTTTTTTTGTTTTTGTTTTTGATTTTTCCAGACAGGGTTTTTCTGTGTAGCCTTGGCTGTCCCAGACACACTTTGTAGACCAGGCTGGCCTCGAACTCACAGAGATGCATCTGCCTCTGGCTCTCTGAGTGCTGGGATCACAGGCGTGCGCCATGCGCCCAGCTGGGAAGTTTGTTTTTTGAATAGCACCGTAAGATGGCAGCTTATTGCAGAACTCGGTGTTCAACTCCAATCCCACAGATGAGGAGTGTCATGGCTTCAGAGAACTGTTCCATACACAGGGGAGGTGCTTCACAGCCTTATGCTTTTTCTACTTCTCCAGGCTGCTGCCCACCTTCCACCTACACAGATACACACACAGATATGCACACACACAGAGACAGGCACACACACAGACACACACGCACACAGATGCTACAGACACACACAGATATATGCACACACACACACACACACACACAGAGGAGGGCTCCCTTCTGTGTTGCCTCATATTCTCAATTGTGTGTGTTATGTGGTGTGTGTGTGTATGCAAGTAGAAGTTGAGAGACTGGCATCTGTCTTCCTCTCTGATTCTCCATCTTACTTTTTTTTTTACATTTTTATTTTATATTAATCACAGGTTATGTACTTTGTATCCCAGCTGTAGCCCCCTCTCCATCTTAC
>CM053749.1:4381545-4426594 GCA_028658305.1 Pachyuromys duprasi
CAGTGCTGGAGTTACAAGCACATGCTGCCACACCCCACTTTTATGTGGGCACCGGGGATCTGAACTCCAGTCCACACGCTTGCATGGCAAGCACTTTATGGCTGAACCACGCCTCCAGTCCTTTCTGGTAGCATTTTCTGTGCTCCTAGAACTGAGGATATAGTTTCTATAGCTAAATACAAGTATTCAAAAAACAAGAGACTTTCAGGGTTCCAGCAGGAGACTACTAACCACAGAGCTGGGCCAGAGAAAGGAAGAGAGGTAAGGGTGAGGGCCGGCGCGTGGAGGTCTTGCCTTCCACTCCCAAACAGCCCCTGTGGGAGACGGGGGCAAAAGGCTGCCTCTGCTAAGTTCTACTGAAGGGCTGAGGGACCTAGGCTCCGGTGAAAGCCCAGGAGCCTGCTGAGAGGGCCTTCCTTTCCCAGGTCAGGACAACTGTGGGGGTGCGTGGGGTGGGAAGGAGGGCAGATGACAGAGATATCTGCGACTTCCTCTGTGTGAGGTACGGAGAGGAAAGATAGGGCTGAGATGCCACAGCTGACACTTGAGAGAGCTCAGCCAAGGCTTCCCCTGGGCTCAGTGGCTGGCCCGCGGAAGTGGAGTGAAGAGGAGCCCGGAAGAGCAGGGAGGGGAGGATAAGGAGGGACATTTAGACAGGAGAAATGGAAAGTTACAATGTGTTTAGGAGAAAACGAAGACTCTAAATTGTCAGGTTGCCAAGCACATACCACCAGGGGACAGGCGGTGGTCGATCAATGCTTCCCAGGGGGACAGGACGAAAGCCGTGTTCCCAGACGGTCAGTCAGCAGTATCTGAGGGAAGGGCAGGCAGCAGGCAGCTCAACTCTGCATCAGCTGGTGAGCACACGAGGTGGAAGCCTAAAACTCACTAGTTAGAGCCTTCCTAGCGTTTACACAGACGGCAGACATAGGGGGTTCGCTGGGATGCATGCTTTTTCAAGCCAGCAACACTAAGGAAGAGAACCAAAAAGCTCCGAGACCAGCTTCTCGGGCAGGATGCTCCAAACCACGTCCATCCCACAGAGCCCCTAATTTTAGAGAGCACGCTGGAATCTGTCTGACCAAAATAAACCTGGTCCCAAATGTTTACTTTTGTCACTATTTTCAAGTTGCTCGGATGGGAAGTGCAACACAAGCTGGGGACATTTTACAGGCCGACACTGGGGTCATCTCTCAGGGTGTCCTCTTGGCCATTCCTCCTCATGAAAGCGGGGCAACAACAAAGCAGAGCAGAGGCAAAGGCCGCTGGCACAATATCCAGCCTCTCAAAGATCTCCAGCTTCGGGATCTCACAGTCCTGTTTCCTTTTTTTCACATGGGTAAATAATTCTGATCACGGGACAGCAACCAAAATGGACAAAGGCACACATGGTGGGCCTGGAGATTTATTTTTATCATACAAACAGGACATGCGTGGTACCGTCCTCTCCGCAGGCCAAATCATGAAACAGTTTTCCTTTGAATTTTATCAAATTCTTACCTCCAGGTTTTAAAACAAACAACAACAAAACGCCAAAGCAACCAACCAGATAAGCCCAAAACAAAGTGAATAGTCTGAATGTCAAAGGAAACTGGGAAAGACGCTTGCTATGCGAGCTGGAGGATCTGAGCTCAGAGCCCCGGCGGCCCTGTAAGCATATGTTTGTGTGTTCACGTGTTCGTGTGTTTGCGTGTGCAGAGCTGAGAGAACAATGTGTGAGAGTCATGGGAGCGGTTTCTCTCCTACAGTCGTGGGGTCGTGGGAATAGAACTCAGGTGATTGTCTTTACTTGCTGAGGCATCTTTTTGACCCTGGGGCAGGGGAGTTGCTGCTTGTAACCTTCTGTCTTCAGACTGGCTCTGCAGACGCCATCGAATGGGTGTGCCTGTGCTTTCCCTTCCTGGCACCATGGTTTTCTGATAGCCAGAACAAGTGATTTAGTGCTGTTGGGTACTGTATTGGCTAACAAGTGCTGCGTTTTACTTTCAAAAAGAAATTAAAACAACAGAAAGCAAGGCATCCTCCGATCACCTCACTAACAGTTTACGTCAGAATGTCACATTTGGTGGCTTACAGTTTTTAATTATCCAGTTTCAATTTCCTTGACTTTCCCCCTCCTCCTGCCCTGGGAACAGGGTTTCTCTATGTAGCCTTGGCTGTCCTGTACTCGATTTGTAGACCAGGCTGGCCTCGAACTCACAGAGATCTGCCTGCCTCTGCCTCCCCAGGTACTGGTATTATAAGTGTGTACCACCATGCCCAGCTGAATTTCGATGACTCTTAAAAAGAAAATTTAAAGAACTTTTATAAAGGCATTTATTCCTTATGATGAATTTTCTAAGACACAGTACTTTCATAAATGGAAAAAAAATTAACAAATGACCCTGAGGAACTCTCTAGATGAAATCACATAAAGCTCATATTTCAAAATAGATTCCACACATTGGGCACTGAACATGGAAGAACTATCACTCAGTTCCTCCTACACAGCTCCACTCTGCCAAGGAGACCAGGTACTTAAAGAACACACTTGAACTGCTGGTCGGGATGGCAGTTCTCGGGGCACCTTTAAGTCATTTTCAGGGGTTCCCGAAAGAGCGGAAGGCTCTGATAACTTCCACGTCACTCCCAAGACACTGAAAATGTGAACACCATGTTTTCTAAAATTTTTGCCTGCACCCCCACAGTCAGCTACCAGAAGCCGGTTGTTCCTCGTGCTCAGCAGGCTCCCAGCCCACACCATGGTTCCTGCATCCCTGAGATTTTTGCAGCAGTGTGTGATTACAAGTTTTCCCCCTCAGCTCTTGCAGAGACTTCTCAGAAATTGTGGTTGCACCCCCTTTCTGTCCATGGCTCCTCAGGCAGCTTTCCATGGCTCTGAGCTGCAGAGAGGATGCTTGGTGAGCTGAGCCTTCAGCATCCGTGATGGAAACACCACCAGTTTTGCTGCCGGCCTGCAGGCTGAGCATAGGTCCAAAAGGAAGTCCTCCTAGGGATCAGTGCTCATCAGTGCTCACTCAGCCGGAGTGAGGCAGATCTCTGCTGTGAGTGGGCTGTGTGCATGCACCTCCCATTTGGAACCTGGAATGCTATTTTCCATCAACATCATGTGATAAAGAGTGACAGGTGCTCACATAGAACCCTCAGGCTGATTAGCTCCTAATTCAGCAAAGCCACGTGCAAGGAGGAGTGGCCAGCTATTTAAAGGCTTGATGGCACCTGTTATGAAGAGGCCTGCTAGCTCCTTTGGAGAAATCATATCCCCTTTCTGCCCAAGACAGCACTTCCATGGGACAAAGCAGCCAGAGCTCTGGCCACTTACCTTCCCTTAGGAATCTCAGTCTTTGCTGCTCCAGCTTCCGGAGCCCCAGGGAACTACTTCTCAGACCAGCTGGGTTCCATTTAGGGACTGCTTCCACCTTCACATCCTACATCACGGGACTTCATTTGGAGTATAATACATGGGAATCAAACCTAGAGAGCAGCTCCCAGAGCTGTTAGGTACACTGGGCTAGGCTAGCTTCTCTCTCAAGCCAAGGTCCTCATCCCCACGATCTAGTAAGAAGTCTTCAGGCACACCTGACCCTGCAGAAGCTGGGACTAATGCTGTGGGGCCAGGGAGGAAACCACACCGTTTAGATCTTGTAAGGACCACTTTCCCACAGGTCGCTGCCCCTTTACCAGAGGGTGAGACATCAAGCCTCAAACGAGGAAAGGTCCTCGCCCTTAGGACAGTCGCCTTGTCATCTCTTTTGGCTCTCTTCCTTCCGGCCATGTCCCAAAGGCACTGCTTGGTGAGGCTCACAGGGCACTGGTTCAACCCCACAGCTGACACACAGGCCTCAGGATAGGTCGGACTCTGGCCCACAGGACAGAGGAAAGTGCAGTGGGAAACAGGTCTTGAGGGTGGTTCAGGGAAGGGAGTGGGACCAGAGAGGGGCGGAGTTATTAGATCCCTATTAGATGCCTGTCACGCCCAAGAGTGCTCACCAGACCAGACCGTCTGCCCCATTCTGTATCGTTATGTGGAATGCAGCACCCTAACTCCACAGAGCTTTGAAAAGCTCACAGTGAGGGGGTGACAGAGAAGGAGCGACTGTGACAGCGAGGGGGTGACCGTGAAGGAGTGGTGTTTTGGAGGCACCATCTAGAGCCAGATGCTTTTCTTCCCAAATAAAAGCTCTTTCTCCCTCTTCCTCCTGCTCCTCTGCTTTTTGAGACACGGTTTCGCTGGGTAGACCAGGTTGGCCTCAAACTCATGATCCTCCTGCCTCAGGTCACTGTGTGTGCCACTATGCCCAGCTCAGAATCCCATCCTTGAAGAGGATGCTTCCAGACTGAGAAGCGCTCAGTTCCTGGCAGGTACTGCCCACAGTGGAAGAGGGTACGAGGTGCTCATGCTCTCTGCAGGGAGCCTGGGAGAGTATATTCAGCACCCACAGGAACCCATCGGGCAGGTCAAAAATGAAGCTGAAGCAGGAAGCAAGCCACAGAACAACTTGCCAACTAACTGAGAGTGGGGAGGGCCTGTCTCCCTCATGAGCAGCCACAGCAGTCATGCACAGCCCCATTCCCAGCCAGGTAAGAAGAACACACCACAACCCACACAGGTTCTTCTAAGGGGAAGCAAGGGTCAGGGGAGGAAGAGAGAAAGTGGAATGATGGGAGAAGGCCAGAAGCCAAAGGCTGCTGATGGCCTCCCGACACCAGGAGAGGTAAGGATGTGGGCTCTCCCCTGCGGGCTGCAGAAGCACTCAGCCCATACATAGTGCCCTTAACCTAGTGAGGCTATTTGAATTCTGACCTTTGAAACTCTACGGGATAAATCTGTGTTGTCTTAAGCACTGAGTGTGCGATTTGTTTTTTGTTTTGTAGTAGCCAGGGGAAATGTAAGCTCCCACCCTCAGAGTAGCTCCCTTGCTTTTGGATCTGACTGCTCCAAGTCAGTTCCTCTGCCACCATGCTGCCAGTTCTCATAGGCCAGACCTCCATCTTGGCCTTCCACAGGGTCCTGCAAAGCACGGATCTTAAGCCAGGAGAGGCCCAGGAACACCCTCCACTGTCCTAAGATGGCCAAGCCCTTCCCCATCCC
This sequence comes from Pachyuromys duprasi, assembly GCA_028658305.1. Lineage (NCBI taxonomy): Eukaryota > Metazoa > Chordata > Mammalia > Rodentia > Muridae > Pachyuromys > Pachyuromys duprasi. The sequence goes on from CM053749.1 coordinate 4,386,638, forward strand.
TTCCCTGCCAAGCTTCCTTAGTTGCAGGCTCCGGCTGCATAACCCATCCTCCATCCCTCCAAACTACAGCCTCCCACCCACTCCGCTTCTTCAGATCTGGCTGTGGATCAGAAAATGCACACTGTCCTTAAATAATCCCTCCTGGAAGTGGCCCCCAACACCTGACACACTGATTTCCTAGTCTAGCTTCTACTTCACACGTCGCTTTTAAAATAAAGATGGAGGTGAGAATATATTCAGAGACTCTGTCCTGTCGTGTGCTAGCAACTTGAGGCAAAACTCCAAGACTGTTTTCCCAGAGAGGGAAAGCATTTATTTCTATGTTGTGGGAAGTATTCTGCAGATGCTTGAAGACTCGGGTCCCTACCCCTAAATACTTCCATGGATGACGTGTCTGCTGCGGGGAAGAACAGATTTCAGATGTTTAAAATGTCACTAGGTAGCCTTTTAAACACAGTAACCTACAGGCACACTTGATGTTACACACTAATGCTGAATGTGCCGTGGGGAAGGGGTGGCCCAGTCTGACCCAAGCAAGCCACAAGGGATTTCCAGAGTCCTGTGAACACTGTCAACAGGACACTGGATCTCAGGTGCTAACAGTCTGTATCATTATTTTAATGACGCATAACCCCACATCCACAGGTTCTGTTACAAGAGAAGGTCTCACTGTGTCCATGTCTCTTGTATTTGCTGAAGAGGCAGAGGCAGGAGGATCCTGGGTCAATGTCCCACTGCTCCCCACAGATCCCCAGGTGCTTGGCTCCTGCCGTTGGACAGGACTTGACTCCTCTGTGGAGTTGGGGCTGCCCTGCAGCAATGAACAGCATTTTCTTCACGATGCTGGCCCAGACACCAAGCAGAGCCCAGATCACAGACAGTTCTTTGTGTGTAGGGTACACCAATCAACTTGTTTCCAGGCTCCGGCTACTGTTCTTCACTTACGCAGATATTATATTCAAACAAGGTGTAAAATCCTTCCTACCGCAAGTAAAGAACACAACTCCTTAGAGTCTCTGAAAGTCAAAGTTTTGGTGATATTAAATCAAGAGAAGATGGGAGCCATTAAGAAGACTGACTGATAGAAATATGGATAGGAATACTGATATGAATTTGAGTGGAAGACAGAAAGGAGAGTCTTAGACACACCCATCCAAATGACAATCTGTGACAGACTGTAGGCCACACTAAATGCAGCTATGAAGTCCCGGGGAATAGCTCACACAAGGCCACAAGGATCCCTTGTGCCTGAACTGGACAATCATGGGATCTTCCAAGGCTGGGAAAGGCTTAATTAGACATGAGATGGGGTCTGTCATAGACAGTGTGGCTATAAAGAGACACCATGACCGTGGCAGCTCTTATAAAAAGAAATCATTCAACTGGGGCTTGCTTATAGTTTCAGAGGGTTAGTCCCTTATTATCAGGGCTGGGAGCAAGGTGGCACGCAGGCAGACACGGCAGCTGAGAGTTCTCTGTTTGGTTCTGAAGCCAGCAGGGAGGAAGAGCTGCTAAGCCTGGCTTGAGCTTTCGAAACCTCAAAGCCCAGCCCCAGCAACAACACTTATTCCAAGAAGGCCACGCCTCTTAGTCATTTCAAATAGTGCCACTCTCTGATGATTAAGTATTCAAATATATGAGCCTATGGGGCCATTCTTATTCAAACCATCACCCAGTGTAAGAAGGGAAAGGGGTCTTCAGACCTCAGTCTCTGGCCTTTCCTGATGCCAGGTGGATTCCTTAATGAGCTCCTTAATAAAGGTAGAGGAAACCAGGGTGGCCGGTGGGGTGCAGATGTGGTCAGTACCAGGTAGAAGGCAGTAAATTAAACCCAGGTGCTGAAGTGTGTTCCCTTGGTCGGAGAGCAAGCATGCACGCCAAGGTGTGCTAAGTGAGCTTCCCAGGAGCACCATTCTGTATGTGTCTGCCTGCCCTGACCCTGCACCCCTTCACCAGCTCCAGGGATCAGCATCTCCCAAGCCTTTCCACCCCACACCCCTTCTTGGCTTTTGAGTTAGTGCTACAAAACCTGAAAATTCTTTCCGGAAATCCTCAGCCAGTATACACGGTTCTCAATTCCTAGCGGCCCTGGGCTCACCTAGCTCTCTTCTGGGTATCTGCTGTCATTTCCCCATCATGCATTATTCAACACCGCCAATGCCTGGGCACTTCAATCAAGGCGGATTAGAGGATGGAGGCTTTGCTGCCTACAATCGCCTCCAACGGACAGCGGGAACTGCCTTTAGAGCCCTCTGAAAGTTCTAAACAAAAATCTGATGACTCAGGACACTGCACTAAATGGAGAGATTTATTAGCAGAGCTGATTGGTATCCTGTAGCCTGTTATTACAGGATGGGGCTACATTTCAATTTAGACTGCATCAACTTTGTAGGCTATGTGGAGATACAAGTGAGGACAACTGATTGGCAGTTAATTCCCTAAATAATAACGAGAGCTCCTAACGCGTTAGCGAAGATGACGTGCCGTGCCATAATTATCAAACAGTACATACAAGTGCTTTCTTACTTTTAAGACCCAGAGGAGTTAACGACATTATTTTCTCTGAATTAATGGCATTATTCATAGCGTGGTAAACAAAAGTTAAAGAACAGTGCTCCGAGTCGGAGAGGCACCTCAACACATAAAATACCCGGTGCACAAAAGTGTGCACTGGGGTGTGGGTCCCCAGCACCCACAGGAGTGTTGGCTGGCATGGCCCCTGGTTCCATCCTTTGGGAAGAGGAGACCTGAGGCCCCCAGAACAAGCTGGCCAGCTAGTCTTGCTGGGGCAGCAAACCCCTGGTTCAAGTGAGAGACCCTGCCTCAGCTTACAAGGCAGTGACTACTGATGTGCATATATGGTCTCCACATGCACATTTGCATACACACAATATACACATACACATGTGCTTGCACACCTAAGCACACACGCACACAGGTACACACACGGTGGCATTCTTGTGCAGCAGTGTGAAGACTCCTTGGTGTCACCCAGTGGAGGCTGGGCACAATGCCAAGGCTTGCTCTCAGCCTCCAGGTCTCTAACACCCATTCTCTCTGGCACCTCCCGCCTTCCCAAGATGCGTGCCTAGGAAGGGGGTTTGTGGGATGTGCTCAGGACACTGTCAGGTCTGTGTTCATTTCCTGGGTGGACACATCAAAGCACTGCACTCCAGGTGACTTGACTTGACTGTGCCACAGTTCTGGGGGCCAGGTGTCCGCTGCCAGGTTGCTGCTGGCAGGGCTGTGCCTCTTTCTCTGCCTCTGGGGCTTCTGGTGTGTAACCTGTGTGACACTCCGTGTCCCCTGGCTAATTGACACATCCCTCCAATCTCAGTCTCTATCTCCTCCCCACAGCTCCGTCTCTGCTTACTTCATCTCCTCTTCCGCTAAAGACAACTGTAGATAAAGGGTCTGCTACTCCCATTTGACCTTTCCTTCACCACTTAAATCCACAGTGACCCTATTTTCAAATGAGGCCACCTTAGAACATGCTGGCAGGGCCAGGACATTAGCACTTTTGTTTTGTTTTGTTTTGTTTTGTTTTTTTGCTGGTCATAATTCAACTCACAAATGGCATGAGTAAATGGTCACTTGAAGTCCCAGGAAAAAACCATCAGCTTAGATATCTTGGACCAACCCACCTACTGAAAGCAAGAAACGCTGGAAAAGTATTATAAAAACTTTCCTTGGGGGCTGGCGAGATAGCTAAGTGGGTAAAGGTGCCTGCCACCAAGCTTGATGGCCTAAGTTCGATCCCCAGTACATACATGGTGGAAGGAGAGAACTGACTGTTGCAAGTTGTCCTTTGACCTCTGACCCACTCAAGAACGCAATGATATATGCACACCCCTTCTCTCCCATAAATAATAAATGTAAAAAACTGTCCCTCTAAGGTATGGTAAATTAGCAGTTTATAAAGAATAACAGAACAACTCAAGAGAATCTCAAGAGGTGTGTGGTGCTGGGTGATGCAGTTTCCATCCTGGACTAGGAGGCTATGAGCAGCACTTTGGACTTCTTGTGGAACTAGGCAGACTGCAATCGTGGTCTCCTTCCCAAAAGACCACACACTACGCAGGCTCGTTCTCTCCGTCATAGAAGCCCCAGAACCCCTGAATCCAGACCGCAGCGCCGAGCAAGAATAAAGATTCAAGGCAGCCTCAACCAACGGTTCTGGTTATTTCTATAAATTATCATCTATGATTTAATAATAATAGTAAAAACTAAGTCTATAAGACAATGTAAATATATTCCAAGTATAGCCACGGGCGATAGAAATAGCATTGAAGGGAGACAGATGTGAGCATTAATAGTCAGGAAAGTTTTTGAAATTAAACTTGAGGCTGAGAAAGTGGCTCTGTGCGTAAAGTGGTTGCTGTGCAAAGAGGAGGCTGTGAGGGGGCCAGGTGACAGGGCCTATAACACTCACTGGAGGAGGGGTGGAGGCAGGGGGATCCTGGGACTCACTGGTCAGACAGGCTAGCTGACATGGTAAGCTGCAGGCTCAGTGAGGGGCCCTGTCTCCAACACCAAGCAAGCAAACATGGAGAAACCACGGAGGAAGACATTACCAATCAGTCCCCATCTTCTACATATGTGCATCCATGCGCAGGTGAACCAGCACATACGCATATAAACTCACACACTTAAGTGGAATTTTAAAAAGAAATTCCACTTAGAAGAGTTCAATGAGGTAAAAGATAGTTTCCAGGGAAACCAGAAACAGAACAAAGCTAGAAGAACATGTAGAAATTGTAGATGGGGAAAAAAAGGGAAAAAAAACAAACCAAAACAAACAAACAAACAAAAAAAACCAAACCAACTAAAATCAAGGATTCAACACTTGAAATTCAGTGGAAAGAGCATACCAGGGAACTCCATGAGAGGTCAAAAGACAGAATTTGGTTCAAACTCAGCAACAGGAGGATAGACAACAAAGAGGAGAGGAGCTACTCAGGGGACGAGCGGGGACTTATGGGAAATCCATCATCGAAGTACTTGGAAGCTGGAGGCTGGAAGGTTCAAGGCTTGCCTGAGCTACATGAGACCCTGTCACAAACAAACAGACAGACAGACAGGTAGAGGATAGTCAGAGGAGCAACGGGCCTGTGAGTCCAAGGACAGAGAGGGAAACAGAACGGGTTAGCGGAAACCATCGAAGACAGCAAGGCCGCTGTGAGGGCTGAGGACTGAAAGCACTCGCTGCCTACCAAGCCTTGAGTCTGATCCCTAGGACCCTCATGGCGGTAGGGGAGAGCTGTCTCCAAGATTTGTCTTCTGACTCCCCCTCCACACATGTGTGTGCGTGCGTGCATGCACGTACGCACACACACAATAAATGGAATAATTAAAGGGAAAAAAAGAGAAAAGAAGTAGCAATTAAGAACTTTTCAGAACTGAAGAATATCATTAACCATGGCTTTAGAGCCTAAATGCATAAGCCCTGTGGAATAAATGAATATAAGGCAGTCAGGCAAATAGAAAAACACTCAAAAACAAAGAGAAAAGCCTTAAGAGCAGCCTGGGGAGTGGCTGGGTTATTTCCGGAGGACTGACAGTGAGACTGAATATTTCTGTTTTCTGTTTCCTTTTATCTGAAGCAAGGTGTTAGTTACCACACAGCCCTGGCCGCCCCGGAGTTCCCAAAGACCAGGCTGGCCTATGCCCGTCTCTGCCTCCCCAGTGCTGGGTTAAAAGTGTCAGCTACGACGCCTGGCCCAACAACTGATTTCTTAATGAAAAGATAAGATGCCAGTAGACAAAAGAAAATACCCAAATGTTTAAAGAGCCAAACAGCACTGATGTTATATGAGCTCTTTCCAAACAAACAGCAGCCATCTTGTACACACCCTTCCAGAAATCGGGAATGAATCCATTTTCTGAGTCCGGCCAAGCTAGGACCTAAAGCCATGAATCCACGCCATCACATTCAAATAAGGGAGGGATTCCAAATGACCACAATCACAGATTCCAAGGGAAAAAATGTAAACGCCACAGCCATCCACCACAGACTCTTCGAGAAGGAGGACAAGATAGGATCTTCCCGAACCTGGTAAGTGACATTTATAAATAACTATCGCACTCGTACTCCTGCTGAAATACTGACGGCTTCCTGCTGAGATCAAGGACGACACAGGAAAGCTGTCAATGCCTGGATGAAGCATCACGTTGGTGGGAGCACTGTGAAAAGTGGGGTGGTGGGGCTTGCTGGGATGTTTTGATGTTGAATATTGATGAGATCTACGAGAAACTTCACATTGATTTAGGTGGGAGGCAGAAGGTTAGTCTTAAAAAGTAATAAGCATGTAGGGCTGAGGCGATGGCGCAGTGGTCAGAGCACTTGCTGTGCAAATACGAGGACCTGAGTTCAAATCCCCAGCTCCCTTATAAAAAGATGGGTGTGGTCACATATTTATAACCCTGCACTGAGGTGGAGGAGGGGTAAAGGGCAGGAGGGTCACAAGGGCTTGCTGGCTGCTAGCCAGCTCCAGGTTCAGGGCTTGACCCTGTCTCCAGAGAAGGCAGAGAGCGACAGAGCAGGGAACTCATTGTCTTCCTCTGGCCTCCACATGTGACACACATGGGCACACACATCCAAACACATACATGCACATACACACTTCCTCCCCCCCAATACACAAGACAATGGAAAGCACTTAGAAACGGGAAAAAATTAAAAGTTGTGATATATGCTAAAATCAGAAATATAAAAAATATAAAAGTAAATCAAAGATATGTTAGACTTCTCCATAATAAAATTTCCAAGTGACATTTTAAGTCTATAAAAGCATGTAGACCTTTTAAGTCTATAAAAGCATGGAAGGATATATCATGTTTGCGAATTTCAAGGCTCATTACTGTAAAGAATATTTACAAACTGCTCTACTACAGATCTGATGCCATTTCAATGAAATCCAGAGCAACTTTCGTTTCTTTCTCTAGAGACTAAGAAGCCAAGCCGATTTAAAAGTACACACAGAAATGCAAATGACCATAGGACTCCTGTCCCAGTGGCTCTTGGAACTTTCTACAGAGCAGTGGCCTTTGAAAAACAAGCAAGAGAAGGTAATGCCATGTGGGCCAATGAACTAACAATTAAAGCGACAGAATAAAAAGCCCAGGAAATGCCTGGAGTGCCAGCATGTTCCCAGGAGGGACCCGGGGCTGGGCTCTGGCAAGAGCATGCCTCCTCCCTATGTTATTGGGGCAAGGGTCATCCTCCACCGTGGGCCAGTGTCTTCATCTCTGAAGCCCTGGGCCAGGCCACCAAAATCCAGACTTGAAATCAGAACGAGAGACATAAACATTTCCAGCTGGCAGGGTTTCTAGTTTCTTCTTCTACCGTCAAACAGGATCATTTTCCATGAAACTAAATATTTTGGGGCTGGGGTCAGAGGGAGATCTGGGATTTTGGACTTGTGTCCTTATAGCCCCCAAATATTTCCTCTTGGGGGGGGGAGGAGTTGAGACAGGGTCTCTCTGTGTGGCCTTGGCTGTCCTGGACTCGCCTTGTGGACCAGGCTGGCCTCGAACTCACAGAGACGTGCCTGCCTCCTTAGTGCATGTGCCACCACGCCTGGTCCCCCACATATTTCAGGCAGCCTAGGAGTACGAGCGGCTTGGTCTTGCTTTGATTGCCTACTTAGAAGGCATATAAGCCAGGCATGATGGTGCATGGCTCTGAGTCAGCACTTAGGAGGCAGAGGCAGGGCGGTCTCTGTGAGTTCAAGGTCACCCTGGCCCAGGTCCAGTGGGACTCTAACGTATGACTCCAATACAGGGTGGAGCAGGTAGACAGACACAGGCCTAAAGTACTATTTTTCATTTATGTGCACCTTTTCTTTTTACATAGGGTCTCATGTAACCTTGGCCTGGCATAGATCAGGCTGGCCTTGAACTTCTGATTCCCGTCTCTATCTTCCGAATGCTGGGGATACGGGCATGTGCCACCACCCTGTTCGTTACGTGCTTGTGAAGTTTCTGCCTAAACCCCTAGGGCTCATGGAGCCTTGGGGCCCCTACCTGCTAGAGGAAAGTTATGGAGGTGAATTGAAATTCTGCCTGCAGAGCACTTTGGGAGAGCTGGACTTGAGTAACTGTTTAACAAGTAGAACCAAGTCAGGACAGCAGGGTAGAGCCAGACGCTGGGCTCTAAGGAAGACAATATGGGGGCGGTGCTAACAGACTAGACCTGTCAGTCATGGCATGTTGACTAATGGATGACCGATGGCCCGTGAGCATCTGTGGAATGGCGACCATGTGAGCTCACCAAAGTCTCAGACAGCGTCCCCTTACTTCGTGGCTTCTGCACTGTCAACAGAGTGGTCACGTGCACTTCCCATTCCTGTCACTCTCACTCTGTGTGTCTCTATATGTGTGTCTGTCTGTCTCTGTCTCTGTGTGTGTCTCTGTCTATCTCTGTCTCTTTCACACACATACACACACACCCAAATACTGCCCAATATCCTTTCCCTTTCACGATCACACAGCAACCCTTCATCTTTGACTGGGGTAGTCTACAATGTGGCTGCTCCTTATATGGATTCCTGGGCCTGTTTCTTACACAAAGACTCCTTAGCAGACAACTGCCTATAAAGAGATGTTCTTAGAGCCAGCCAAAGCTGAGGTTCCAAGCCCTGTTTGTGATTTAGGCCTCAGGCAGCCTTTGTGGAAGGCAGGGAGTCAGGCTGGTGGCTGCAGGGAGGACCTGGCCTCCCTCGAGTACCCTGCTGCCCAGACACTCCCTCTTGGCCCCAGCTCGGAGCTGTGAGAGCCCAGTGTGAGAGCCAGACCCTCCAAAGACACCAACACGATGCTCTTGAAGGCACAGATGAATATAATAAAGAGCTTTGCCTTAGGATGGAGGTTTTTCTTCTCTGTTTGACAGCGTCCTGCGTGTGTCTGTGTGATAAGTTTTAGTCATTTTCACTCCCCCTGCCAAGCTCTTGTTCCAAGTCCCCCTCCTACCTCCATGCCTTCTTTTGCATGTGACCCTGTGAATTTCACCAGACTTTCACCCTCAGCATAGCACACCAGAACCTGCTCACCCGTCTCTGTAAGAAGCCTGTGGGGCTGCCTGGGGATTTGAACCACTTCTGGTTCTTGCTGCTGCCCTTCCTCTTGCTTCTCCCAGTGATAGTCTGAAGCCTGCCTTGGAAACCCTGTAGCATGTAGACCAAGCCGACCAGAACAAACATTTTTTCTTCAGCAAATCTGTTACTTTCCACAATGTTCTCCTGGCAGGGGCTGGCAGCAACAGCAGAGCCTCAGAACTCGGTCAAAGTGTCCATCTAAATAATTGTGAGTGCCCAGCTATGGTAACCTCCTTCCATCCAAGGCTCGGGGGAGATCTTGGAGAACTGGAGGGTGGGGAAGAGAGCTGTGAAACGCTCACTTCCGGACGCCTTGTGGCTGTTGCACATCAGCTCACAGCAGGTGTGACTGTGAGCACAAGACTTGCACAGATCAAGACATAGACTGGGGGTGGAAGGCCGACTTTCACCTGATGGCCGCCGAGGGAGGGAGAGTCACTCTGCTTTGTGTGGCCACTGGAAGTTGTACTCCGGCGCATGGTCCCGTACCTGTGTGCTCATGGGACGTACTAACTGAAGTGTGGCCTTACTAATAACAACAGAAAAGGGGTAGCCAACGAGGTCAACCCCGGCACCCAGCAGGCAGAGGCGGTGGAGCTCTGCGAGGCCAGCTACATAAGGAGACTTTGTCTTTAAAAAGCAAAACAATAAAATAAAAATAAAGCAGGGGGCATGAAGTTGGGAGGGAGAAGGGGTGGGGACGCTAGAGGGAGTTAGTGGAGGCGGGGGGGGGGCAGGGGGGCTCAAGCAAGGTGCATGGTTTAAGCGTGATCTTTTCAAAGAAGAAATGAAAGGATCATCGAAGAAATACCACTCCTCTGCAGCCCTAACTCAGTTCCGAAGTTTTGGACACACTGTGAATTGCAGCTGTGTTATTATTTCTGTCCACTCAGCTTGCTCTGAGTGACTGGAGCAAACTGGACGTGGAAGTGAAGGAAGCTGAGGGCGGCAGCAGGCTCTGTAACAGCATCCAGAGCTCTTCCCTGCTCTGACTGTCCAGCAGGATGAGCCACATTACTGTCCATACAAACGTGCTCTGGAGAGTGGCAGGGGTATTCTGTGATTCAAATGTCCATCATGTGTTCAATTCACTCTGTTCTTTGGAGAATGTCCCTAAACAACTTGGGACCAACACGCATCTATCAAACTCACTCCCAGCTGCAAATCAGGTCAGTCTGATTTCCCAGAGCGGGACGAGAGTCCCCAACCGTGGAAACAGCTAGTGACTAAAGAGTTGCAGCTACAGGACAGCAGGGGCCATGTTCACTAATGGTGAGCTCACACCCTTACCCTCCTCTGCAGAAGGGAACAAGGCTGCCTGTACCTAAGGGCACCGAACCAACTCCCCCAACCCTTGAACTGCATAAATCAAAGCAGAAAGAAGGAACATATCTTTATTTTTTAACTAACATTTAGAGACACATTTGATAGGTTCTTGTGGAATTTTTGTTTGTTTTTATTTTTTTGAGACAGGGTTTCTCTGTGTAGCCCTGGCTCTCCTGGACTCCTTTTGTAGACCAGGCTGGCCTTGGACTCTGAGATCCTCCTGTCTCTGCCTCCCTGGGTGTTGGATTCATTGGCGTTCGCTATCATGGCTTCCTGTGGAATTTTAAAGATACACTATCCATTTCTAGTGAGCTGAGAAACTGCCTCAGCTATCTTTAAAACGAATTGCCAGGTCTCTGACTAAAAGTTTAGCTCATGAACCATGGGGCTCAGGGTTTAGCAACTAAAATTTGTAGGCTGCATGTTAAGCACTGCATGGCTAGTGTGGGCCCCAAAGCTATGAATAGCTGATTTACACGTTACAATAACCCAGCGACACAGCTACTGCTATTTTCCCATTCTGCAGGTGAAAACACCCAAGTATGGAGAGGTTAAGTCTTTTGCCTAGAGTCCCTTCTGTGGCTGGTGAGTGGACCCAGGCGTCCACTGTGTCCAGAAGTGTGAGGGTGGGCAAGAACGTGTGATGCACTGACTCTGGGGAAAATGAACGCTTAATGTTTAATCAACCTTGTATTTTAAATGCTCCAGGGTCAGCTGGCACACACAGGTACTTCAGATCCTGAGTTCCAAGCAGTGCCGTCCCTGTTCAAGGTCACGGAACTCTGTGTGACCCAGAGTCCTTGGAGGAAAGGGCCAGACTTTCTTACTGCAGGGCTGTGGGACACAGGCTGCCCACCCAGGATGGCTTCTTCCTGCTGCTGATTAAAACAACAGCACCACACCAGGAAAAACAGGAAGCTGGTTTCCAGATACGCCAGAACAACAGCCCAACTGTTCCCAGCTCCTGGCAGGAGACGGCCACAGCCTGTGCAGGGGCCCCTGCCTGGAAGCGGCCAGCCAGCCTCAGGGCTGCACTGGGCAGGCCGCAGGCAGTCTTAGGTCAGGGTATGTTTCTCTAAAGCTCTCAGTTCCCCTGCTCCGCCCCAGGCTACAGAAAGCAAGAAGCAGAAAGGTCTCTGTGTAGGTGTCCATTTGTGGAAGGTGGGCCTCATAGTTTCCACAGCATGAATGTAGAAAACAGAGTGTTCAAGAAATGTGTTTGCCCAGGGCATCACAGTGGCAGGGCCCTGTACCTGGCTACTTTCAAAGTCCTGGGTTTGATGTGGTTTTGATTATGGAATGCTGTGACATTTCTTGAATTTGGCCACAAAGGGTATCTTGATTTTTACTTGGCTAAAAAAATAAACAGAGAAACCAATGAGTTAGCATCAGTTTCTTTTCTTTTTTTTAATATTTATTATTTATACAGCATTCTGCCTGCACCAGATCTCACTACAGGCGGTTATGAGCCACCAGTGCTTGCTGGGAATTGAACTCAGGACCTTTAGGAAGAATAGCCAGTGTTCTTAACCTCAAAGCCATCTCTCCAGCCCATAGCATCAGTTTCTTTATAAAGAACATTTAGCTGGATATGGCGGCTTATGCTTGAAATTCCAGCCTTGAGGGGCTGAGGATGGAAGAAAACCGTAAGTTGGGGGGCTAGCTCAAGCTACAAAGTGAGCTTCAGGTTAGCCTGGGTAACAGAGTGCCTGTTTAACTAAGCAGCAACCCACCAATGACAAACGACAACAGCACAACATAAAACTCCAAAAACTGCTGGCATAACCGCACAGCTCTGGGGAAAAGGCAGATGGCTACCTTTGACTGGTTTTTGTTTTTGTTTTGTGTGTTTTTTTCCACACGGGGTTTTCCCTGTGTAACAGCCCTGGCTGTCCTGAAACTAGCTCTGTAGAGCATGCTGGCTTTGACCTCACAGAGATTTGCCTGCCTCTTGAGTGCTGGCACTAAAAGCGTGTACCAACACACTTAGCTGCTACTATTCTTCTATTCTTTTGAAAACCAATTTGGTAGCCTTTCCAAGAGTTGAAGATCTCTCTCTCCCTCCCTCCCTTCCCCCCTTACAAGACAGTGTCTCACTGTGTAGCTGTGTCTGGCTTTGAACTCACTATGTTGACCAGACTGGTCTCAAATTGAGATCCATCTGCCCCTGCTTCAGAGCTTTGGGATCAAAGGTGTGTGCTACTACAGCAGCACACCAGTGCTATTGTCTAAGCTTCTACTCCATAATCTCAGGTCCTAAGTATCCTGAGAGTTTAAGTTAAAACACAAAGAAGCTATGTGCAGCATGGGTACATTTTATGGGTTATTAGAAGCGGGACAAGTGGAAAACAGTTAAGTGTGACAGAAAGGAACACTGAGGAGTAAGCACAGTATATTTACTTGATAAAATATTACCCAGTCAACTGAGCAGTGCTGGCACATCATTTAATCCCAGCATGTGGGAGACAGAGGCAGGCGGATCTCTGTGAGTCTGAGGCCAGCCTGATCTACAAAGTGAGTACCAAGACAGACAAGGCTACACAGAGAAACTTTGTCTTGAAAAACAAAAAAACAAAACAAAAAATATTACCTGTCCTCTATACGTCATGCCTACAAATTTTCAGAGATTTTTTGCTTTTTTTAATTTTATGTGTATGGGTGCTTTGCCTGCATGGGTGTATTTGTACCAGGCACATGCAATGCTTGTAGAGGCTAAAAGAGAGTGTTGGAGTTATAGACAGTTGTGAGCTGCCACGTGGATGCTGGGAATCGAACCAGGATCCTCTGGAAGAGCAGCCAGTGCTTTTAAACACTGAACCATCTTTCCAGCCTCACGGATTCTGAAAACATTAGGAAAGAAAAATTGGGGGTCTGGGAGTATGGCTTAGTGGGTACAGTGCCAAGCATGAAGGCCTGACTTCAATCCCTATTCCCATATAAAACTGAGGCACGGGCCTGCACTTACAACTTGAATGCTGGGAAGTGGGGTGTGGCATGGAGACAGGTGGATTTCCTGAAGCACACTGGCCAGCCAGTCTAGCCACACAGTGAGCACTGGGTTTAGTGAAAGACCCCATAGCAAAGACAAGGCGGAGACCAACAGTGGCAGTCACTCAAGTGTCTAATCCCTGGCCTTCACACACATGTGCACATACCTGCATGTACATCCACCCAGGCACACACACTCACAGCCACACACACAAACACAGGCAACAAGAAATAAGAGTCCCCGAGATAAAAAATACAGAGATGTTTTAGGTTTGTGGGGATGGGGTAAAGAGCACACTGTTCAAGATATTCCCAGCGGCCTTTCCTTACAGTTTTGCATGTGTGTGCCCTGGACTCCACTTTCTGCCAGGCAGTTTTTAACAGACAGCCACATCTGGAGTACTACTCAGGCTGGGCTGGACACTCACCCACCTGGCGGGTGCTCCCAGCATCCCTCCTTTCATGCGGTATCTAAGCAGTGCTGTGTTTGTGTTCTGACCCTACAAAAGGGACTTCTGTTCCATTAACCACTTGTGGTTTGCTGCCACGCGGTCATGGGGAAGACACGCAGGCTTTCAGACTTCTTCGGGAACACCCTGAGGACTTTCTTTTCTACCTTAAGAACAGAGGTTCCATTTACTGTTCGCTGCGCAGTTGACACCAGGCCAAGGCCCTCTGTGGACACAGCTTTCGTTTCAGCCCTATAGGCTAACTTCCATCTCCCTCGGCCCACAGGAAAACTTTATGATGTGATCAGAGTGGATTTAGTGTTTGTGTCCTTGCTCCCAAAATGTGCACTGCATTTGTATGAGCACCTTCGTTTAGTCATGGAATAGCCAGTTTGTAGAGTTCATTCTTACTCCCCTCACTGCTCATTGCTCTTCAGGGTTACTCATATTGCCATGTGTGTCAGTCCCAGCATCTGCTTGATAAATGTCCCCTGGCAGTGCATGGCAGTGCGTCTCAACTGTCAACACAACACAGTCTAGATGCGCCTCGGGAGAGAAGCCTAGTGAGGAATTGTGTTAGGCTGGTTGGTAGGTGGCTTGTCTGTGAGGAATTAATGGAGGTAGAAGAACTGCCCACTGTGGGTGACGTCATTCCCTGGGCCTCGGTCCCCGGCTGTAGAAAGGAGTCAGAGGGCTGAGCAGCACACACACACACCCCTTGCTCTCTGCTCCTGGTTATGGATGTGATGTGACTGGCCCCCTCAGGCTCCTGCCCCTGTGGCTTCCCTGCTCTGATGGCTGTCACCTTCCCCCTTCTATTGTTTTTATCACAGCACCAGGAAACTGGGACAGTGTGTGTCCTGGTGGCATTTAATGCTGTGTCTTTTCCGCCTGGCTGTCACCCACTATTTTCTCCTCCAGCTTCTCCGTCACGCCACACGCATAGCATACAGGCACATGTGCTCATGGCCCAGCATACTATTAATGGGGTCAAGGGTATAGAAAGATCAATTATTCTTTCTAAATCAACACATGAAAGGGTAGGACAAATGTCCTTACATCTCTATTTTTTAAAAAAAAAAAGAAAACCACAAGTGACATAATTTTAAGAATGTAGTTCTCGTTATTGAAAAAAAATGCTAACTTTAATAACTGAGAATGTATGAATTTTAGAAACTGTTAAATATTTCTACCCTTCTCCCTTGGGCCTGTTTGGAAGCAGCTGTTCTTGGAAGGCTGTGTGTGAACGGTCCTGACACTCTGAAGGGCAGAACACAAATTCCAGACCTGTCAGGGTGACGTGGCTGCCGTTGACGGCATGACTGTATAATCGGATGTCTGAGGTCATGTGTCACGTGTGTCTGAGCAAGGCACATTCCAGGGGACAGGAAAGGAAGCTTTCAACAGGGACAGGGTCGGGTGACGGCCCGCTTGGCCATTGGCTCCAGCTCTGACATCGTTACATGGAGGGCAGTCAGGACTGTACTTCTCCTGGGCTACCCACCCCAGACCGGGCCATACAGCCTGCTCATTCCGAGCAGCAGGCGCACCACCATCATGGGAAGCTCACAGCATCTGTGTTTACTGGGGTCCCAGTGACCCCATCCTGGGAACTTTTGTTCTAGAGGTCTGTTTTGACCAAGCTTTGTCTCCCAGGATTATGGTGAACCATGGATTCGGGGTGGGGTGGGGGTGCTGGTGAAAAAGCCGGAGCCCCAGAGAGCCGGCTGTTCCCTCTGTGCGCTCACCTCTCTTCAAATCTGAAAAGATCTTGGGGATCTTATCTACCAGGGTTCTGGCAGGAAGCAGATGGCACTCTCAGTTAGGGGCCATTTGTAGACAGGGCCGGAGTGTGGGGCTCCGTGACCAGCCTCAGTGCACACTTACTCCTTTAGACGGGAGGGGTGGAGGGAAGAGAGGTCATTGGAAACAAATGCAGTGCCAGGAGCCCAGATCTTTGGTGATGTCAAAGGGCGGGGCAGGAGAATCAATACTTCCTTCTATCTCTCCCTGCTGTCCATTGAGCGGAGAACACAAGAGGATGTCAGGAAGCTAGGGAGCCCATTCATAGTCCAGACTGGGGAGCAGCCAGGGCACAGACAGGGTGGGGAAGAGCTGAGGAAAGGGACAGAAAACGTTCTGGCCCAAGAACTAATCCGATCACTGTCTGACTCGAAAGGTCCTGTGCCTGGAGAGGGGAACATGGCAGAAAGCAACAGGTGTGCTGGGCCGTGAGCTCAGTCCCCCATCTGCCAGCCCACACTGTTTCCAGTTTGATTCAAGGGTACGTGGGTACGTCCGTATAGGTGTCCTACTCTGGGACTCAGGCCTTGAAAAACAACAGGCTTCCATGTCAGCTGGAACTGTAGGACTCTGTTTTCTGGATGGTGCATTCCAAAGCTCCTCCTCCCTGGTACAGTCTGCATTCCCCCCAGCTACTCCCCAGATGCCTGGCAGTTCAGACCTGTCCGATACACGTTGGGTGCGGGAAGTCCAGGCTTTCACAATTTAAAGGGATCAGAGCTCGGAATAAACACCACGCAGCAGGTATAGGCAAGTAGACACAAGTGGGTCTGGAAGACAAATCTGCAGCTGTCTGGGGAATATGAGGAACAGCAGGAGGAGGGAAGGCCAGAGCATTTCCACGCAAGCCTAGCTCAGCCAGCCAGGCCCTCCGTGAACAGACAGTGCTCCTCCGCCCTGCCCACGTACGGAAATAGCTGTGCATTGACCCACGAGCTGCCCAGGCCTGGAAAAATACTCCAGGATATTAAAAAAAAAAATCACATGTTCTCCCAAGCCTTTCAAAACTTGACTGGAGAAATGGCTGGCTAAAAAAAGAACGAGTCACTGAGAAACCCTGTGCAGGCGCTATCTGTACTACAAGTTCAAAGAGAAAGACCAAAGTGATATTTGAGTCTCGGTTTCCTTTGGAAATTCCATCAGCCCTGTTCCATCATGAAGCAAGACAAGCTCCCTAATTCTCTGAATAACAAGTTTATATTAATAAGAGCAGTGATGGCCATTGATGGCTACTCTCACCAGATATTACCATGAGAGAGAAGGCTCAACTCTCCCTGGGCTTCTTAACTCTTCTATTCATTCTGCTCATCTCTAGTTGTTTCCAGAACAAAGCCATGAGACTCAGCATGACAGGTGGGGCAAGCGGCAGAGGAAGACTCTCCCACTCTTCCTGTTTTTTGTTTTGTTGGTTTTTGTTTTGTTTTTTTCCAAGCAGATGAGAGGTACTGAAGCCTTGGGAGCAGAGGAGTGACTAGACTGCACTGTTTGGTAAGTCACTGAAAAGACGGTGATGATGATGGTGAGGAGGGGGTGGAAGAGAAGGCGGAGGAGGCAGCAACAATCCAGAGTCAGGAAGCTGAGAGCGGTGGCTGCCTCCGTGCCTGGATGCGAGGGAGATAGAAAAGTAATCTCCTGGCTGCAGACAGCCTCTGGTAAAATGCTTTGTGTTGCAAGTGTGAGGACATGAATGTGAACTCAGACCGCGTGTAAAAAGTTGGGCATGGCGGCACATGCTTGTAATTTGGGAAGGCAGAGACCGGCAGACCCCTGTGGCTGGCTTCCAGGCAGCTGGCATAGCCTCATCAGTAAGCCTAGACCCCAGCGGAAGGCCCTGTCCTTCAAAGCAAGGGGGATGGTGACTGAGGTCTAACAGCCCAGGCGATCTCTGGCTTCCACACATGCGTGCCTACATCTGCAGGTGTACACACATGCAGATGTTCATACATGTTGGCACATACACACACAAAACAAAGCCAGACTGCTGCTTCTGTTGTGGAGGGCTATCTCCTCCTGGTGAGTCAATCCTTCCGCACACCTCTTCACACTGAGGTTGCCTCAGGTCTGGGGAGATCAGAACTCTGTGGTCTTGTGCTTTCCACTGAAGCCAGCACCAATGTCCCTCCTGATGCCCCAGGGGGCCCGAGCACAGACACTCACAGATGCTCCTCTAAAGAAAGGCGATCTGTGTTCAAAACCTAAAAAGAGGGGCTGGCAAGGAGGCTTGATTGGTAAACTGCTTGTAGCATAAGTCTAAGGACTCAAGGACAAGCCCCAGCAACGCTGAGTATGGTGGCACACCTCTGTAGTTCCACAGCTGGAAAGGCAGCCTGGGGTTCACTGCCTGGCTGGTCTAGTCAATCAATGAACTCCAGATAACCTACCTGGGGGCGGGGGTCGAGCCAACAGAGGAAGTCACTTGATGTGGACTCCCCCGACACACACACACAGTGTGGCTCTCCTTCCTGACCCTGCTTTCTCCACCTAACCTGGCGAAATGCAGGGCTGTCCTTCTGGCAGCCAGGCTAGGGATTTTTTTCTATCATGTTCTCTGGGCCTGGACAGACTGAGGCAGTCTGAAGCCCCTGAGACTACGAGGGAGGGATCTAGTGAGGAAAGCTGTGTCCCCTGCTTATGCTCTGCTTGAACTGTGAACGCTCTTACACGGGCAGCTAGGGCCAACCTAGCGGCAGAGGGGACTATCTCGGGAACACAGCGCCAGCCAGACACAACTGTGCACCGATGCGGCTAGCCTGCTGGTCCAACAGCAGCTGCATCTGACTCATGGCGGTTTCTCCACAGAGGAGTGTGAATAAGAGAGACTACCCGGTCTTCACAGCGAGAGGCTCTGAACTTGTGCCTGACACTTACAAAGTGGCCTCGGAGCCCACATGGAGAGGCAGATGGCCTGGTGGGGCTGTGTAAGGATGTGACGCATCGTTTGCTAAGTGAGATGCTTGGACAAGCTTGTGATAAGGGCACTCTTGCTCGCCTCTAGCACTTGACTCCAAGGGTCGGGGATAGACTCCGCGTCAAACCTTATACAGTAACCTGAATCCACAATGGAAGGAACAGAGGAGCCGTACCCACCCATCTTCCCCATGGCTCCTTCCTCAGTAACTGGGTGCAAGCTCTCGTGTCTTATGTGGTCCACAACTTTCTCCCATCCCTGCCCAGACCTCCCAAATCAGTCTCCACCTCAGGGTCCAAAGCTGCAGCAGCAGCGATGGTAAGAGCAGCAATGAAGCCTTTCCATCAGTCACGATTTTAAATTCTGTGCACATGCATACCCGCACAACTGCCCCTCACTGTTCAGCAGCTGGATGGAGGGTTACCCACAGCAGCTTCCTGCCCCAGTGAAGAGGTCTGCTCAGGGGAGCCAACAGGCTCCCTGGCTGCCCTGCCCCAAGTCCAGAAACAACTTAAGGGAAAGGGCTATTTTTTCTTTTCTTTTCTTTTTTCTGGTTCTGTCAAAGGTACAGTCCACCATGACCAGAAGTTAAAGAATCAAGACTCTGGTCACACTGCTCTACAGTCAGGAAACAAAACGGCTGAATGCTTGGGATCCTGGTCACACTGCTTCTATAGTCAGAAAACAATGGGTCTCCCTACTTCAGTGCCATCCGAATAATCCCCCACAGGCATGGTCAGCTATAGAGGCCCTTCTCCCAGATGACTCTAGAGCCTGTCAAGCTGAAAACACTATCAGGTCTAGGTTTTATCTCTACCTTCACATCACCAAATGAAACCTGCAATCCACAAACGAGAGGAAATGTGGTATCTGCTTTTCCGAGTTTAATTTCATTTGCTTGATATGGGGATCTCCAGTTGTTTCCACTTTCCAGAAAATGAGCTAAATTCCTTCTCTATGGCTTAAAAAAATCCACTGTCTGTAAGCCTATTTCCTTTACCCAGTGCTCTGTGGATGGATCCCAGGCTGGTTCCATAACTCAGCTGTGGAGAATGGTGCGGCTGTGAAGACTGATGTGCTAGGATCTCTGGGATGTGCTGACTTGGAGTCTTGTGGGCAAACACTAACAAGTGCAATAGCTGGGACTTTCAGAAGGTGTTTTTTTTGTTGTTGTTTTTGTTTTTTTGGTTTGTTTGTTTGTTGGTTGGTCTTGTTTTGTTTATTCTATACTGATTTCCATAGTGATGGGGCTAGTTTACATTCTCACTAATAGTGTATTAGTGTACCCTTTTCCATTCTTATTAGTATGTTGCTTTTGGCTTGTCATTCTGGCTGCGATGAGATGGAATCCTAGTACAATTTTCATATATGTCACTGATGTATTGAACATAACATATTTGTACAAAACTGACACTCTCTACTAGACCCTGTGGTTGGTAGACAGGTTGGTTGGTTCGGGCTTGTGCTTGGCTCTTGATAGACAAAAGCACAATTTTCCCACCATCTTCTCAAACTGTCCCAAACACATGAGGCCCATCACAGGGCCAGCACTAGGTTACTTAACTTTAGGGGCCTGACAATTACTGAAGCTCAATCCACACAGGCCTCATGGTGGATGGCCCTCCCTTGAGTTGTACAATGCTGTGCATCTAACTCGCTGGGGTAGGTGTGCAACCCAGGAGCACTTGTCATGACAACAGGCCACTATGTAGAAGAGCAGCCCTGATATGTCTGGTGGCCACAGGACAGCCTGGTTAGGACTCCACTCAACTGTAACGTCACTTCCCAGAGACCACTGGCTGACCCAAGACCTCATCTCTTCTGACAGGGATGTGCGGCAGACACAGCAGACAAGTGGGACTACATACCCAAGAGCAGAAGGCTGAGAAGGCACAGTAGGCACAGTAGGCAAGGGCATCAGAAAGCTCCTGAAGGGGAGCTCTGGGTACCAAACTCTACAGCAATCATGTGGTAGTGAGGCCCCGTCGCTCCTCACATGGTGCACAATAGGATGCTACTGAAAGTAGTGATGGATGGACTGTTTGCTGTGATACGTGCCGAGTTCTCCCACGTCCCTGGAGATCTTCACGAGTTCTCCCTCCAGAGACAAGTGAGGCATCCCTCTGATAAGCTGGAAGACACTGGCTAGAATAGGGAGGTACTGTGTGAAAATGAGCCTCAAAGAGATGAAAAGACCCGCCAATACAGACACAGATGGCTACTTACCCATACAACAGCCCTCTCTTCTCCCTCGTAACAGAATTCTCCATATCTTTAGGAATGGCAATGTGCCCAGCAAGCCCTCTCTGTAGCTTAAAGTCGGGTGACCGTGGGACCATACTGGCCAAAGAGTCTTGAAAAAAACCTTTGCTGTCATGACACAGGGATCCCTCTTCTCTCCTCCTTCTCATCTCACTCAGAGTAAAGGCAGGGCCGCGCTCTACCCAGGAGGATAGACAAGGACAGGACAGGCAGGAAGACGGCACACTGGGTTTCCGACCATACCATGGGAACTGCAGGCGGGCTCCCTCCAGGCTTCTCAGCATGCCACAAAAATCACCCGTTTAGGCTGATTGCACACACAGACATGTGGACAAAATATTCACCCCCAACCTACGAGGCGTTTAAAACATTCTGTCTAACCGCTGGGCCACGTGTGCTTCAAAAGCAGTGCTGCAGCTCCTTTCCCTGCCTTGCCTTCCCCTTTCCTCCTTCAAGTCTTTCAGCAACAGGAGCTAAACGTTTCTTTCACTGTCAGAAGTGACCCTCACCCGACAGCAATAAGCAGCACCCCAAAACTTAGCATGGGTTTAGAGGCCACATGGCGCTTTTCTGTCAGATGGCCCCTTGGCTTTGGCACCTTCTGCTCCTTCTCATGCTGACCCCAGACAGCTTGCACAACTGGGGCTGGTGTGACATGTCCTGCCACAGGGCCTCCAGTTGCAGGCTCTCGTCATGCATTCTCCAGCCTCTGTCTCCAGAACGCTGTGCCCTGCCGCCGCCGCCACTGAGCATGGTTCCGCCACCTGGCTCCCGGCAACACACTCTCATCTTCAGAGCAGGTGTGATGTCACTGTAGTGAAAGCTCGGCCACACCCAGTTCTCTCTCTCTCTCTCTGAGTCTGTGTCTTCTCACTGACAGGAGGCAAGGGACATGGCCCATGTCGGTCTCAGAACTAACTATGGGGCAGAGAGAGTGCTCAAGTTCTTTTTAAAACGATTCATTTTCACGTTTAAATTATGGACATGCAGGTGTGCCTGTGTATGGGTTCGTGCCTGCCGAGGCTAACAGAGGACACCAGATCCAGTCCACCGGAGGTTCACTTACAGGCAACATGGCTGCTGGGAACCAAACCTTGGAACTCTGTGAGAGCCCGTATGCACAGTTAACCTCTGAACCATTTCTCCAGCCCGAAGATTCCAGACATTCTTTAAAGGAGACTTTGAGCATTTCCTACGCGTTAACCACAGCCAACGTTCTTTGCAGCCAGAAGTTTGCGTCACAATTATTCCAGTTTTACAGATGAGTAAGCTGAGGCCCAGGGGCATTAAGTAAGTCACACAAAGGTCACTGAGAGAGAAAGTCGAAAAGCTAAGGAAAGACATTTTAAAACGTGAACCCAGGCCCTTGGGTTACCAGGAATGGACCATTCTTGGGGTTCAACCCCTTCTAAGGCCTCGGCAAAGCCTGGCTGTCTTGCTTTTTTCTGTGATTATCTCTGTTCCTGTGCCTCTGGCTAATTTGTCCTTTTAAATTTTCCTGACTTAGATTCATCTCAGGGTCCACTCACTGCTGCAGTGGACACCAGACAAAGCAGCCGACGAGCTCCTTTTGGGCCTTGGACCACAGGACAGCTACAGATGAGGTTCTAGGACACAGGCATGGTGAATCCACCTTGGCCTACAGGTTGACAGAGCAGGGCCTCTGACACTGACAGCCTGAAGTCACTTTGCAATTTCAATGAGACTAGATACACCTGCCCTCAGGTCAGCTCCTACATTCTCGAGAATTGAAATAGCGCCTACAATGGTAGGTTTCAGACACAAGTCTCCAGCCACGTCCCTTTTCCTGGATTTCAGCCTGGGGCTTTCTTTGCTGCCTCCTCAGTGACTCTTTCTGTAAGATTCCCTGACATCTCACCTCCCAAGTGTCTAAAACAGAAGAACTGCATGGCCCTGTCTGTCATCTGACCATTCTGCCCCTCCTTCTATCTCACCTCAAAGTGCTCCCCTCATTCACTCATTCGCTGGGATTTCACCAGCTACTGGATTATGTCAAGCCTTTGCTTGTGGCAAGAGTTTAACACCTGCTGTTTTCTTTGCCATCCAATGCTCCTTTATGAAACTTCTTCAACCACTGACAAAACCAGGCTCACCTTGGTACTTTCACCGACTGATTTTTAACTGTGAACTTGATACAACTTAGAATCAGCTGGGAAGAAAGCCCCAGTGAAGGGCTGTCTACACTAGGTTGGCCGGTGGACGTGTCTATGGGGAACTGTATTAATTAATCAATGTGAGATAATCCAGCCCAGAGTGGGCATCACCATTCCCTATTCAGGTGGTCCTGAACTGTGGGAGAGAGGAGAAATCACTGAGCACAAGCAGGCAGCATGCACACATCCATGCCTCTTTGGTTTTGACTGTGGATGTGATGTGACTGGCTGTTCCTGCTTCCTGCACTTCCTGGGCTGGGCTGTTACGTAGAACTAAACCCTTTCTCCTCTAAGTTTCTTTTGGTCCTGGCATTTTATCAC
This sequence comes from Pachyuromys duprasi, assembly GCA_028658305.1. Classification (NCBI taxonomy): domain Eukaryota; kingdom Metazoa; phylum Chordata; class Mammalia; order Rodentia; family Muridae; genus Pachyuromys; species Pachyuromys duprasi. The sequence goes on from CM053749.1 coordinate 4,409,964, forward strand.
AGCAACAATGATGAAAACAGAACATCAATTAACTGCCTTCCTACAACCACTGTACCCTGCAACTAATGAATTAACCAACCATCTAAAATTTATTTATTACTGTTGCATATGTGTGAGAGAAGGCATATGTTTGTGCCTTGATGCATGTGCGGAGGCCAGAAGACAATTTCCTCGGGAAGTCAGTTTTCTCCTTTTGCTGTGGGCTCTGGTGACCGGTTTAGGTTTGTGGCAGGTGCCTTTATCTGCTAGGCCACCTCACCAGCTCTTCATTAATCCTTTGCTCATTTGTTATTCTCTGCCCTCCCTGTGAGCCTCCTGAGTATGATGGCGAGAACTCTGTGCTGATCATCAGCATGTACTGTCTGGCTCACAGCAGACCCTTGGTAAATACTGCCTAATGACCAAATGGAATGTGAGTCAAGTCAGCAGTGAGCGACATTTAATAGGACCGGAGTAAGTGAAAGCATTTGTGTGAGGTTCCTGGCATGGGGAGCAGGGCACCACACAGCGTGAGCAGAAGCAGCAGCGGCAATAATATTATTGCTATCAACACCATTAGACTTTGCCATATGAAACTGTGATGTCTGATCTTGCCCACAGAACAGCAACTTTCTATCATTGTTTACACAGGGTATGCGGCTCGAAACCACGCTGTCTGCTCAGTCAGGAAGATCACCTCAGAGCACTGCCCTGAGAGCCCCTTCTGCAGCCTTCCCCACTTCCCGGCAGGGCTAACGATGCGCTTTCCTTCTCCACTGGGCTCTGGTGCTAGAAACACTCCTCTCTTTGAACCCCGCCTCCTCTGGGGTCCCCCGAGAGGAGACCGTCTCTGTTAAAAGGTTCTGATGGACTCATTGTATCACCAAATGCGAATTCAGGCCCTTTCTGTCTGCTTCTTAGAGAACAGACATGTGAGAGACTTGGAGAGCCCTGGCTTTGTGTTTGAGTGGCTCCTGGGTGGTCAGGCTGAGGTGAATTAAAGCCAAGAAACACGTCTTCTCCATAACAGACTTACTTCTAACCACTATCCCATCACTGAACTCGGGTCACTGCAATAAGCTGGGCCTCAAAGGTACAGCGATAGAAACCTTACAAGCAGGGCATTCGGGGGTCATTGCCTCTCTCTCTCTGAGCTTGTACTTCCGCACTGCACAATTCTGTCAATGCCACTTTTACATGGGACACCTGTCTCAGTTACTTTTCTATTTTTGAGACAAAACACCATGGTCAAGGCAACTTATAAAAGAAAGTGTGTAATTTGGAGCTCAGGCTTGCAGAGGGTTAGAATCTATGATCACCACGCTGAGGAGCATGGCAGCAGGCGGACAGGCATGGCACTAGAGGGGTGGCTGAGGCAGACCCCATGCACAAGCTTAAAGCAGAGAAAGCGAGCTGGGAATGGCCTGAGTTTTTAAACTTCAAATCCCGCTCCCACTGACACACCTCCTCCAAGGCCACACCTCACAATTTTTCCCAAATAGTTCCACTAACTGGGGATCAAGCATTCAAATGGATGAGACTGTAGGGGCCATTCTCGTTTAAGTCACCTCTACACCTGACCCAACAACCTAAAAATCATCAGTGTTTTCAACTCCTGCCATTCATTCTTGGTGTAACAGGATATCCATCTAGACCCAGATAACTAGAGATGAGAAAAATCTGTTATTACTCAACATCTCAATATATGGCTTGGGACTTTAATTTCTAGGGTAAAGATCAAAACATTTATCTTGCCAGAGACAGCAGAACAATCACTAAAAAGCAAACACAATGCATACCTTTAAAAAAAACTTTGTGAGCCACCACGTGGGTGCTGGGAGTGAAATCCAGGGCCTCTGGAAGAGCAGCCATTGAGCCAGCTCTCCTTTTGAGAAATGAAATTGTTGATTTTCAATGTAGCTTTAAGATTTGAGTTCTTTTCACTGCAGAATGACCCAGGTGCGTTGCTAGGCATTCTTTAGTGAGTACTGCTTTAAGATGGAGTTCTCAGACGGACCTGGGACTTGCAGGTCCAGGGACTCTGAGAAGAAAGCTTGCAAGCTTCCCGTATAATCCCATCCTAACAACACGGGCAGCGGCTGCCTCACTGCACAAAGGAAGGGGTCAGAAGCTGGGCATGTTCAAGCTCTGAAAAGCGACATTTGGGGATTGCAGTGGCTAACTGTGAATGTAGGATTCATAATCACCTAACAGTACAGTCCAGACTTCAGGGGAGGAAGCTGGCTGACAGCAAAGCATTATGACAGAACCTTTATTGCTTCAGGAGCGTCCACACAGGACGCCACAGCTGGAACGACTGTGGAACCCGCAGGTCTCACCCTCACGGGTGGCCCAGGCACTCCGCCAAGTGCATGGAAGGGGACAAAGTGTCACAGGGAGGGTGTGGGCCAGCCGCATCTGGGTGCCCCGCACTTCTGGGTCCCAGACAAACACCTTCACGTTGGGGTGGCCATCTTTCACCTGCTCACAGACATGGCGTCCTCCGCTCTGAGGAGAGCCAAAGCTAGTCTTGAAGGCTCTGCTTCTTCCTTCCTTGCTCTGTTTCTAGTCCCTGCAGACAGTTACAAGGGCTCCTCTCTGCATCTGGGCTCCCCATGTCTGCCCCTTTCCCTTCACATGCAGCCTCCATGGTTCTAAATAGCCTGCACATTCCCACTCTCACCAACACCCAGACTGTCCGCCCCTGACTGAGAGGACACAGCACACCCTGCCCTCAACTATTTGCTTTCCACACTTCCACTGACTCTGTGTTTCCAGGGAAAGGAGGGCACATTTGATTTGTGTTAATCTCTTACCCCACAGTCTCTTGCTAAGCAGCAGCAATCAAGCAACCGAGATCACGTATGTCTGTGCAGCGTTTCTGTTTACAAAAGCAGATCCTCATGAGGGACTGAGCCACCGTGTTTCAGGGAGTCTGTGAACAGTTTAAACAGCACCCCCCACCCCAGCATCTCAGCATCTTAATTTAATGAAAAAACTGAAGCTCACGGAAAAGTTCCAAAGGCTACATGGACTTGACCACCAACATTTTACTACAGTTGCTTAACCCTCACCTGCGCGCACATCCATTCTTCAAGTGTTCTTCAACCTAATCTCCAACACATTTCAAAAGAATAGATACTATTTTACTTCCCTTGCTTAATTCAGTATATCTGACTAAGTTAGCTACAGTTTATAATTTTTTTTATTTTTGTGCCCAAATCGACGTGTGTAGTACATGCACATAATTGTGTGTGTGTGTGAATGCATATATATGTGGAAGTCAGAGCAAGACCCTGGGTATCTTTCTCTGTTGTTCTCTGCCCATCTCACTGCAGAGAGAGAAAGAGGCTTTCACTAATTGGAAGCTCGATGTCATTTGGGATAAACTGGCTGAGCAGCGGGCACTCTGGCTGGTCTATACAGACGTGCACAGCGGTGTCCAGCTTTCACGAGGGTCCTAGGGATGTGGACAGGCTCTCACGCTTGCACAGCATGGGCTTTGACCCACTGACCCATGTCCCCAGTGTACATTTGGGGAGTCTGGCCCATTGCATGCATCTGGGCAGCCCTTACACCTCCTCCGTGGGGAATCACTGTTTGATCCCCACTCACCACCTCTGGGAAGGTTGACTGATTTCCTGGACAGAACAGCTAAGAACTCAGAACAAAAATATAATATATAACAACCTCATACAAACTCAAGACAAAATATGAGACAGAGAGTAAGTATATTCCGGAGCAGTTGACACCCCAGGAAATGGGAAATGTGTTTTTCAGTTTGAAGTCTTTGAGCATTGTAGAAGCTGCAGCTGGCACCCTGCTCACACCCAGCACGAAGGCTCTGGCTCTCTGGCCATTTCCGGCTAGCCACAGCAGCGAGCCAGACTGCAAAGGGCCAGAAAGGGAGTGCATTCAGCTTAAAACAGCCCATACCTCTGGCTGACCCTGAATCACACATGCATGCAGCAGACTCCAAACAACCAGCTACGGATAAAATACCTGGGAAATGAGCTGCCCTAGTGTCGGGGCTTGTGCTTTTAGTTTAACCAAGTTAATTGCTGGTACCTAGAACAAACAAACAACCTTTCACTCCTCAAAATAGCTCTTCAGAAGAACAGCAGTGACTCCAGGCTTCTTACCACAAAATATATGATTATATTCTATCCAAAGTAAAGTGAAAATTATTTAATAACTAAATGGGAAATATAGCCTATCTTCCACATAAGATCACCAACGGAGACCTCAACATACCCCTCCTGTTACAATTAATGAGTGAGAGTCTTTACAGTAACTCTTAGGGTTTGCTCAGTGGCATAAAGGAAACTATGAGAAATGAGGTATGTGGAAAAACTTGGCACAGACAAAGAAACTATGTAAGAGCTGTAACTGGAAATTCTAGACTTAAAATCTATACTATATAGATAGGTGTGATAGTGCACACCTTTAATCCAAGCACTGGGGAGGCAGAGGAAGGCCAATTTCTGTGACTTTTGAGGCCAGTCAGAATACACATAGTGGTCTCAAAAAACCCCAAACAGCAAAACCTCCTGTTATGTGTGGGGAAAAATAAATCCAAGGCTAAGGGCAAAGCTGTAGAGGAATGTTAATTCAGAACATGGCTGCTGTGGTAAGAGGCCACATCCAGAGACCTGGCTCTGTGTGATCCGGCTGGAGAGGCCATATCCAGAGATCTGGCTCTGTGATCCGGCTGGAACACAAACGCCGTAATCCAGGAGACAGAGGCAAGCAGATCTGGGCTTCAGGTAAAGAAAAGCTTAGAACCAGGCATGGAGGTGCATGCCTTTAATCCCAAACAGTGAAAGTAAAGACAGTTTGTAGAAGGAAGCACCCATGTTTGTAAGTGATGTCTAATTGAGTGGTGGAGGTTAGAAGCTTCCAGGACTGGGCCTAGGTCATCAGAAGGAGGCAGGAAGCCTCAAGACAACAATTTAATCTGGCAAATAAAAGTTCTTTTTATACAAAGCAACTCAGACCCCAGACAGGGCCAGTGAACTTTAAAGACCAGTAGACATGATCCCATCTGAAGAAGAGAAAGGAAGAAAAAAGTTTTAAAGATGAACAGTAGTACAGATCTGAAGGACTTCAAAGGACTCTGAATGTAACTGGAGACCCAGAAGAAGAGCGAAAGAGACTGAGACAGAGTAACTAAGTATTGAAAAAATAGTGGCTGGATTTTATGGGCTTAAGAAGCTCAACAAATCTATAGATTCATGAAGCCCAAGGAACTCGACACAGGATAAACACAAAGAAAGCAGAGGAAAGGAAACTAGAGATCTTGAAAGTTGCCGGAGGAAAACCACGCGGCTGCGACAAGGGCTGCGGCAACTGTGGAACGTGTCACGGAGACTGGGCTGCTGGGAAAGAGCACTCACAAATGATCTTCAGTGGAAATTCTATGCCTAGTGAGAGTCTCTCCAGAATGAAGAGAAAGAAACGCGCACAACCCTTGTTCACTTTTAGTGCTGTATGTTACTGAGGCAAAGTTCTCATAGCCCAGGCTACCCATGCACTCCCGATCCTCCTCCAGCTGTCTTCCCAGTGCTGAGGTCATAGGCATGCACCACCTCCTGTGTGTCTGTGTGGTATATGTGAGTGCATGTATTCACATATGTACGTTTGTGCATGTCTGTGCAAGCACTGAGCACTGAGTATGGAGGCCAGAAGGTAAAGTGGGGTCTCGTCCTCAGGTCCTCTCCACACTTTTTTTTTGAGACAGGATCTCTCGTTGAACCTGGGGCTCACCAATTCAGCTAGACTGGCTGGAAGGCACCCCCAGAGATCCCTTATCTCTGCCTCCCCAGAGCCGGGATTACAGATGCTTTTTGTTTGGATGTTGGGGCTCTGGACTCAAGTCTAAATGCTTATGTGGCAAGTACCCTCCACCCTACTACCTTTTGATTTAAAGCTAAATGGTTAGCCACGTGGTACTTTACATACCAATTCATACAAACCTTAAAATTAATTAGAAGTTGGCATGATGGTGTACCAAATCTCAGCACTCAGGGAAGCAAAGGCAGTTGGATCTCTGTGAGTTCGAGGCCAACCTGGTCTACAGAACGAGTCTAGGGCAGCCTGTCTCAAAAAAAAAAAAAAAAAGCCAACCTCTTGCCCTCCCAAATTAATTAATTAAAAAGCAACTAAAACGTGGGGAAATCAACATAATAACATACCCTTATTTTTCCTTTAATATCGAAGTGTGGTGAAGAAGTTAGTTTGATGCAATCTGGCAGCCCTCTCTACTCTGCTAGAGTCTGCCTCTCCCCCCATTTCCCACAATCACACACTAAGAATATGAAGGGACTACATTATTCCTCTCAACAGAAAGAATGCAAAATTGTCCATTAAAAGTCCCACCTGCTAAGAGTTTAGAAGAAAGGGTGGAATGGGTAAATGACTAGACAGGAAGAAAGAAAACAGGCCAGGGTATGCTGGAGGGTTACACTCAAGTTGGCAAATTAACTCAAAAGCTTGGGATGGAGTTAGTATTTGCCTTAGAAATCCTAACTTGAATTGGCATGTTTGTTGGACTTGTTGATCCAGAAACAGTCCTCTCCCCGGCCAGGGGCCAGGAAGGTGACCTCTGCACACCTGCTCTAACCTTTCTGCATTCTCTTAATTCTTTCCAAAACCGGCTGCTAAGTGTTAATTTTTCTGCAAAGAAGGGATAAGAGAACAACCTGTCGGAAGCACAAAGATTCGCTTCATACCATCCTGGCCCTTCGTAAACCCACAGGCGGACTGTTTTCCAAACTTAACATCCTGAGCTGATTGCCAAACTCAGTTATTAACTGGGCTCTGACATCCAAACAACAGCTGTGTTCTGTCCTGTGAAAGGGCAGCCTCACCCAGTCAGCGACTCTCCAGAGGTCAGCTGTGTCCTGCAGCAGCAGGTCTGCCCCGTGGTCAGTGCTACACGCCGGCACAGCAGAACAGGCTGTTAGTCCCCCAGCCCCCTTTCCTCCCTCTTGGCCGATGTTCACTGGCGCTGGACATTCAGCTTGCCCTGCACAGGAAGCGGAGGCCTTACCCCTCATCCTGCACGCTCACTGCTGCTCTTGTTCTCAAGCAGACTGTTTCTCACTGGAGATCCCTGAGAGCTGCGGCTGGAAATGGCGGACAGCAAGGGGTCAGAGAGCAATGTGAAAATATGCCTCACGGGCAAGCAGGCTTCCATTGGTCCAGGGTTTTTGTTTTTTAAATACTGTCCGTCTCGCACACACTGTACAGGCAGGGAAACTGCAGCAGATCAATTTAAAAAGCTGTTTATGGTCGCTGTCTGACACCACAAGAAGGAGTTTAAGGGTCTTTCTATTCTGGGGACCTTACAGATTGAGATGGAGAGGTGGCTCAGTCAGTAACGTGCTTGCCGTGAAAGGCTGACGACCTGAGTTTGGTCGCAAAGCCTGGCCTGATGGCCTGTGTCTGTAAACCCCAGCACTACAGAGATGAGACACGAGACTCCTAGGGCAGGCTGGCCAGCCACTCCCTGCACCAGGGACCAAAAGGGAAACCATGTCTCAAAGAACAACACTCAAGCTTGACTTCTGTCCCCACCCCCACTCCAGTTTTCCTACCTCAGCCTCCCACATGCTGGCATCAAAGGCATGAACCGCCATACCTGGCAATGCATTATTTCTATAATAAACAGGTAAGATTTCTTTAAAAAAAAGTCACTTACTGCCTGAAAGATAAAAAGAAGTACGTTCTTTCCAAAAGAAAATACTTCTACAGTATTTAATTAAATAACTAATTAAAGGTACAGGGGACCTTCTTCTACCAGGAGTTTAATATAAGAGTTTCTGACATAAACTGTGACTCCAGTCATGGACAGAAAAGCAATGTCTTGAGCTTTAGGACAGATGACTTGACAAACAGCTGTGTCCTGGCTTCCACCTGGACCGCTGCTCTGCACATCTGGAGTAGAACAGCCCTGCAGACAGCGAGGGTAGAGAGAGGCAAACAGCAGACTTTTTGATGGTCTTGTGAGCCCAGGCATGGAGTAGTCTTGTTAGGAAAAAGCACTGGGTGCCAGCATGCTGATGGTCGGAGAGGCAGCCACCCTGGGGTGAGGGGTGGGACAGAAGGAAATCTGGACCAATCCCTGGGTTAGATAAGCATAGAGTCCTCAGCAATACACCCATCCTCTGTGCATCAGTGACAGGGATAGTGTGTGTCCATCCTTAACTCTGTGTCTGGGGCTGGCCTCCGGGACACACTGTTGTGTCAAACCAGGCAAGCCTCAGAGACCGATGGCGGGCATCAGCCTCCTGATGCCACGGCCACAGGCGGTGTTTAAGGTAGGATTTCTCTGGCGTGGTCTCAACAGCAAAGTGGCAAATTGTTTTCTAAATCCACCTATGAAGAGGATCACCTCCTTCCTTCCTGCTTCCTCCTTCCTGTTATGAAGTATATAATCCTGCTCTGCCTTGGTATGACTCTAGCAGGTGACAGCCTGGCCACCTGCCAAAGGACATCCTGTGACAGCGGATCTCAAGACCGAAAACCTAGACCTGGGGAAGGCTCTAGCGTGTGCCGGGGATGCCTGCAGTGCAAATGTCACGGCGTGGCACACGCTTGAATTCTGCGTCTCCTGTTGACAAAGCTTCAGCCTTTAGTGAGAGAAAACCATCATTCAAACAGTTCAAAAATAAAAGTTCCACTCTGTTTTATTGAACCAAATACCATGCTGATTTTGCCAATTCTCTTTCTGCCTGTTTTTAGATGTACTTTATTCCGTGTGTGCGGGGGCTCTGCCTGCATGTTTGTCTGTTCTGCACATGTGTGCCTGGTACCTAAGGAAGTGGACAGCCTCCATGTGAGTGCTGGCAGTCGAACCTGAGTCTTTTGCAAGAAGGAGCGCTCTTAACCAGAGCCAAGTCTCCAGCCCATCCCCCCCTTCTGCTTCTTTATACTTGTTTATTTTGCGTGTGAGGCTGTGTTTATGTATGGGTACATGTGTGTCACAATGTGTGTGGAGCTCAGAGGACTACTTGTAGGAGAGCATTCTTTCCTTCTGTCATGTGGATCCCCGGACTCAAACTCGGGTCATCAGGTGTGGCGGGAGCACTTCTACCCACCCAGCCATCTTGCCAGCCCCATCCATCATCCATCCGTTTTCTTTTATTAAAAAATGCTTTTCACACAATATATTTTGATCATGCCTCCCAACCCCACAGAGTCCTTTGTGTTGGTCACCTACTCCCTGGCATGTGTGGTCCATAGACTCATTGAGCGAGCAGTTCTGAAATTTTCCATATTTTTGTTAATTTCCTTTTTTAAAAATAAAGTGATTAAATAAATAAAATTATTTTTTTATTTTATGTGTATAAGTATTTTGCCTGCACACCACATGTGTGCCTGGTGCCCACAGAGGACAGAGTCGGGTATCAGATCACCTGGAACTGGAATTACAGACGGTTGTAAACTGTCACATGGGTGCTGGAAACCAAACCTGTGGGGTTTTAAACACGAGACATCTCTTCAGTCCCCCTGTCCTTTTTCTTTCTTTTTTTGGCTTTCCAAGATAGGGTTTCACTGTGTAACCATGGCTGTCCTGGAACTCACTATGTAGACCAGGCTGGCCCTGAACGTACAGAGATCCACGTTCTCTGCCCCCGAATGCTGGGATTAAAAATGTGCGCTGCCACTGCCCAGCTCAAACCCTTTTCTTATTTCCAGAGTTCTTTTACCTTAGAACTCTTAATAGTCAGACACTGAACCTGCACCTCTGTTTAAATTTACTTATGTAACTAGCATTCTAATTTTCTGCCTCATTTGTGTTTGTGTGTGTGGCTCACGCATGTGCTGCTGCATGCACCTGTGTGTATAGCGATGGAGGCCAGATGTGAGCATCAGGTGTTTCTGACTGCTCTCCACCTCATGTTTTGAGGCAGGGTCTCTCGCTGAGCCTTGTGCTGCCCAGAGGAGCTCCGCCATCCCCTCCCCCTCCCAGCACTGGAGCGCTAGAGGCTTGTGCTGTCACGCCTGTTCTCTTGTCCTCTGGAAACTCCCGGATTTCATATCCAGCCTTTACATTTCAAAAGTGGCTAGTTATCTATATTTTTATCCTCCAAGAATGTTCTCCTTGTCCTCAAGTATGCTGTCACTTTTTAAAAACTTCATTATGAAAACTTTCAAAGCGTGGGACTGTTTCGGCCACTGCCCTTCTTTAGCAGTGGGCACATTCCCTGTACTGTAATTAAATAAAGGCTGTGGCCAGCTAAGGCTCCAGCCTCACTGCCTCCTCCTGGCCTTCAAGACAGCCTTCACGTCTCCCACACGACTCCATCAGGTGGCAATGAAAAAGGAAAGACATGACAGAATTTGCCCTCATTTGCAAATACTAAAAAGTGTGTGTTTATTTAGAGCTAGTGCCATGGCTTAGCAGGTAAAGGTATATGTATAAACCCAGCAACCAGGGGTTACTCTCTGGAGACATGGAAACAGGCCCAGACCTAAAGTTGTTCAGGCTCCCGACCCACCTCATCATACATACACAAACACACAACAACAAATGAAATAAAAGGTAAACAAAAACATTTAAAAAGAGACAGGAAGATTATGGATCCCCCTTCCCACACTCTCTCCCTCTTTCTGAGACAGGACATCGCTCCACAGTTCAGGTTGCCAGGTAACCAGTGTTCCTACCTCAGCCCCAAGTGCTGGGATTTACTGGCACTCATCACCACACCCAATTTTAAATTATGGATTCAACCCAAAAAAAGCTTTTGTGGGCCTCCCAACTCTGGGAGACTAATTAATTCTTCAGCAGCTTTTCACTAAGGGGGATGGCAGGTTGTGCCATGAGACAGAGCAGAGCTTCCAGAATGGCCTGGTGGGCTGTAGCCCCCTCACTTGCTTTACGCCGATTCCAGAAACCCCTCTGCCTCGGTATCACCCCCAAAAGTCTGGCAATAGCTGAGCTGCTCTGGCAACTCCCTGGATGAGCTTGATGCTTATCCTACAGACTGTTCTGGAAATAACCTGGCTCCCTGGTTCCTGAAATTTTGAGCTTTATGGTATGACTAACTGCAAACATTTTATCTAAATTGTCCCACCCCCTCGCAAAAGGCTCTGCATGGCTCACACCGGGAGGCCTAAGTATTTTGTGATTATCACATGAGACCACCCAGTAAGTGCTCCTGGGCTCACAGCTTCTGCCCCCAGATAGACATAAGCCACCCGAGTCTGCTTCCCGACACCCTGGGTACTCCCCGTGCACCTCAGTGTCCGAGGCCTCAAAGGAGGCCAGTTCAGCAGGTGATACAGGAAGGCCACGCTTTGACATCAATCAGAGCGGTGGCTGTATAGGAACATCATGAAACACTTTTTGTATTTCTAAGAGTACACTACAGGTATGCGTCCGTGTCTGTGTGTGTGTGTGTGTGCGTGTGTGTGTTCATGTGAGTGTGGGCATGGGTGTGCTGTACTGTGTCTGTGTAGGTTAGAGGGCAACCTCTGGGTATTTATCTTATGTGAGACAGGGTCTCACTACTGCTGTGTAACCAGGCTCGTCCTGTGACCTCCCAGAGGTTGTACACCACGCTTGTCCTGTGACCTCCCAGGGGTTCTCCTGTCCATCTTTTATCTCTCCGCAGGAGCCCTGGGGTTACAGGGACTGTGCGGATCCAAACTCTTCAGGCTCGAACAGGCATTTCACCCACTGAGCCATCTCCTCAGCATCTAACTAAGTTTTGTGCCTGTCCTACTTTGTTTTCTATTGCTCTGACAAACCACCATAACCAAAAACAACTTGGGGAGAAAAGGGTTTATTTTACCTTACCAGCTGGTACCCCATCATGAAGGGAAATCAGGGCAGGGACTCAAGGCAGGAACCTGGAGGCAGGAACCGAGGCAGAGGCCATGGAGGGATGCCGCTTACTGGCTTGCTCTTCATGGCTTACTCAGTTTGCTTTCATGTGTACCTCGAGACCACCTGCCTCCCAGTATCGTGGCAACAACCTTCAATTCCTCATCAGTCCTACACCTCCTAGCTGCCACTGTGTCCTCAGGAACTCCTCTGATACATCAGATTCTGAAGCCCCACTTTCACCATGCACCTTCGGCCTCCTGGATGCATGTTCCAAATTCCACGTAAGGGGTGGCATCGCCCACTGGGAGCTGGGCCTTTCCCCCATCAATCACTAATCAAGAAAATGCCCCACAGACCTGCCTAGAGGCCAGTCTGACAGAGGCAACCCTTCAATTGAGATCCCCTCTTTCCAGAGATGTCTAGGTTTGTACTCATTGACCAAAACCAAGCAGCAGCATGAATCGTCACTCCAACACACTGATGCAATCTCACGTTAGCTTACAACCATCACTAAGGAGGAGGAGGAGGGCACTGATAATCTAGCACATTGAAGAGCAACTTTCAAACCTCCCGTTGGTAAGAGCTTGCAGTGAACATCAGGCTGTTTGTCTCTCTGCCACATACCATGTATAACAACACGGGAAGCACACAGATCTCCTCAGACCCACAGCTGCGGCCTGCCTGCATCCATCTTGGCCTTTGCCCTGGCACTGGTACAGCTCTGCAAAGTGCCCAGGCCCTCACCTTTGACCCTGCTCACCGGCATGGCTGCAGCCTGTTATGTAACTGCCATCTTATCGAAGCCCCGGAGTGCAGGGCGGCCGTGTATTCTTTAAATTATGCAAGGCTTGACCTTCTCCTTGGCAAATACCTAGCATGTTTGCCTTCAGCGGTCAGCAGTGCTGTGAGGAGCTGTTACCACACTGCGAGTCATTCCTCTGATGTGTGCTCACGCGTCGAGGCAGGGGCTGATAACTTGCCGGCCCATCCCAGTGCAGCAGAGTGCTCTCCAGAGTCTCCTCGCGCCTCATAGTTTTCATGAAATAATCATAACAGCAAACCCTCACGGAACGCTCGCTACATACCACGTGCCACTTCAAGTGCCTTATGTGTGTGGGTCTGATATTCCATCCTGGCCAGGAAGGGGATGTTTTTATTTATAGTAAGTGTGATGATTTTTAATGAGTTTTACTCTCATTTTATAGATGAGGAAAAAGAGGCAGAGGGAGGTCAAGTGGGGACTCTGGGATATAAACTGCTCACCAGTGCCTCATTCCCATATCCTTTAACTGGCCAAGACTGCCTGGGCCAGGCCTGGTTGTCTTGGGGATCCTTGACTGTAGAACACTATCACACACCCACGCACACACACACCCACGCACCTGAAAAAAAGGAAGCAACAAGGACTCTACTCAACATTTGCTAGATTTGCCTGAAAGTACTTTGACAAACAATTTGGCCCCCAGGCACAGTGGGATGTGCGTAACATTAAAGCTGGGCACCAGGGTAGTGTGACTGAGACAGTTCCCAAGTGCAGCCCTCGGTTGTGGCTGTTCCATCCAGAACAGGAATCTGGTTGTGGATTTGGCAGAGCTGCTTCTGCGACAAAGATGCCTCTGAAAGTCAGTCTGCAAGAGCAATAACAAAATATCTAGAAAAAGGGATAAATGATGGACATGGTGGTTCGAATCTCAGCATTCAGAGATGAAGAGGCAGGTGGATCTGTGTAAGTCTGAGGCCAGCCTGGTCTACAAAGTGAGTCCAGGACAGCCAAGACTACACAGAGAGACCCTGTCTTGAAAAACAAACAAGCAAAACAAACAAAAACAGATAAAACCAAAGATGATGACTGGCTCTATCAGGATCACCTAGGGGAATCAAATAATTAGGGATGGAGAAGTCAGCTCAGTGGATAAAACACTGCCGTGCAAGCTCAAGGTTCAGCAGAAGCTCATGCAGAAGCCTGAGGGGGCAGAGCAAACATCTGTTCTCTCATTGCTTCCACAGACAGACGGGAGGCAAAGACAGAACCATGGCACGGTCGCAGGCCAGCTATACACCACTGGGTATAGACTATACTCGGAGGCATAGGTCTGGGTTGGCAGAAATTGTTCCTACTGATTCTGATGTACTCCACTGCTTGGAGCTTCTAGGACTTCCCAGGATATCAAGGAAACCAAACAAAACCAAAAACCAATTACAAAGGTAACCTCCAATTTAGTAAGCTGCATTCAGATCTGAAAGTGGAACTTAAATCTTCGCTTGCTGGTTGACCTTGGGGACATCTCTTGGCTTCAGCCTCCTTATCAGCAGGGTCAGGGGATTTGGTTCCTCTCAGCTCTAAAGCCTGGGCTTCCTACACAGGTGGTTAGTGGATGCAAGTTCCCAGAAGCAGGAATCTGCTGAGGACTTGGAAGGGCAAAGGTCAGAATGGGCTGGAGGAGGTTGTGGGGTCTTGATTATGGGTGACTCTGGGTAGGGACGGTTAAGGCAGACACCCTCCTAGCAGTACAGAGACTCCAGTGTGAGGCTGAGGGGAAGGGAGAGGAGGGAGAGGAAAAGGCACCTTGCCAGAAATGGACAGGCCTGGAGACAAGGCAGGAGGGAAGGCAAGGGGTCTCTGGGCTACAAGATGGCATTGGGAGACAGAGATGGACTGGACACGACAGAACCCAGGCAGAGAAGTGACCAAGGAAGGTGGGGCCTTGGGAAGATGACTGACTGCCCACACAGGACAGAGAGGCTAGAAGTGAGCCTCTCTTCTCAAAGGAGCCCAGACACAGCTATGGAGTCACACTGAGCTAGCGAGGTCCGCTGCTTCTGAGCCCCACAGCTGGGCAGTGGGAACTGCAGTAGAACTTAGCAACAGGAAAAGCTCCCACATTCTGGGAATTATGTAGTTCTTTTGGCTCTTGTTTACTTTTTGCTTTTTGCTGGAAGGTAGTTTCTCCTGAGGCGAGCAGATAGCTCTTTGTCATAACAAACATAAAATACCCAGCTCAGCATTTCCTTTGAAAAAGCTGCATTCGAATCAGCCTTCAACGTTCGATGCTGTTCCTCACCCTGCTACTTTCCACATCCCCTTTCTCATGTTGGGCAGTATGCTCGACGGTCTACATCCCACTTTTCTTCCTTTGGTATGGCGTCCAGTTTCCCCTTTGAGACCATTCTTCTGCCCTCCCTCACCTGCCAAACCCACCCTTCAAAGGAGGGCAAGGAGAGATACCAGGGCCCTAGAGCCTCCCTGTGAGTGAAGGGGACAGTAGACTCATGGAGCCTCTCTGAGTGAGCATCCCTCTTTCATCCTTGGGGCTGATATCTTAATTCCTGCTTTGCACCTGGAAATGGTCCCATCCTTGACTAAGACCGCTGAGCCTACCAGTATCGTGACACTGACCTTCAACTCCTCACCTGTCCTACATCCCCTAGCTGCTACCGTGTCCTCAGGAACTTCTCTGATACGTCAGATTCTGAAGCCCCACTTTCACCATGCACCTTTGGCTTCTTGGATGCACATTTCAAATTCCATGTAAGGGTTTCTTTAATTCACTTTCCCCCCTAGTGTCTTCATCTAAGGGCAGTCACCTCGGTTTCTCTCATGAGTATTTTGAATTATCTTCCCTTGGAGGTTCTTCTGAGCAAGCTCCACCCCATAGACTCGAGCATGGTCTTCCTCTAGAGGAAGCATGCCCAGCCATAACCCTTGGCTTCCTTGCCAATGCAGTGTTTATAGCTCCGGGCAGGGCCCACCAGGCCAGCTAGTCATGTGCATCAGATGCCTCCCCCATCATGTGTCAGTCTATGGGAGAGCCCACCGTGTCTCCGTTTCTCTTCTGTTCCCATTCTCAGCAAATGGTTTTCTCCAGTTTCACCCAGAAACTGGCAGCCATGGATTATAAACACTATTTCTCCTTCCTCCTTACCTACAGTCCTGGGCTCCCCAGTATCTTCAGTCATCTTCCCTCATGAACAGGGTGTCCTGTCCCTTTAAGGGTGACTTCTATGCTGGACTCCAGGCCCTAAGTCCTCTCCACAGTGCTGACTACTACTCATCTCTCAAACCTTCAAATTCTCCTTCCCCGGCTGTTCCCTAAGACACAACAAAAACGCACGCACACACTCCTTGCCTACCACCCTCTCATCATGTTCTTGCCAAGCTCTTTACAAAGTTTTTCTATTTTTGTAGGAATGATGCGTGCTCGTGCAAACATTTTAAATAATACAGAAGCTCGGGAAGAAAATAACTGTCCTCTCGCATCTCAGTGATGATGTGCCTCAAATTGTTCTCTGTGCACACTGTGCTGTCACCCTGTCAACTTGACATGAGCAGGAGGCCTCAGGGAAAAGAGAACCTCAGTGGAGAACGTGCCCCTATCAGAGAGGCCTGTGGGCCTGGAGGCGTTTCTTGATTAATGACTGATGCGGGAGGGCCCAGCCCACCGTGGGCAGTGACACTCCAGGGCAGGTGGTCCTGAGTTTGTCAGAAACTAAGCTGAGTGAGCCATGGAGCTCAAGCCAGAAAGCAGCAGTCCTTCATGGCCTCTGCTTCAACTCCTGCCTTCGCTTCCCCTAAAGATGGAAGGGGAGCAGGAGACATAAGCTGAATAAACCCTTTCTTCCCTAAGTTCCTTTTGGTCAAGGTGTTTTATCATGACAACAGAGCCAATACAAACATACACAGTCACACACAGCAGCATGTGTGAGGGTTAACCTAGCAGACACTGGAGGGTACCTCATCCTCTATGACTGGTGTTTTGTAGGCCCAGAGCCCCCGTAGCCCTCTTCCAAGTCAATGTCTCACATTCTGTAACTGCAA
>CM053749.1:4427094-4445286 GCA_028658305.1 Pachyuromys duprasi
TGTGTGTGTGTGTGTGTGTTTTAATGATTTCTTCCAACCAAATCTCCCTTCTCCAAAGGGAAGCCAGTGGATTTTTGAGAAATTACCTGCTGGGCTAAAGAAATGGCTCAGTGGTCAAGAGCCTTGGAGGACCCAGGTTCAAACCAGCACCGGTCCAGTTCACAACTATCTGTAACCCCAGTTCCAGAGGATCTAGTATACATACACACACACACACACACACACACACACATCAGTATGTGCAGGCAGACAATCTAAGAAAAATACCTGGGGGTGGTGGGACACACCTTTAATCCCAGCACTCAGGGAGGCAGAGGCAAGTGGAGAGCTGTGAGTTCAAAGCCAGCCTGGTCTACAAAGTGAGTTCAGGGAAGCCAGGGCTACACAGAGAAACCCTGCTTTGAAAAAAGAAATTAGCTTCTCTTACTTTTAATAATGAAATGATTTGACTTTGGACAATGCCAGCATTACAGTGGAGATGCCCTGAGTTGAATCGTGAGCAGGTGGGGTCCACGTGGAGCTGAGTACTTCCCGGCCACCCCAGAGTGTGTACAAGGCACCGAACTCTTCTGCTATAGTCCATGGTCTGCAGAGAAAATGCTGGTCGAAACAATAGGACTTGACTGTCTTGAAGAGCTTTCTTAGCTTATTGTTTTCCTATTGAAAATGTTCCACCTGGAGCTAGAGGCACACACCTTCAATCTCAGAGCTTGGGAGGGATAGGCAGGCCGAGCTCCGTGAGTTCAAGGCCAGGCTGGTCTACATAGAAATTTCTAGGACAGGAAATTTAATTATATACCTAGAGATCATGTGGCTGGGACAAATGAGGGCTAGGGCTCACTTCTTCCAAGGGCTTAGGAAGAAATGGTATTGGATTCTTGTGTGTATGTGCGCATGCGCATGCTCTTGTATGTTCGTGTGTGTGCTTCCATGTATAAGTGTCATACCTGTACATGCATGGAGAGGCCAGAAGTTGACCTCAGGTGTCTTCCTTAGTGGCTCCCTGCCTTGTTTGATGACACGGGCTCTCTCACTGAACCTAGTGCTGGTGGACTTGGCTGTACCAGCTGGTGGAACCCCGAGGCCCTTCCTGCCTCACTGGGCCAGGTATGCACTGCCAGGCCTGGCTTTTTGCATGGTTCTGGGGATTAAGCAACTTAGCAACTAGGCCATTCCTGCAGGCCTAGGAGTCTTGACTTTTATGATAAATTTTAGTGTCTCTGACTTCCAGCATTTATGGTTCATAAGCTAACTTTAAGAGTGTCAAGAGATAACAGCAAGAATCAGGGAAACAATTCATTGTATAGATAACAGACAGAAGAAACCACATCCTAAGAGAATGTGGTCTGTCATCTTGGGCGAACTGAAGAATGTTTCCCATTAAAAATGCCATCCATGACAGGAGCAAGAAGAGGCACCTTCCAGAGAAGTGTAGCTGCTGTCTTTCAAGATCTAATCGAAAGGGTTTGTGGTAGTCACTCTCCCTTTTAACATCAGAGGCAGACAGCTGAGTTTTAACTCCTGGCTTTCCAGTTGGGGGGTGGGGGGGTGCACACAACAGTTGAGTTACATAACTGTGACTCCCTTTCTTCTGCCCTGCAGTGGACAGTGCTACCATCCTAAAGTATCATGAGACAAGATACCGTGTGCTTTACCACTGACACATTACTGCCATGTCTTCTATTACACATGGCAATCACGAAGGCAGAGTGTCTGTAGCTCCCTGCACATTCTTCCCCGGGAGCGCTATGCTTTAGCATCTCACATGAAACAGCCAGAACCAGTGAGGTGGCTCAGTGAGGAAAGGCATTTGCCATTAACCCTGATGACTGGAGTTGATCCTCGGGACCCTGGTGGAAGAGAAAGCAGTCCCCGCAAGTTGTCCTCTGACCTCCACACATGCACCCTTGCACACACGTGCATGCATGCATGCGCACGCATGCAAACACACACACACACACATTTTTCAAATGAAACAGGTCTGTTCACATGTACTTTCTGGAGCCCATTGGGGCTGAACAGGACAGAGTGTTGTTGCACAAATGTTCACCGAGTGAGCAATCAGAAATAACAATAACCATTAACCTAGAGTGTGCTTGTTAAACGTTTATGTTTTGGCAAATGCCTTTTGTGTATCACTTAATTTTCGGAAGAACTCTATAAGGTGTTCACTGCTGTGAAATGAAGGCCCAAAGATATCTGACAGCTGGGGCTAAGGAGCCAGCTCAGCTGGTGAAGTGAGTTTGACCCCCAGAAAGCATGTTTTTAAAAAAGCCCAGTTTGGTGGTAGAGTGTTGAAACCCCACCCTACCACTGGGGAGGTGGACAGGTGGGTCTGGGGGCTGCCAGTGAGCAGGCCAACCTATTTAATGAGGTCAGTGAGAGGTACTATCTCAGCAAAGCAAGGTGCATGACTCTCCCTTGAGAGCCTGAACCTTTACTTGGACATGGCTGATTTTTTTTTGAAGTGGCTCTTTCTCTCCTAATCCTTGTACTTAAGCCTATGTTAAAATATCTGGCCCAGCTTTAATCCCAGCACTTAGTCGGCAGAGGCAGGAGGGTATCTACTAAGCCAGGCCTGGTGGTTCATGCTGTAACCCCAGGACTCTGGGAGGCCGAGACAGGAGGACTGAGAAGGGCTCAAAGCTGGGCTATCCAGGAAGCCTCTGTCTCAGCCCTCCCTGACTCCAAGGGAGTCCAAGCAAGCAAATAAAACCCTCAAAAATAACAACCGTGCTCAGGATGTGAAAATGCTGGGATCCGTGTGCGCTGTCGAGAATGCCTTGAAAAGCACATCCGGGCTCCCCAAAACATGCCAAGTGGACCTGCCATCTGGTCTAGCAATTCTACATGCAAGCATAAACCCTGAACCCCAAAGCAAGAACTCAAAATATTTGTACCCCAAAGTTTACAGCACTATTCACAAAAGCTAAATCACAGAAGCAACTAAAGTGTGCACCAACACACGAGTGGATGGGTAAGCAAAGGAGCCAGATACAGACAAGGCAATGCCATTCACCTTTAAAAGTAAAGAGGAGTCATCACAATTTCCTTCTGAAATAATAGTCTGTCAGGAGGAAATTCTGACATGTACTAGGCATGGATGAAGCCTGAAGGCTTTCGTTAAAGAGACACAAACCAGTTCCCAAAGAGGAAGGATAGAGCATCAGATCAGAGGCGGAAGGCGCAATGGTGGGTGCTAGAGGGGGTGTGGAAAGGGAGAATGCCCAGTTACCGCTGAAGGAGACTTCCAGTTTTGCAACATGGAGGAATCAAGGGATGGCTGGATTAATGGCCACACAGAGACATGAGCCTGTTTGGTGCTCGTGATATATGTCGACTTTAGATCGGTAAAGTTTACATTATGTGTTTTTCTACTACATAAAAGTTCTGTGTATGTTATTCTTATGTGTATGGGTGTTCTGCCTGCATGTGTGTCTAGGAATCATGTGTATGTGGTGCCTGTCAAGGCCAGAAGACGGTGTCCGAACCACAGGACCAAGCCCAGGTCCTCTGCAGGAGCAGTAAGTGTTCTTAATTGCTGAGCCACTGCTCCAGGCAGCCCTGTATGCCTCTGTGTGTGCACCTGTGTGCATGTGTGCCTGGGTGTGTTTGTGTGCATGTGTGTGTGTTGCCCCCCCCCCGCAGGAAAACAAAATGTGCAAGGCCCTGGGTTATTCCCCCAGCATGTTTCATACTCTGGGCGAAAACATTTGCAAAACACATAAAAAACAAAGCACTTGAATCTCATTTTATATCTAAAAGATGTCAATAATAAACAAATCAAACAACCTATTAAAATATTTTAAAGTAAAAGTGAAATAGTTACAGGAAAAGATTCTCAGCACCGTTAGGAGGTTGAGGATTTGGTGTGGCAAGGGAGTGCGTGCTCAGCTTGCAGAGGGCCTTGGGTTCTATGCCCACTGCCAATACAAACAAACCAAAAAAAAAAAAAAAATTCCCAGCATGGTAAGATACCATTAGCCATGAGAAAGAGATGACAGTACCAAAGGCAGATAAGCAGAATATCAACAGGGGCTGTCACATGGCTGCTGGGAATCAAAACAAAACCAACGGAGAGAATGGGTATCTTGGGACTGATGGAAACATTTTATCTTAGTCGAATGGTGGTTTTGTGGTTGCCTTTGTCAAAACTCACAAAGCTTTGTAAACTTGTACTTCACCAAAATGACTGATTTGATTTTCTTGAAATTTACCTTGACACATAGGTGAGATGTAAACCACTCCAGGAGAGCAGGTGTGGCAGTGTGTGCCTTTGTCTCAGTAGTTGGGAAACTGAAGCAGGACTGCAAGCTCCAGGCCAGCCTGGGCTATATACAGTGAGACTGTTCCAAAGACGGAGGAGGAGGGAGAGAAAGAAGAAGGTCTCCTGAGGAGTAGAAAAATGAACTCTGGGCCTGAGGAGACAGTAGGGAAAACACGGGAAGCACAAGGCTGGGTGGGGTCCCACGGCCCACACACAGCTTATCACCTCAGAGCCCGGGGCGATGACACGGCAGGGCCTCACAGCCTGGATAAAGACAGGCTAACCAATGACAGCCAGGCTAAGTAAGAAGCCCTGTCTTAGACAGCAAGGTGGTTAGGACCCGAGGAAGCACACCTAAGGGTGACCTCTGGCCTCCTCAGGCAAGAACACACACTGGCATAAACACCTGAACACATGCACACACCCAGCTGGTGCTTAGATGTCATAGTCACCAACAATACAGATTTTAGAACTGCTTGCTGGCGGCCACTAGATGTACTACTGTAATGAAAACAAAGGCGTGCATGTCCTGTTTCCCAAGGAAGGGAAACGAAAAGGCTGCCTTGGCTGAGGTCTTTGGACTCAAAGTCAACGGCTTCTTGAGCAATCCCAACACTCAAAGCCAACTTACGACGGGCCAAGCGTGGAAGCTAGGTCTTGGTCGGAATACACAGAGTAGAGTCTGAAGCACAGCATGGTGGTCCCGGCCCCGCATCTATCAAGCCATGTTGACAAGGTGAGGCAGTCTGCGCCTCCGGATCCTGGAACCTCGCCCTGCAATCTTTGGTTACGGGCTAATTTTGAGGAATAAGAATAGCTTCAGTCACCAGATGCTCAGCCACTTCTGTTCAGTTTTTAAAGAGCTCTACAGTTCAGGGATTTGGGAACATTCTGGCAAAAAGCCTTGCTACAAATTATAATTACAAAGAAACCCTTCAGTTTTTGACTCGACACAGCTACTGCGAAGCAACACGCGCTGTTAGCGGATTGCGTAATACCCAGTACCTATAACAACAGCTTTTTATTGGGTCCCGGTTCAGGGGGACTACACCAGCAGGGTGTGCAGCTGTGAATCCAAACATACAGGCCCACATCCCAACCTGGAGCTTCCAGCACTCCTGAGCCTTTCTTTGCTCTGCTCTATGCTAGCACTGAGCTAGAAAGACAAAGCCCTTGACTCCCTGTTAAATCATTCCCGTAGTCCCAGCTTTAAAAAAACTATACCTACGGAGAGAAAAGTCATAGTTACAGGCAAGGGAAAAGCAGTATGTGTGAGAGGGCACACGTTTACACGTTGCGGGGGGGAGGGGGCTAAGGTTGACACTGACAGTGGCCTTGGCTTCCCTCTGCCTTATCCACTGAGGCAGTGTCCCTCAGGCAATCTGGCTGGACAGTTTACTCTTGGGATCCCATCTCTACCTTCAGATTGCTGGAATTAGAGCAATCCGCCACACCCTCTTGGCACTCACTTAGGCTCTGAGGAGCAGGACTGTGGTCCTCAGGTCTGTGTAACAAGTGCTTTTTCCATTGAACCATCTTTCCAGCCCAAGAAAGATTTTTAAAAGCCCCTCCTCGTCTCTCCCCCCAACCTCATGTCCATGTCCAGCTCTCAACTTTAAACGTCTGAGGGGTAAGAATTTAAGACACGGAAAATAAGTTCTAAGTGTACATTATAATTTCAATATTACCCAAGGGAATTCTTCCATTGCCCTTTCCAGTAGCCAGACACTGCTGGCCCTGGTGCTGTGTCTCTTCCAAACAGTGATGGAGGGATATTTATATCTCTGTGTGTGTGTGCAGACTCACTTGTGGCTAGTTCCTTCCTGTCCTCTACCACTTTCAAGCCAAAGGTCCAGTGACCTGTCAGCACTTTCACATGACCCTCTTTCCTTCACGGCCATTTGCCCTCAGCAGTAGAAAATGGGAAAAGCAACATCCAAGGTGTGTGGGGCTCAAAAAGGGGCGTTCCCCTGTCAGGGGGTGCTCCAGCAAATCATCCTGAGGTAAGCCTACTTCCAAGGCAGTCACTAACCATGTGCACTAAATCCAGATACACCATTCCATGTTGGCTCTGTGAAGGCACTTCTGTTTACTTAAGTGGAAGAGTTTCTTAACTGAGAAATGAGATTATAGATATGCGGCTGAACAGTCTCACTAACCAAACAGACTGTAGGCTAAAAACCACATCTGCCCTGGGATACTGCAGCATTTGGAGCTTAAGTTCTATGTGAAGGCCAAAGCTTATGAATTAACCTTTTCGAATAGCTGGAGCCACAGCCCCACTGATCTGGATTTTATTTTAGACTTAATTCATTCTTATCTTTTTGCTCTTTGTTTTGTTGCTTTTGTGGACAAAGTCTAACTATCTTGCTCTGGCTGGTTCAGAACTCACTCTGTAGAACAGGCCAGCCCCACACTCAAGGAGATCTGCCTGCCTCTGCCGCCCAAGTGCTAGGATTAAGGGCGTGTACCACCATTCCCAGCTATAAATTTTTAAGATATAGAAAGCACCAAGAGAATCTGAATTTTACATTGTTCACTAGTGCAATATTGAAATAACTCTTTATTTGAAAAAAATAAACAATTGGGGCTGAAGAGATGGGTCAGTGGTTGAGCACACTGGCTGCTTTGCAGAGGCCTCAGGTTCTAGTCCCAGCAGCCACACGCAGGCTCACAACCATCTGTAAGTCCAGCTGAAGGAGAGCCGACACCCTTTCTGGCCTCTGTGGACACACACACAATCAGGCAAAACATCTGCGCACATAAAAAACTATCAGTTTCTTACATTTATTTATTTATTTCAAGGGCGAGCACACAGTATATGCACGGAGGTCAGAGGATAAGGTTCAGGAGTTGGTGCCCTCCTTCCACCATATGGGTCCTGGGGATCGAATTCAGGTTGGCAGGCATCTTTATCCACTGGGCCAACTTGCCCACCCTTGAAATAAACCATTAAAATGGCAATTTTCCAACTCTAGTCTTCAAAGTATGCAATGTGGCTAGTCTTGGTGGTGCACGCCTGCAATCTCAGTACTAAGGAGCAAGGATGGCAATCTCAGAACCAACCTGAGCTGCACGTAGTAACATACTTAAAAATCAGTATTAATCTGGCTGAGTCTGAAAGTTAATCAAGGAACTTCTAGGAAGACGGAGTAGGTGCACCCTCTTCCTTCCCACTACACACGACTAAACCTTCTGAATTTCACAGTGGACACAAACAAGTCAATGCTGAAGTGCAGAGAGAAAGAAGATCAACCAGGTAGAAACTGTGAGGTTTGAAGGACAATATGGTGATTTCCCTGGGGAGGGACCCCTTTTGCCCTATGGATCTAAGACCTGGTGCTCAAGAAGTTGCATAAGAAAAGAAAGAAAGAAAGAAAGAAAGAAAGAAAGAAAGAAAGAAAGAAAGAAAGAAAGAAAGAAAGAAAGAAAGAAAGAAAGAAAGAAAGAAAGAAAGGAAGGAAAGAAAGAAAGAAAGAAAGAAAGAAAGAAAGAAAGAAAGAAAGAAAGAAAGAAAGAAAGAAAGAAAGAAAATTCCTGTGGTCCTGCTCCATCAATGCCAATAAATACCCAAGGCCTACCAACCAAGAACTCTACTGCCATCAGGTATCAGTGCCACGCCACTAGCTCTGGAGGGAGCAGGGCTGGCAATGAGCCTGGCAATGTAAAGTGGTGGCCACATGGTCGGCGAGGGCTCCTACCCTGACCCAGCAGTGAGGTTCGGATGGCATCAGAGAAGGCATGCGAGGAGTCAGGGTTTTCAACACCCACGGAGATAATGAGGCCATCCCTTTGCAGTTTATTAAAGACCATGTGGACACTGAACTGCCTCCCCTGTCTGGCAATTAATTTTGTTTAATTAAAACAAAATAGGATCTTGGTGTCACTGGCATCTCAGGGGACAGTATGAATGGGGCTGAAAAAGGACTTAAGGAAATAATGGCTAAAAACTCCCCAAATTTGGCAAGAGACATACAGCCAAGAAGCAAAATGAATGGGAAATAGACTAATCCAAAGAAATCCACATCGAGATGCATCACAATTAAACTAATGAAAACGAATGGTTATATAGCCACTTTGGAAAAGAGTTCAGCAGCTTCCTTTAAAACTAAACTGAATCACCTACCATAACAACCTCATTTGGGTATTTGCACAATTGAATCCAAAACTCGGACTCAGTTGTTCATAGCGATCCTGTTCGTTTTGTTAAGCTCGGAAGCACCTTGCTGTCCTTCCGTAAGGGAAGGACAATGAAACTGTTGTACATCTTCAGGGCGCAGTATTACTCAACACTTAGAACAAACGGAGTGAGGTGATGGGGAAGGAAGGCCCACTGTGAGGTGTTTGCAGGGCAGGCATGAGGCCCTGACTCCATCACCAGAACCCGGACTAAACATCAGGACCTGGTACTGTGTGCCTGTAATCCCAGCGCTGGATGGGCAGAGAGAGGCAGATTCCTAGGTTCAGGGGCCACAGCCTAGCCTAAATGGTGAGCGCCAGGCCAATAAGAGACCCTGCCTCAAAAACAAAGCAATCGGCTCCTGAAGAAAGACATCTGAGACTGACCTCTGGTCCTCACATCCACCTGCACACACAAGCACACACACCCATATACATGCATGTACATATAAGCGTGCACGCGTCTGCGCGTGTACACACACAGGTAGAGAGAAATGAATTCTTCTTTATAAAAATTATTTTATTTGTAATCACATACAAATACGAGTGTGTTCTGTGTGTGTGTTGTGTGCATGCACACACCACAGAGATCAGAAGAGAAGTCAGATCCCTTGGAGCTGAAGTTACAGGTATTTGTGAGCCACCAGAAACGGATGCTGGGATCCAATAGAACAGTAAGCACTCTTAACTTCTAAGCCATCTCTGCAAGCCAAAAAATAAATATTAAACCCTTAGAAGAGGCGAGGGCAACCTACATGCATTTTGAGGGAAGAAAGCCAATTTGCAAAGGCTACCTGCCCTGAGACTCCAACCAGGCAGTCTGTTACAAAAGGCAAACCTGAGAAGGCAGTAAAAAAGATCAGCGGTGGCCAGAGGCCGGGGGCTGGACAGGATGGTAGATGCACAAGGGTTTTCAGACTGTGGAATCATTCTGTTAGACACTATAGCGGTGGGCACATATCACCACACCTTTATCTACACTCATAAAACATCCAATGGCGACAGTGAGCCCTAACGCGTACTGCTTGTGCTGGCTGATAACAAGTCAACACAGGCCATAAACTGCAATGACCGCAGCACCCTGAACGTTGACAGCGGGGGAAGAGACACACACTCAGCAGTGGCTGTGTCCAGCTTTCTGCTAAATTTGGCCGTGAACCTGATACTGTTCTAAATATCAGAGTCGGCTGGAGAGATGGCTCAGCGGTTAAGAGCACTGCCTGCTCTTCCAGAGGATCTGGGTTCAATTCCCAGCACTCACAAGGCAGCTCACAACTGTCTGCAACTTGAAGATCTGACACCCTCACACAAACATACATACAGGCAAATCACCAATGCACATAAAATAAAAATAAATGAATTATTAACAATCACACGGAACTGAAAATATAAACATTTCTTGGAATTGCTCCAGCAGTGTTCAGCACTATGTGGCACTACACAGAGCCTTTGGAAAATCTGGGCCTTTGAAGATCTCAAGAACAGGGGCAGGACACAAAACAGACCCAAACCAAACAGCAGGAAGAAAATAATTAAATTAAACACAGACAATAGAGAAAAAAATGCACAAAACCCAAGGAAACTAAGATGCCCCTTGCAAGCCTGACAAAATATAATAAAATGGGACCACAAATGACCAGTGGCCTCGCTGTTACTGTCTTGTACACGTCAGGAAGATGACAAGGGAATAAAATACTGTGGCTAGCTCGATGCTCAGACATCTGTAATCACCTTAAACAAGATGTATTGATACCACCCTATCACAAGTCTTCCTACATGGAAGAGAGTATTTAAACAGCTCCACAAAAACTGGAAAAAAAATTGAATTTGGAGATTTAAAAACTGCCCCAAGGAAATCTCCAGGCCCAGGTGATTTCCATGGAGAATGAACACCCAATTCTGCACATGTGGTTCCAGAACACAGGACAGAGAGCTCCCTGTCATAATTCATGAGGTTGATATCAAACCAGGAAAAGACAACAGAAGTGAAAATAAATCAGTAAAAGTACAGAGAGTGTCACTCACAGATAAGAGTTTATCGACTCATAGAAAAGAGTTACACAACACAAGCAAAGTTTATTCAAGGATGTCAAGCTGGATCCATAGTCAAAAGTCAGTATGTCATTAGCCAGCATGACTACCCTCACATATACAAAAAAAGCCTCAGGAAACTTCAATATCTATAAAACTCAGAGGAGCCAGGATGGAAAGGAACTAACTTCACCAACCCAAGGACTCAAAAATCTCACAACTGATACTGTATTATTGGTGAAAGATAATGGTTTCATCCTCAGACTGGGAGCTGCTCTGATTTGAATGACAACGTCCCCTCAATCTCAGGCATTCGAACTCTTGGTGCCCAGATGGTGACGCTGTTTGGGGAGGTTGAGATGGTACAGCCTGGCAGTGGACTTGGACCTAAAACATCCACGCCTGCTTCTAGCTGTCTGTCTACTTCCCTCGTGTGGTTGAAGATGTGAGCGCTCAGCTTCCGGTTCCTGCCGCCATGCACTCACACCGTGAGGGACTCTTAACCCTCTAGAAACATTAAGTGCAAATAAACTTTCTTCTGTAGGTTGCCTTGGCCAGAACAGAAGATTATGACAGGAGCAAGCAAAGACACCCATCCATCTCCGTCAGTTATTTAATATATTGTTCCAAGTTCTAGTCAGGGTGATAAAGCAAAAAAAAAAAAAGTTAAAAAGGCACGCAGACCTGAAGAAGAAAAAAATAAATGTTCTTATATGCTCATAGCAAATCAGCGAGCTCAATAAAGACACAGGATACAAGATAAGTATACAACACCAACTATATGTCTGTATGCTAATAAGTACATCCAAATCAAAATTCCTGACTGCTTGAAGAAGAGAACACAGTGAAGCATTAACAGGATTTGTTTACTGATGAGTCAACCCATGCCTGGCTTTTCACATGGGCTGGGGACAGGAACTCATGCCCTCATGCTTTCGGAAGCATTCTTTTTGTCTGTTTTTGTTTTGTTCTTTTGAGACAGGGTTTCTGTGTAGTCCTGGCTGTCCTGGAACTCACTCTGTAGACCAGGCTGGCCTTGAACTCACAGAGATCTGCCTGCCTCTGCCTCCTGAGTGCTGGGATTAAAGGCGTGCGCCACCACTGCCCGGCTGGAGTAAGCCTTCCTAAGAGCTGTGCTACCTTCACAGCTCCTGTTCTCAATCCGAACTTCTCTGCGTCCTTGTTTAAAATCTGCTGCGTGTATCTGTGTGGGTCTGCTTTTTGAGTTCTGTGGCTTACTCCTCTATTTCTTCACCATTTAACCTTAAACTAGAATGAGTTATCACTCCCTATCTGTAAGAACGCGATGACAGGGCTAGGGAGATGATGGCTTGGTGGGTAAGAGTGTACAGGGTTGAGAAGCCAAACTCTAATCCTCAGCACCCACATAAAATGCCAGATGCAGCTCTACAAGTCTGTAAAGCAAGCTCTACAAGTCTGTAAGGCAAGCTCTGCACGCGGCAGAGCCATGAGGGTGGAGGGACTTGGTCACTAGCCTGGTTCAGTGAGAAACCCTGTCTCAAGGGAATAAAGCAGAGAGCGGCAAAAGGAGGGCATACCACACACACAGGCAAATAAGACAGTTTTTAAAAACGACAGCATTTAAAAAATCAATTTTAAAATACTCGAGAGGATTTAGAGAAATAGATGCCTTATACTTGTAATTAAGAAAGCAAAATGGTATGCTTACGTAAGGAAACAGTAGTTTATTTTAAATAAAAAACTAAATAAACGTGTGACCATCACATGACCTAGTAACTGTACTGACTTGTGTGTATTTACCTCCCCCCAAAAAACAAACAAAAAAACTTGAGGCTTTAACTTTACATAAAAATGTTCATATGTGTTTAAAGCAGCTTTACTCAAAATACCCAAATCTTGAAATAACCCAGAGGATCTTCAGAGGATGAGCAATCAAACTGTACTAGCTTCACACCACTGACTATTACACAGCAATGAAAAAGAAAAGGCCAAATGACTCATACTGAGGGAAAAGCGCAAACTGAAAAGATCACCTGGCTCACACTTCTGAAATCACATTCTAGAAACAGAAAACAGATTAGGGGTTGCCAGCTGGCTAAGGAAGGAGGCCGAGGAGGGGGAGTGGGGGTGGGGGTGGCTAGAAAGGGCTGTGAGGGCAGTGCCTCCCGGTCAGGGAGCTTCTGCCTGCATAGAGTCCTGCTCAACATCTTGCCAGAGGATCCCTGCAGAGGAGACAGGATCTCTGGGCTCCTGCCCCTGCCCACCCCATCCCTACTTCCTTCTTTCCTCTTTGAAGGGTCCTGCCACAGGTTAGCCTGGAGTCTGTGATCTGCTCTCCAGAGTTCGGGGCGCAGAGGTACAGGCCACCACACCTGGCTCCGTGTGATCTAAGAACATAACAATCCTAAATAAAAGTTTAAGTCAGGAGTGGAGAACACACCCTTAATCCCTGCACTGCAGGGGCCCCTGAGCTTGTGGCCAGCCTGGTCTACACAGGGAGCTCCAGGCCAGACAAGGCTACTTGGGAGACCCTGTCTCAACAACAACAACCACCACAAAAAGTTTAATAAAAAACAAAAAACAAAACAAAACCCTAACTAACCAGGCACACTGACACATGACTACAGCCCCAGCACACAGGAGGTAAACACTCCAGACAGTTCCTGGGCAGCCTGCATTTGCTGACAGCCTGTCTCACATCTGTTCCCTAAAATGTTAATCTGAACCTTCCTTCAATCGATCCTGTCATCCGAAACGATTATTGCTTATAAGAGCCTTTTCTTAGGTGTAATTCTGCCAGTACCTCCAAGGTTGGAGGTTCTGAATTATAACTAAAAGCTGCTCTTCCAGAGAACTGGGTTCCAGTCGCCAGCACCCCCATGGCCATGTACAACTGTAACTCCATCCTCAATGATTCCCTCTTCTGGCCTCAGCGTGCACTGCATGCACATGGCACACATACATATGTGCAGGTGAAACACTCATACACACGAAACAGAACTTTAGAAATTTAAAATTATATTTTATAAAAGACTAGAGGACACAAACATTTGTGAGAAGCGGGCTGAGCACTGTGAGCCCGGATGTCTGCAAAAACACACCTGCCCGCAGTAATCCTCAGCAAACCCACTAGCTCTCAGAACAATGAGCTGTTCGGCCAGCTCTGAAAATGTTCTGGGTATTTTTGCATATTTATTGAGGTTTCTTGGGGTTTGCTTTGTTATTGTACAATTCCTTCAAAGTAGTTCTCTCCAAAGGGCTAGGGGAAATGTCCTTTCTTAGTTTAAAAGAGAAATCCATAAAACACAAGGGCATTTTCTTCAACACTTCAACAAAGTGACAAGGCTCCCTCGCCTGGCACTCAGCCTTCGCCCCAGATAGAGGCATCCCTGTGCGTTCATGTCCTCACAGATTACTTTTTATTTCTAGACATTTGCTCAGTTCTGTGTATTTGATTTTTTTTTAATCGAGAAAGCATCATACTCTTATGTCATTCTTGAAATTTCTCCCTTTGAAATGTCTCAGAAAGTCACATGACCGCATGTCACAGAAAGTTACGTGCCAGCATATTCAGGCGTAATTTAACTCATCCATTCCATCGATCTGGTAGCATTTGTTCTGCAGGGCTGATGTCCCGCTGTCCAACCTCACCTGCCTGTTGACACCGGATGGCTGGAAATGCTGTGGCTAGCAGCCGCACCCGTGCACTGTCTCTGAGTGCAGATGAGGGGAGTCTTCTGTGACAGAAACACAGAAGGGTGACTGGCTCTGGGACCGGTGGCACCAACCACTTGTTCCCTGTTTCTGGTCTCTCTCCTTCCTACGAGGGCTAGACATGCTGCAGAGTAAATTTCCTTGATTTTGCTAAGGGAGGCCATGTGACCCAGTTCTGGCCAACTAAACATGAACAAAAGTTTACTGAGCAGTCTTGTGAATGCCCTGCTTTCCAGGTAAGAGGGATAAACGTGAGATTGTCTCCTTTCCTACCTTGAGGATGACTAGGTGACCAGGGTGACTGAGGGGTTGTAGACAGGATGCAGCATGGGATGTGCTGGCACTCACGTCAGGGCTGTTTAATGAACGCCACAGCAGCCAGCGTCCAGACACTTCAGAGGAGGAGCTGGCTCAGGCTGCAGGAAGCCTGGTTTTCTGTTACTTGCAGCCAAAAGCATTCTCGCACTTTCAGCACTTAATTACTCTTTAAAATGCCTGCACTCCTAGGGATGGAGAGACGGCTGAGTGGTTCAGAGCACTGGCTGATCCAATAGATGTGAGGTTCAGTTCCAGCACCCACTCGGCAGTTCACAACCATCCAGACCTCCAGAGCCAGGGGATCAAACACCCTCTTCTGGCCTCCACAGGTACCAGGCACACACACACACATGCAGACATACATGCAGGCAGAGCACCCATGCACATTAAATAAAAAGAAATCTTAACAAGAAAATTCTGTACAATTTTTTAAAAAAATGATTTTCTCCCAACTCTACTGAGAGGACCCAATGCCAAACATCTCTCTGCTTTGAACACAGGCAGCCACTCGGACGTTTAGCAAAAAAGATGTGACAGCGACAGTTCACAGATCCCCTCGACAGAGTTTTCTTCCCATCACTTTCTTGTTTCTGTCTCATGTCTGTTTTCCTAAGTGCTATGTGACAGCCAAGTAGGAACGGTTAGACAGTCGGGGGAAATTGTTCCTTGTAGGCTTACACTATTAATCCAGTCACACACGACGGGAAGGGACAGGCCCAGAGTGACAGGCCGAGCTGACATAACACTCATCCCTGAGTGGTGCACCGTCACATGTGTCAAGAGGTGATTCAGCTTGCTGCCGGCACACCAGACGTCCTCCGTGAGCCCACACTGAAGCCCAGGTGTGTGGAGCGGTGGCGCGCTGGTTCTCGGGTCTGCTCCTCAAGGCACCTCATCAAACCCTCCAATCAAACCCCAGAGGTCACCGTCATTTCTGCTCGACAGAATAAATAACGACAGCGCACGTTTTAAGACCATCAATCTCTCTCTCTCGCCACAGACACTTCCAAAACATGGCAGACCAAATATTTAACAACAAAATGATTGCTTGTCAGAATTTAAATTATGCAAAACATGTTCTTCTGCCTATCTGAAGGTATCTCGGCATACTTAACCTAGAAGCACTGCTGAACCTGTTTGGTGGTTTATTATTCTAAAGAAGCTGTTTCAAAATCTGATTCTCAGAAATAAACATGAAGGTGGGAGGGGCATGAGTTGGAGAGGAATGGGGGTGCTGGGGTGGGTATGATCAAGATACATTGCTCATGGGTATGGCTGTCACAGAACAATTAAAAAAAAGAAAAAAAACTGATTCTCAAGTATTCTTTATACTACAACTGATCAAAATTATATTAACTTTTTGGAGTAAAAACAAACAAACAAACTCATGTTGGATTTTTAATGCTTGTACTAGCCAGGCACCTTACCCTAAGACTGCAGGCAAGGAATTCTCCTCATCAGTTAACAAATAACCAATCTGACACTCAAAACAAACGGAATAGGCTGCTAGCGCTATGAAAAGCCTGTCCAGAACACGCCAGAGCAGGCACAGTCAGGAGCGTCACAAGGCTTGGCTCTTCTGTAGACCCACTCTGCTTCAGGAATCTGAACAGGGGGTGGGGAGGGCAGCCTGAAACCTGCCTCCTCCCAGGGTGAGGTGGGAGCAGGAGAATGCCCAGGAGCTGACATTCTCTAGCTCCCTGCAGCAAGAGCTGAGGGCTTCTCTCACAAAGTCCACTCACCACAGGGAGGAACACTTCGTTCACCAAGCTTTCTTGATGTCTCCTTCAAAGTCCCTCCCTGAGGGGACATGCTCAGCCAGGGCCCCAAGAACTCAGGCTCTTATGGTGGAACCAGAGAGGCACTACCCAGGTGTGGGAGTCATGCCATACCCTCTTGTGAGTGTTTTGAAGATCATTTATAGGGCACAGAAGACTTCCAGGGAGTTTGAATTATTTTACATTTAGAGACCCTGTAGACACAGGTGATGTTCACAGTCTCCGGAGTGAAACGGGATGTGCCCGAGGGGGTCTCTGGAGGTTGTCTATAGTGCCTGGCGGGCATGCCCAGGGGTCCTAGCTTGGGGAGTGTAGTGAATCGCTCCTCCCCCTCTGGTCCTACTTCCCAGGAGGGCTGCATTCCTTGCTCACTGTACAAGCGGAAGGTGGGACGAGGTGTGTGTGTGTGTGTGTACTCTTTTCCAGTGCCTGCTGTGGCCAGCCCAGCTCTGGGGGGACACGCAGGGCCTTAGAGCGTGGAGGGGGATGCCGGTGTTTATACAACACATGGCAGAAGGACAGTGGAGCAGGAGTCAGTTGCCAGAACAAACCAAGCCAGATTGGTTGGCTCTTCAAAGCAGCCTGTCCAAGCAGCAGGACACAGTGACTCCAGCACTTGTGAGAGAACGTCAGTTCTCTAAGAGGTCAGTCAACACACCGCGAAAAAGAGCAAACACCGAACAGAGAAAGGGAGTGGGGCCAGAATGTGGCCCCCAACAAACCAGGCACTGCAGTGCCTGCCGAGCCTCGGGCCAGGCCCCCACTGCCCCCCAAGGGGACAGCTCCAACAGCCTGAGTTTCCAAGCTGGGCTCCGAGCTCCCTCCGCCCACAAGGGGCCTGAGATGCCTCGGAGTTCCTGACAGGCTGGTGGGCGGCTGCAAGACGAGAACTAAAAAGGAAGTGTGCACACGGGCCTGGACGCGTGCGGTGCTGTGGGGTCCGCACGCTCCTCACCTCGCTCTTCCACTTGCACAACCAACTAAATATTCACAAGACACGGCCTCGCTGCGCTGTGCACGAGCAGGCACAAGCATGTGCGCACTCGTGTACACACTTGACTCGTGGTCAGAGGCCGATGTACACACACCCTTACAGAAGAGACGAAGTGCACCCAACGTGCCAGTTGGGTAGCGTAGGCACATAATCGCCCCCCCCCAACTCCATCAGGAGTGAACAGGCGCATCCAGCGTCCACAGGCAGGCTCAGGCTCTGCACACACTTCACCGCCTCCCAGTCAGATGCACACAGACCTCCACACAGTCCACAAACTCACAGCCTGTCAGGAACACACACAGTCTGTTAGAAGCACACCCGCCCTGACAAGCTCTCAGTTGGTCTGCGCGCGTACCCGTAGGTGTACACACAACCTGTCACACGCACTGCCTGCACACTTAAAACAGCTCGGTGCAGTGCACACACCGGAATTCAACTTCTCGGCCGCTCACGCACGCTCACACGAGCTCAGCTGGCACACGCACCCTCGAAGCCTCCCTCCGCTCCAGGCGCACCCCACACCCACGCACCCTCCGGGCCCGGTGCACCCCTCCCCCCACGCCCGTGCAGGCACACCCCGCCAACTCCGGCGACCCAGGGTGCACTCACGCACGACCCCCTCCCCCGCACCGCGGCAGCTGCCCCTGCCCCTCCTCACCTTTTTCGCCCGCGCCGGTAGAGCGGGCCTCGTCCTCCTTGGGGTTGGTCACCTGGGTGATGATGGCCGGACCGTCCATGGGTGCGCGCCGCGCCGGCCGCCCGCAGGCCCGGCCCCCCGCAGGCTGGGCGCGGGGGGCGCGCGGGGGCGCGGCGCAGGGGGCGCGCAGGGGCGCGGCGCGGTGGGGCGCGCCCGCCGCCCGGCCCCGCGCTCCGAGAGAGGCGGCCGGGGCCCGCGCCCCAGCTCCCGCCGCCGCCGCCGCCGCCGCCGC
>CM053749.1:4445386-4459678 GCA_028658305.1 Pachyuromys duprasi
CAGGGGGCCTCGGGGTAGGTGGGAGGGTGCGGTGGAGCCTGGGAGAAGGAGCAAGCTCCGCGATCGGGGTGTGGGCCGCGGAGTGCACCGGCGGGGAGCGCCGGATCGGAGGCCTGGGGTGCAGCGGGATCGCCGGCTGAGGCCCGGGAAGGTTTATTCACCCGGAGGCCCGACCCCGCGGGAGACGTTTGCAATCGGTTCGGGTTCCGGGTGAGGGACGGCCTGATGCTCGAGCCGGGAAGGGAGGGTTCCGCAGGAGTACGGAGGGCGAGGCCGCAGAGGGGTTCGGGCGCGGAGTTGGGGTGGTTTCGAGCTAGGCTGTGCGGTGACGCGCAGGGGCAGTCGGGCCCGGGAGTGGGAAGGCGGTGTGAGGTGCACGGAGGGTCTGCAGACCCGGCCCGCACCGTGCAGCTCGTATAAGCTATCGGGATAAGAGTCGGGGTGCGCGCGGAACAGTGCGTCCTCGAGGCTAGACCTCTTGGCACGTGGGGCTGTGGGCACCTTGGCGAGAGGGTTCTGCCGCCTAGCGCATGGAAAGGGGCCTGCGGGAGCAGCGTTGGGCCGGGACTCAACTACACGGGACATCGGTCTGGGATGACAGCCAAAGCATGAGCGTGAGCAAGCGCCCACCAGCTGCGGAGGGTCTGAGCCTTCCGGCGCCCGGGTCTTCGTGTTCCAACTTGCAGGCCCCACTTGCCTCCCTGTCAACCGGTGGGCGGGACAGCGCTGCAGGGGGGCGGGCCTCGGACGCTCGCGCGCGCTCCCCACCAATCACCGCTGCCTGGGCGGAGCTGGGACCAGTGACGTAGGGCGGGCTGGAGGAGAAAATGTGGCTCCGCCCACGCGCCCGCCTGCGCGCGCACTTGCCTCCCACCGGCCCACACCCACCCCGCCTCTGGTGGCTTTCAAGGGGGGGGGGGAGGCCTGCTGAAACTTCCTTACTTTCCCACGGGGTTGCCATCCCGGACCTGGCAGCGTTCAAGCCATGTGTTTATTGGTGAGCGTCTGCAAAAGTTGGAGAGAAAGTTCCAGAAGCGCCTCTGGAGTCGGGAGAGCACACTGTGGGAGGCCGCCCCGGGGCAGGGCTCCCAGCCTGACACGCGGGAAGTCTTGGCTGCAGGGGAGCTGTTGATTAAAAGAGTCGGGCAAGAAGTAAGCGTTGTGTTCCCAAACCCAAGACCTCAAGTGGCATCCTGGGACTGTGCATGGAGAAGGCATCTCGTGTGCCCTTGGCGCGCGCTCACCTAGGCGTCTCTGCTCTTCTCAACGCACCTTAGGGGCCCCAGAATATCCTGGGACAGGCAAGCCAGGAAGCTCGAAGCAGCCCTTTGATACGGAAGGCAAGCTGTATGCAGTACCATCGAGCCCACCCCCACCCCGAGGTCCAGACTCCTTAGAGCCCAGGGGCTCCCAGGACTTGCTGTGCCTCAACGTCTAATTCCTGTCACAGGTTCTGAGGATCTGCCGGGACTCACCTTGTCACATGTTTAAGCCCTGGATTCCTTTGGCTGAGGGAGGGGTTGGGAGTGCTTCCAAGGACTGTTCATTTCGATAAAGGGCCACGGGGAGCGATTTCCAAGCACCGAGCCTCCCGCTTGGCTTGTCCTGTAGCTGTGATCCCTTGGGGCCTCCAGTACCAGTTCTTGTCTTACCGGCACCCCTACGTTTCAGCTTCCTGAAGCCATCTGCCAGTCCTTCAGCCCCAGCCCCGACACTCTCACCCATTCTCCCTTCCTTCCTTTGTAAATTTAGTGTTTGAGAACTTCTCGTATGTGTACACAGCATCTTGATCCGTTCATCCCTCGGCAGCTCCCATAGTCTCTCGCCCAATTTCCTGTCCATTTGACAAGTAGCCTGCTGTGGAGTCGCTCGCTGAGGCATGGGGAACTCACCAGAAGAGCGACCCATCCTGCCTCAGTAGCCCTTCAGCAGGGGTCCCTGCAGCCCCTCCTCGCCCCTTGTTGGAAAGCTTGCCTGCCCTGCCCTGACCTTGTGCAGGTAACAGCAGCTGCCTGGGTAAGCTGCATAAGGCAGGATAAGCTGACTGTGAAGAAGGGAAGCACTTCACAGCACCCCCCTCGTCCCCCCCCCCCCCGTCCTCTGCCTCTTTTCCCACAGGTTCCCTGGGTCTTAGTTTGGGTCAGGAGGTAGAGAGGTC
Source organism: Pachyuromys duprasi (assembly GCA_028658305.1). Lineage (NCBI taxonomy): Eukaryota > Metazoa > Chordata > Mammalia > Rodentia > Muridae > Pachyuromys > Pachyuromys duprasi. Next base: position 4,447,545 of record CM053749.1, read on the forward strand.
CTGTGTATGGCACCCACAGTTGCTTATTCTTGGCACTCTGAATGGTAATTCATCTCTGCACTGACGGCTACCCCATGAGCAGCATTTCTGACTAGGGCTGGGAGCTGAACGAATCTGGCATGGGGGTGAAAGAACTCAGCATTCTGTCCTCTGAGTCCCTGTTCTCTCCCACTGTTAGTTCATCCAGACTTCACCTTATTAATAGAAATCAAAGAAATCATAGTCTCAGTCCATTCTTACATTAATCTTTCCTTTCCTTCATCCGTCCTTGTCATTGCTGACAGGATTTTTATGTAGTTGTAAAGTGCAAAAGCAAACCGCCAGTTTGAAACGATAAGGCCAGAGGTGGCCCGGTGGTTAGAGCGCTGTAACTCCGGTCCCAGGGCGCTATGACACCCTCTTCTGGCTCCTGAGGGGAGTGCACACACAAAATGTACATACATTTATGCAGGCAAAGGACACACTAAATAAGTAAAAATACTTAAATACATTTCACGTTACTTTCCTTCTTCCAGGCCCCTCCCCTAACCCCTTTTTATTTAAATATTGTTGTTACACACACATTGTGTAGATATGTGTGCACAGATTATAAATACGACCCCCTGAGTCCATCTTTGTCATTCCTGTGTATGTGGTTTGAGAACTGACCTCCTGGTACTGGATAACCACTACAGGGGCTGATCTTGGGAGGGAGAGCTAATTCTCCCTCTCCCAGCAGTCATTACTTGCCTATAGTTCTTTGTCTAGGGCAGGACCCTGTGTAGCTTTCCCTCTAAGCATGTCTATTGATACTGTCGTTTGGATATTGTTTATGCAGCTATTTCTAGGAGTGAATTGAAAACATTTAAAAATGTGCTTTCCCTGTGGTAATAACATAACCATTACAGCTATCATAAATAATTGTATATTGTAGAAAGAGTTTGAAGTGACGCAGTACTTTGGATTGCAGAGAGATTAAAATGTGTGCCCACGGATTAACCATGAAGAGAATATACATCTATCTGTACCTTAGTTGTTATACCATAGATACAAAATGAATCAATTAATTAACTATTAAACAATAGCAAACACACTAAAACGAATATGGGCAAATGCTTTTGATCTTGGAAAGACGTAAGAGTGACAAAAACTTGAGAAATGATGGCTTTCTCTGTCCATTCAGAGGCATTTATTGAGTGCCTTCTGTTTTCTGGGCTCTGTTCTAGGCATTGGGGATTATGATACAGAGCTACCCTGGTCCCCACAGATCAGGTGTGGCTGTGGCTCTTTAGGAATTTGAGGAAGGCACCCCCAGGGTCCAGAGGACAGATGGCAGCGTTGGAGGCCGACCACATCAAGGTGCAGAGGTTTTTAAAACAGTGAAAAGGATGGGTAGAAGTCCCATAAACACTGCCATCATATAGCACTCTCCTGTCACTGATATAAAGACAGCTTTAGATCTGGGCCTGGTAGTGCACACCTTTAATCCCAGCACTAGGGAGGCAGAGACGGGTGGATCTGGTCTTTTTCAATCTTTCCCAATAGTTTCCATTTTAAGGAACCGTATTTAAATAAGCCTGTTGTAGTGGTATACATCTTAAATCTCAGCCCTTGGGAGACAGAGGCAGGAGAATCTCTTCTCAGTCCCAGGCCAGGCTCATAGAAGTTCTAGGCCAGCCAGAGCTACCTCTTAAGGCCCTGTCTGAAAAAGGGAGGCGGGGTAGCCTGGCGTTCACCCTGGTAGAGCCCAAAGGTAGACTTTACTCCAGTGAGTGTGGTGGTATGTAAGGAGAGGGCAGTGAATCTGGAGCACAGGAAGGAACTGGGCTTTGAGGCCAGATCTGGGGATGGACATGGTTCAGGTCAAGCAAAGCCTTATAAAGCAAGAACACTGGGTGCTGTTTAGAAGGAAGGAGTGTGGAAATGAGCAGACGTACTTTGCCGAGATTCCTGCGTCTGACAGTTGGTCAGGAGCAGTGCGAAAGGTAGAGGAAGCCACTCAGAAAGGAGCTGGTGGCTGTGGGGATAGAGGATGGAATGGACTCCAGACACTTTGTGGAAGGAGAGTGGAAAAGTCTCGCATATTAGTTGGCTTTGAGGAGTGAGAGACCAGAAAGAAATGTCCTCCCAGCCTGTGACTTGGGTGCCCAAGCTTGTCGGTGACGGTTTGGCACTCCCAGCCTGCTCTCCATCCTGAAATCTCTGCTCCAGGCTGTGTCTTGGTTCTGGTATCCCCTCGGTTTTGTGTGTCCTTTATGCTGCCTCTAGGTCATTGTTTTCTTCTGAGTCTGCCCTCCTCTAACTCCCTTTCAAGGGCAGAGCCTAAAAGTGGCAGTTCTCTTGTTGGGAAAGGAGGGAAGTAGGTTCTGGACAGAGAAAGATTCCTGGTGGCCTGTCAGTGGCACAGTGGAGCCTGCCCTCAGGTCTTTGTCTCTCTGTGACAGCTTAGGAGTCGGGTGAGGTTTCTCAAGCAAACATTCCTTCTCTCAAGTGGGTACCAGGCCAAGGTGGTACAGAAAGGAACCCCACACCAGCCGAGGCAGGCCACATCATGCCTCCCTACAGTGTATCTCTGTGCTTCAGCATTGAAGCCTTAGGCATGATGAAGTGGGCAAAACAGCCAAAGGAGGCCCACAGTCCGGTGGGTGACACAGGAATAACCGCAGGGAAGGGCTGATGTATTATGTAGGGAATCCTCACAGAAATGTTACTTGGAGTCATTTTTAGAAAGGTTGGTCTTCTCTGCAGTAGATTCTTGTATCTAGTATGTGCAGAGATGGCTGCTAATGATGGAGGAAGAGGCCGGGTAAGGATGGTCCAGAAGGCCAGGCTGCTCTTGAAATTCAACCGTTGGCTATACTGGAGCCACTGGTGACTTTCTAAAATTTATTTTTAATTTACGTACATGGGTGTTTTACCTGTGTGTGCCCTGGTATCTGAGGAGGCCAGAAAAGGGTGTCATATCCCCTGGAACTGGAGGGGGACTTACACATCACATGCTTCCTACCTCTAAAGACACCCAATGCCCAAGAATGAGGGCCCAGAAATGGGTCAGTGGTCCAGCAGGTGCAGCCTGCCCCCTGGTGGCTGAATATTGTGAAGTCCTTCCCATGGCAAGCTGGGTGTGGCCCCACTACCTGAGAGGCCAGTCTTGTCTCTACTCCATCCCACTGCCATGATTGACATGTCTGTTTGGCTTTCCTTAGAGTGTTAACAGATGCATCCTTGGGAATGTGAGGGTCTGGAGAGAACAGGAACTCCAGTGATGTGTTCTGTTGATGTCTAGTCTCAGACATCAGAAAATGGTTACCTGAAAACGCTGAGTTGGGAGAGGACATAGCCCTACCCCCAACTCCCACCATGGTGGAATAACGCCTAAACAAAGTGAACACCCTCCATGGCCTCAGCAGTGGCTTTGAGTCCTAAAAGAGCAGAGCGGTCTAAACTGATTTCATGACCGCAGCCCCTTGAAATGGGATCTCATACATTTATGTCCCTACCACACATGCACACTGGTTTGTCCCATGATACTGTTGAAAAGCAGTGTGTGTGTGCACAGGCTCATGCATGTGGTTTGGAGCATCTATGTGGCCCTAGCTGGAAAGGCTGCTGCCTTCTCCAGTCACTCATGACGTCAGCATTGACAGGAGGCTGCCCGTGGTTACACCACCTGCTGGCATCCTTCCCATGGGCAGCGCCCTGGCCAGGCAGGTCTAGTAACAGGTAGGCACCTTGGCACATGCAGCCACAAGCTCAACTGTACACCGGCTCATATACATGCCAGGGCACAAGGCACACGTGATGAGGCTATCTGCCCAGCTGGTTTTTCTGCATGGCACTGCCTGTCCTCCCCCACCTCCCCTACCTGGGCCCTTATGAGTAAGCCCTGATAGCACTCCCAACTCCTCCAGCGCCTTTGAGCCCAGCCTTCTAGATCTCACATCCCATGTGCAGGTGAGAGGAAGAGGGTCTCCAGGGATTTCACTTCTGCTCTGTACAGCCGCATCCTGGGAGGCCTAGGCGGTAGGAGGCTCAGCCTGCCGACTTCCTCTCACACTATGCCTTGTTAACTACTCCCGCACACGTGCTCACACACTGCTCTGCACACTGTCGACCTCCCAGTGTACACTGCTAATCTTGATTCTTAGGTGAGGTTCCCAAACCCAACAAATGGCCACTGTCAGCCCTGTTTGACTTAGATGCTCCTTGGTCTCAGGAGACCCCTTGTAATCCATGCCTGAGAGCTGGCTGGCCAGGGTGGATAGAAAGGAGGTGGTTGAGGACTGGAAGAGGTGACAGGAAGTGGTTTCCCACCTCCCAACCCTTCTTCTCTGAGCAGGATCGTCCAGATAGTGATCAGTGGCCCAGAAGCTTCTGGAAGGAGTGCAACACAGAAAAGCATTGCTGTCTTGGTCTGAGCTTTGTGATGGGTCCAAAGAAGTGGCATTTATGGAAATTCTGGAACCATTAAAATCTATTTTCAAATTATGAAATCAAAATATTTTGGGCAAATGAAAATCCAAACTAGCTGGATTTGGCTTGACCTGGGGAGTACCCCAAACCCTTTTTTGTTTGTTTGCTTGTTTTTGAGACAGGATTTCTGAGGGTTTGTTTGTTTTGAGAGAGGTGTAGCCCTGGCTGTCCGGGAACTCACTCTGTAGACCAGTCTGGCCTCAAACTCACAGAGATCCATCTGCCTCTTCTTCCCAACTGCTGGGATTAAAGGTGTGCGGCATCATCACCCAGCCCCCAAACTCATTTTAATGTTTGTTGTGTCTGTGAGTGTGTCCTTATGGGGCTAGAGGGTGGACGTTCATCCTGCCTGCTTATGTACACACTGCTCTGCCTGGGCAGTGTGCCTCTCCAAAGGTGATACTCTCTCTTGGTTGCAGGAAATAGACCCTGAGGGTCCTCAAGCAGAGAGCGTCTCTAGTCAGTGCTTCACTAAAACTCATCCCACTCAGCATGTGGAGGAAACCCAACACCTGGTGGTCTCAGAATGACTAGGTCCCCTAAGCTGAGTTCTAGAAATTGAGTGACAGCGCTGGGACCTCTCCGGACCAGAACCAGTCTCTTCCAATAAGTCACAAAGGTGATATCTCTGTACTTTCTGTTTCTGATTTCGTTTGGGTAAGCCCCCTTACCCTGTGCCCAAGTCCTTCTGCAAGCAACTGCACACTTTTAGTTTACATTCTGGAGAGAGAGGATTGATCCATTTGGCTTAGCTCATTACACTTACCAAGTTATAACTGTGCAAATCATTACTCCAAATCTTAGTGCCTTAAAAAAAAACAAAAACTAGGAGATGGTGACGGCTCAGTGGTTAAGAGCACTGCTGATCTTCCAGAGGACCAGTTTAATTCCCAGTACCCACACAGCAAGCACCTCAGAACTCTACAAATCCCTACAGCTCTTCTGGTCTCCACCGGCACCAGACCGGTGCATGGACAAACATGCAGACACTCACACAAAATAATAATAGTAATAGTAACAACTAGGTACACATGTCTGTGCTTGGTGGGGGTAGCCAGGCTCTGCACTGTGCAGTGTTGTCTGGAGAGCTGGACATTGGAACCACTTCACACAGGTCAGTCTATGCTGGCAGGCACAGAGAAACCTACAGGCGCTTTTACTCCTGTTTTCTGCTCTCTGATGTTTTAACCCTGTAAACATTTCTGCTCCCAGGACTGAGTCCTAGATGGCAAACAGCTCACCTGTAAGGGCCTCTTCCAAGTGTAAAGCACCAGTTAGGAGCACATCCCAGGAGCCACCCTTGTTGTCAGTCTCCTCAGATAGTCACCTCAGTGCTAAATTGTTCCTGACCCCCACATTGGCATCATGCCCCACAATTTAAGTGGCTGGATGTTAGAGAGCCCCCCCCCCTTTGGGATGTTTGCCTATTCCCTGCTTTGTGGGAAGAGAGATCTGCAGAACACAAGATCTGTGGCCACCTGAAGTGTGTGTCATAGGTAGTCTCCACAGATGAAATGAGCCAGTTCAAGCCAAATTAAAGTATAAAGGCAGGTCTGTTGGGGGCAGCTCTCCGGTGGGTTCACCAGTGCCAGAGAACAGGGCCAGGGAAGTTGCCATGCAGATCAGGAGCCAGAGAAGGAGGAGGGAGGAAAAAAGAAAGAGTGTGAGCATGCGAAGAGAGAATGAGGGAGAGACGGAAATATCTGGATTATACAGAGTGAGCTTCTAGGGGAGGGAAAGTCTAGCCCCTGGGCTGGACAGGTCAGGGTAGAGGGCAGGGGTGTGCTGGCCGAGCTGGGAGAACCTGGCGGCCTGGACTGCTTTGATGTGTTAAACAGACTCCTCAGCAGCTTGTCTGAAACTCAACAACCAACTGCCCCGTGACAGCAATACTGTGCACCCAGAACTCTGAAAGCTTCCATCCAAACAGATCTGAACCATCCAAACACTTCTAAGACTGGCTCGAATCTGCGCTGGGTCTGTTTCTTGAGGGCAGATCACAGCATTGGCATGGAGTGGTCAAAGGGTAATGAGTTTCAGAGGCTGGGGTTGAGAGCCCCGGAGCCCGAGAGTCAGAGAAGCATGCCAAGGAACTTCTGGCATCATCAAACGGGAGAGGATAAAAGAAAAACTGAACAAACAAAATCCCACGGGACGCAAAAGTGGCCTTGCTTTGTTTCTCTCCTCCTACTAGTGACAGGGGTGAGTGACTCAGTCAGCCCTGAACGGTCAGATGTGGGAAAGCAGTGTTTCTAAAACAGAGAGAAAATGCCCCCTGTTTTGGATACAGCCTAAGGCAGCTATGCAAAGCCCTGTCATGGGCCTCTGTGGCATCTCCTGTGAGATCCAGAAGTGAGCAGCGGCAGTTTTTAAAATATGTGTGCGTGTGTGCATATGTGTATGTGCGTGTGTGATGTGAAGGCTAGAAGTTGATGCCACGTGCCCCTCTATAGCACTCTACTGAATCTTTTTGAGTCGAGGTCTTTTGCTGAACCTGGAGCTCAGCATTTTGTTTAGATCAGCTGTACTGCGAGCCCCAGGGAGCCTCCTGCCTCCAACTCTCCAGCCCTAGGCTTACAGGTATGTTATGCCACAGCCGGATTCTGGGTGCTGGGAGGGAGGGTCAGAACTCAGACCCTCATGATTGTACAGTCAGCCATCTGCCTTATTTTATTTTATTTTATTTTATTTTATTTTTTATGTCAGGTAGCCCAGGCTGGTCTCAAACTCCAAATGTAGCTGAGAAGGACCTTGACTTCTGATCCTTCTCTTTCCCCCTCACCACACCCAGTTTACCCAGTGCTGGGGAAGGAACCCAGGGGTTTGGGCATGCTGGGCAATCATTCCCGCACCTGGAACGAATCCCAGGCTCAACAGCAGTGTTTCATAGATGAGGATCACACTTACTGAGGCTGAATGGCCTCCTCGGTCACACGGTGAGTGCAGGACACGATGAAGCTATCCAACATTGCGCTGGGATTGCTTTCTGCCCAGGAAGCGACTCTAACAGCTCTAGGGTCTTGCCTGGGCCCCTGCAGCTGCAGATACCACTTTACTGAAGAGCAGAAGGAGTTGAAGGAGTTGATAAGAATCTAGGAAATTGTTTTGGGATCAACATAAAAACAAGAAGCTGGCTGTGGGCTGGCCTTCTTAGAGTTTCTCAGACAGAGGTTGGAGGCACACTGCAACCCCCCATCCCCCCACACAGGGTTTCTCTGTGTAGCCCTGGCTGTCCTTGAACTCTCTCTCTGAAAACCAGGCTGGCCTTGAACTCAGAAATCCACCTGCCTCTTCCTCCTGAGTACTGGAATTAAAGGTGTGTGCCACTGATGCCCGGGTGTTGCAAGTTTTTTGAGGCTAGCCTATTCTACATAGTGAGTTTCAGGCCATCAAAGGCTACACACTGAGACCTTGTCTCAATGATAACAATATCAAAACCTAATAAAACCAGCTTAGGAGATGACTCAGCAGTTAAGAGCCCGGGGTGTTCTCTAAGAGGATCTTGATTTGGTATACAGTGCCTTTGGGGGGCTCACAACTGCCTGAAACTTCAGAAGCAGGGGACCTAATGCCCTCTTGAGATTTCTGTGAGTACTGCATGCACTTGGTTCATAGACACATGCAGGCAGAACACTCATGCACATAAAATTAAAAATAAAAACAAAGCAAAGAAACCTCTCAACCTGAATGGAGGGAGATGTGTCTGTCTTGGGCTCAGTAGCATATCGTCAGCCGCTGAGATGTGTGTTTTTTAATGTTCTGGATAAAAGCTGTAAAAGCTAGAATTTCATAGCTATCTGCTCACTGGGTGTCCCGGACCTCAGAGAGCAAAACTCATAGCTGGAGATGGTGTATCTACTGCATGGTTCCCAGAGACATGTGAAGAGATAAGGGGAGATGCCAACAGATGAGGCACAGCTCACAGATATACCCATTATTCTGCTTTGCATATGCTATACCCTGGAAAAAAATGCTGCTGCCTGATCTTCATCTTGAGTGACTCTTGCCTACATTTCCGGAGTTTAGACGTGCCCCGAGCTTAGCTTTGGGGCTTTTCCATAAGCAGGAAAGCGCAGTTGCAGGCCAGGAGGAGAGAGGTGGCGTGGATGACTCTTGAAAGGGTTTGCAAACATGGGCTACCTCCTCCCAGCCTCAGACGTGCTCACAGGGGTTGTGACGGGCTCCTGCACACGGGCCTGAGCTGCTGGGAACACCAGTTCCTTTCTGAGTGACATCGTTTTCCTCTCATACTTTCGGGTTGCCTTTCTCCTTTATTTATACCACGCTGCTTTCTTCCGTGGGGTCCCGAAAGGTTAGTGACTGCTCTCACCTCTGCAAGGCGGCTAATGAGTTTCAGGCCTTGCCAGGACTGGACCACAGCCAGTCTTTGAAAGCATTTGCCTGTTTTTTGAAAATTTCCACCCCCAAGGACCAAGGCTGCTGTGGATCCAACGGCTTTATTGTCAAGCTGATTGTTTACATAAGCGCCTCTTCTTCCTGGTGCTCAGTTTAAAAGTTCCAGACGCAAATAGCATGCCATCGTTAACAGTCATATCAGCAGGACTTGCCTCAAAATCAGACTGAGAGACAGCAAACTGGCCCGAAAGAGGCGGGCTCCAGTTTGGGCTGATTGTCTGTGGACGCTGCTCCTGACCCTTGGGCTTTCCTGTAGACGCACCCAGTCTTGCCACTGAGTGTTCACTTTTTAATTTAATTCATTAATTAAGTTTCTCTAGATATGTTCTCACTGGGCAACCCAGGCTAACCCAGAACCTATGGTGATCCTCCTGTCTCGGCCTCTTCAGTGCTGAAGTTACAGGCTTGAACCACTGTGCCTGTCTGCCCTGCTCCTTTGTTTATTGTGCCAGAGAGCAAAGCGTGGCCTTGTACATGTCAGGCAAGTACCTTAACACCCAGCTGCACACCTCAGCCATTTTCTTTTTGTTTTTATTTTAAAAGAGACTTACAGGTACATTGCAATGCACACACACACACACACACATTTAATCAAGCCGTTTCTGTGAGCCCTTTAGCTGGATTCCCCAAATATTAATTTCTCATTTTCTCAGATTGTTACTAGTTCAACCACTTGAGAGTAAACTGTACTTGAAGACAAAACAGGTGCCGTCTCTTACATAGTCAGGAGATTACGTGATGCAGGCTTCCGTAATCTCCCTCATTTTCATATCACCATCCCACCTTCAGAAGAGACAACCGGCTTCTGGCCAGTTATACTGCTTTGTCCTTTGGTTTCCTTTAGTCTCAAGCGTTCCTCTGCCTTTCGACTCGGCTCGGCAGTGCCTAGGCCTGGACAGCCCATTGGTCTGCAGGGTAACCCTCGAGCCATGTGGGTTGGCCTAACTTTCCTCATGGTTAGCCTCAGATTGTACATTTGGGGGTGTGGCGAGCCCACAAGCAGCGTGGTGTGGTTTCTGTACATTATCTGAATGGGCACCCGTGTGGCTTTGTGGCATTCACGGCTGAGGCTACCTGAAGTCGCTTGGGCACGCTAGCCTCTTTAAGTATTTTCTAAGTGTTGTCTGCTGCATTTGGAGTTTGTTCTTGGCTATTTTAACATTTATTTTTGTTTGTGTATGTGCATGCATGGGGAGGTTGGAGGGCAACTTCTGGGAGCTGGTTCTTTCCTTCACCACGTGGGTCCTGGGGATTGAACTTGGGTCCTCAGGCTTGCCTGCAAGCCCTTATTACCCACTGAGCCCCAGTCAGTCCCAGAGTTTACCCTCTTGTAAACTGGCTGGCCACTGAGCTTTCCTTTCTCCCCTTCCTCTTGTTAGTGCTGGGGCACAGAAGTACACAGCCACCCCTGGCCTTCCCAGAGGGCTTTTGGGATCTGAACTTGGGTCCTCACACTTTTATGGCATGCACTTTACCTAACAAGCCACTTCCATAACCCCCATCACATCATCATCATCATCATCATCATCAGTGTCTTTCTGTGTAGCCCTGGCTGGCCTGGAACTAGCTATGTAGACCAGGCTGGCCTCAAATTCACAGAAATCCACCTGCCTCTGCCTCCTGAGTGCAGGATTAAAGGTGTGCACCATCATGCCTCAAAACCCCTTTGTTTTTTGAGACAGGATCTGTCACTGAACCCAGAGCTGTCAAGTTAGCTCTAGCGTTCTGCCCGACTTTCCCTCCCTGGCTGGGATTCTGATCTGGAGGTGATGTTTGGGGACACTTAGGAGGTGCAGCCTTGTTGGAGGCTGGGGGAGGCCTTGAGAGCTTAAATCTTCATGCCACATCCAGTAAGCATTCTCTGTTGCTGCTCCATGCTTGCATTTAAAGATGTGTGTGCTCTCGGCTTTCTGCTCCTGCCGCCATGCTGGCTGCTAGCTGCCTCTGGTACCTCCCCAGGATGAATTTTTATTCCTTTGGAACCATAAGCCCAAACAAATCCTTTCTTCTGTAAACTGCCTTGGTCGTGGTGTTTTATCATGGCAACACAAAGTAACTAAACCAGTCAACTATCTATATTAATTTATTAGGGCTATATTAATTTATTATTATACGCCTGTATCAATCAATCAACTATCTTTCCATAGTTAACTCACCAAACCCTTAGTTTATGGTGTCATAGTTTATGGTGTCTAATCTGTAACTTCCTTCTGGGTGGTATGTAGACCAGGTTGGCCTTGAACTCACAGAGATCCTTCTGCCTCTGACTTCCGAGTGTTGGGATTAAAGGCTTGGGCACCACACCTAGCTTTTTTAAAATAAAAGAATAGGTTTATTTGTTTGATTTTATGTGCGGTGACTATTTTGCTTGCACGTATGTATGAGCATCCCATGTGCCTGGTGCACTTGGAGGTCAGAAGAGCACATTGGATCCCTGGAGCTGGGGTTCCAGATGGCTGTGAGCACCACATGGGTGTTCAGAACTGAACCTGCATGAGCAGCAAGTGCTCTTAACCACTCTGCCAAGCTATCGCTCCAGTATTGATCTTTAAAAGTAATCTTCAACATATGAAATGAGAGACATCATATAAAACTCAGGTGTGATGGTATGACTCCTGCATCACAGAAGCGATTGCCATCAGTCAGCACACCTAAAGTAGCTCCCATTTGTAGATGTGTTGGGTCCTGTCCCACCATCAGAAAGGTTGTCCAAGAATCTATCTTTTCTTCTGCATTTCTCTTGGAAACTGGCAGGCTCTGTCTCCATGGCCTTTCTCTCCACGTGCCCCAGCATGTAGAGCCAGTAGCTATTGCTGCCCCTGCGTGGCCTGGCGGTCTCCAGACCAATGCCTTCCTCTCTATGTCTGACCTCCTACCCTCCTTCCTTACTTTGCTAAGGTCCCTGTGTGGCACCCATGTTGGCAACGCTGCCTTTAAATGCTCAAGAAAGAGTATTCTGGGCCCAGGGAGATGGCTCAGCCATTGCCGGGCTTTCTGGGGAAGCCTGAGGGCCGGAGGTCAGATCCTTTACAGTGTGTGCGCATCTGTGACCTCAGTTCCGGGGAGTGCCATGCAACACTGTCCTCTGTGCCCAACAGCCGCTTCCTTCATCAGGGCAGGTGATGTGATGTGACACGACATGTTGATGTGGTGACTTGCAAGAGATGTGGACGGCCAGTGTGCCCTCACAGAGAGGGTGTGAGGATGGCCCCTGGACCCTCACCTGACCTCAGTCTCTCCCAGCCAGGTGGAGGTAACCCTGCCTT
>CM053749.1:4460178-4480175 GCA_028658305.1 Pachyuromys duprasi
TTGAGGCAAAGGTGACAGATTTAAAAATATGCTTAAGGTATTAAACATGATGTTTTGATACACATACACACTGAGAAGTTTCTACTATGATCAGACTAAAGGACTTGGCCCCCAGTCTCATACGGCAACATCTGTGTGTTTAAGAACACTGCAGCGGTAACCTCAGGGAACTTCAAGGACCCAATACAAACTTCCAATCTTGTGTTAAAGTATGGATATACTATGAAGCAGAGGGAATTATGAAATGTTCAATAACTTGCGAGGCTTGGTGTGCTTTCCTCTCTTGCAGGCCTATCCTGGGCACATGTATCCACTTTTGTTAGCAATCCTGGCTATATTTGGGGGAAAATTCTGAGAAGTCTTGAAGCCGTCCACTGAGCCCACCCTGAGACTTCTGGGAAATAGTTAACAAGCAACCCCACACTTCTGAACCAGTGGAAATCAGTTGTTTTTCATGAGGCCTTTTTGGAATCATCCAAGGTCTGCGTTCCATGAGGGGTCAGATGTTTTGTTTATAATTATTCTGTTTGCAGGAGAAACCACCCTATGAGCCGGCCCATGCCTAGCTTCAAGGTTTGTTCAGCTGGAGGCTTGGGGAGGCGGAGTGCCTTTTGGTCCTGACAGTCTGCACTCCCAAACAGCAGCCCCCTGCAGGCTAACAGGATGTCTCTCCAAGCCTGCCAGAAAACCAGCCCAGTGGCAGATTCTCCCCCAGCAGCCCAGTTAGGTGGGTGCTGGCTGAGTCAATAAACCGAAGGATGAGCTGAGGACTGAGCTCGTTCTGAGGTCCTTCTCCTGTGGTCCAGCCCACTTTAGGGTGATAAGGGCAGCAGGACTGCTTCAGGGCTCTGGTCTCTTGGGGGTGGCCTTCTGTGCGTTGGCCATTCCGAGGACCTTGGGTACACTCTTCCTTTGCATTAGCTCAGGACCTTGAGAGTATGGGTTTCCCAGACTTGGCTGTTTACATAGCTTGTCTCCATGTTGAGATGTCAAGGGCGAAGCATTAGACCAATATTTATTTCCAAATGTAAACCAGTCCCGTTGCATGTCACTGACACATGCTTTTTAGTGGTACACATGTTATGGAGAGGGCTCTGGGGGATGGTCATCCATGGGTGCACATGACTACACACTCTTTTGAGAAGCCTGATTTGGAGGCAAGTTGGTGACCCCAGTGACCCCTGGAGTGGCTGCCAAACCTTCCACGTTCTCTGTGCCGCTCCGCCGATGTCCATTGCCAAGCACTTTTGTTCTGAGTTATAAGTGATGCTCTCCAGTAGAAACCGTGCTCTTTAAGAAAGCACTAGAACACCAGGCTCTTGGAATAGTTCTGGCCTCTGAGTAGCTCTTGTCAGGGGTAGCCAGGCTCCTCCTGCTTCTATGTCACCTGACCAGTCAGGACTGGGTCTTCTTGGCAGAACATTGGTACTCTGTTTTAAATCACCTGGGCTTGAAAAAGTGTCAGTCGGGAAAGAAAACCAAGGAGGGTCCTTGGCTGAGGTCAGGGGATGCTTTCCTTCAGTGAAGGGGTGGCCTGTGTACCTGGCAAACTGTAAACAAGAAGAGATGGACTTGGGAAAGGGGAAAGGGAGGCAGGGAGGACACCTCTCCCTGCTCAGCTCAGGCTGGTGTGATGAGTTTGAAGGTGTTTCTCAGACATGCTAGCCCCACGCTCTTGTTCCTCTGAGCAATTCAACCTTCCCATAAACGGGCCTCTAGGAAGAGGCACCAGGCTGGGGTGTCTTCCAACCCAGCCAGGAGCTGGAGCAACGGAGAGGGAATGTTTTGGATTTTTTCCCTTGAAAGAGTTTCACGTTTCAAAGTCTTCCTCCTATGCAGTGGTTTGGCAGGCTACTGTAATCCTCACGTATCACGTTTAAATTACGGTTCCCAGTGTCCACGGGCTGCTCAGCTCTGAGAAGGTTGATTAGGATCCGTTTCAGGGCTCTGCTTAGCTTGGGGCCCTGCTGTGGATTTTGTGAAGGAGCCAGGTCCTTTTGCAGCCAAGCGTGAGAGAAGTCTGGGCCATCAGCAGGCTCTTCAGGAAGGTTCTGGGGAACAGTATCAGCAGGGGTGGGGGGAGCCTGGGTGGGCTGAGTGCAAGGACCAGGACTTAAGATTTGTGGAGCAGCCATTGGTGGGACCCCAGAGCGTTTTTCCCTCAGAAAGACAGGAATGCCAAAGTACATATGTCACAAGGGTCAGGGGCTCCTGAGCCAGGTCAAGCCCTGCTTGCTCCTCTCTGCCAGGGGGCACCTTTCTCAGAGGGTTCCAAAATAGCATGAAGTCTGTTGTTTGCCTCTGCATAGTTGCTTGGCGTATGGCACCTAGCAGGGACCCAGCACTCCCGGTTGAGTGAAGTCATTGGCCACCCAGTGAGCATAAAGTATCCACGAGCGTGCATGGCACTCTGAGCCAGCTTTTCCGCTGAGTTTGCAGTATCACAGCAGCATCTGTGTTTAGACCACCCAGTTTGGGGACCATCTTTGGTTCCCAGATGACCACCACAGGTAACAGGGTCCAGGGGCACTCTGAAAGGGAACACAGGACTCTCACGGGCATTCCAGGGGGCAGAGGAGATTGCCGCTAAGCCTGACAACCCAAGTTCAGTCTCTAGCACCCATGTGGTGGAAGGAGAGGACACATTCCTGATAACTGTCCTTCGACCACCACCAACTCCCCACAAAAGAATTATTTTACAAAACTGAAACATAGTAGAAGGGAATTCGGTAGATGCTCCCATACCGGAAGAGGACCTGACCTCTGGCCATCTGTTTAGTGTGTGTTCTTAGAGGTATATTTCCTGGCCAGCTGGGTGGCAGGTGCCAGCCAGGGCTTCCCTGGAGGGGAGGAGAGGGGGTTACATATGGAGTACAGCAATAAGCCCAAACTGGTGAAGTCAGACAGCCAGATGTCGGGTTGGACTTCAGCCAGTTTCCAGCTGGTTTCTCTGTGCTGTGTCATCCGTGTTATATGGGATTGCTACTCGATACCCATAATGCATTGTGCTTAGGTTGTGGATGTAGAAATCAAAGTGACAAAGTGTCTGTACTCCAGGGAGGTCTTCCAACCTCCTCTCGGCTTGTTATCCAGTCAGTCTATGTGGGGATCAGAGGGTAACTTGTGGGAGTCTGGCTCGTCTTCCATCGTTCAGATTCCAGGGATCAAACCTGGGTTGCTTGGCTTGGCAGCAAGCTCCCTTGTTGGCGGGGCCATCTCGCCAGCCATCCTTTTCTTTTTAAAGTTAATTAATTTAACGTGTGTCTCTGTGTGGGCCTGAGTGTATATACATACAAACATGCACATATATATATATATATATATATATTCGTGTGTATATATGTGCCTGAGTGTATATGTGTGCATGTGTATCTGAGTGTATATATCTGCATATGTGCCCAAGTGTATACGTGTATGTGTCTGAGTAGATACATGTACATGTGTGTGTGTTTGCCTGAGTATATAAAATGTGCATGTATATGTGCCTTGGCTTCCTACAACACTCAGAGCAAAGCCATGTTTATACTGAAATAGCAGCTCAGTTGAGATGAGGCTCCTTGAGGCAGGGGAGAAGGGTGGAGGGCCAGGTCAGAAGGCCACACACAAAGGCAGCACGTAAGAGAAACCAGTTGGCAAAGCTGGAGGTTGGAAACCCAGGAGAAGGCCAGCTAGAACCAGCTGGGAATACTGAAGAGGTGTCTGAAGGTGACCCAGGGCTCATTCTAACACTAAGATACTTCTCCTAGGTGGCCAGAACCCTGAGGTCCATCAGCTGGCAGGGTTCAAGAAGGCTGACATCATGTGCTGTCATGGTCTTAGCAAAAGACAAGGGTCCTTGTAGCCAGGGTGCCCCCAATCAGCAGTCACTAGCAGCCAAGCACCCCATCTTAAACAAGAGTTTGCCACCTAACTCTGTGCCAGGAAGGCAAGTGTAGGAAGGCTGTGGAGAGCATAAGGGGCAGCCTGCTCTGCTGGGCAGCAGAGAGCAGCGTCTTGCCTACAGTTTACTCTGATCCAAGTACAGAAGAGGCACAGAGATGCGAAATTTACCTCACCCTTGCCCTACCCTGTACTCTCACCACCAGCTCTAGACGGTGGATGGTGGCAAGACAGCGCTTTTGAAGCAGAGAAGTATGTGTACCTTCTCTCTTGCCCTTCAAAGAGTGATGAAGGGCCCACAGTGTGGTGTACACAAGGTTGCCCTTCGGTTCCCTCCTGTAGAAACCAGGCTATGACAAGCAGCCTGTGTGGTGCCAGGGATCACAGGTGATCGCTACACTCTCTGAGCAGACCCAACAAAAACCTGCTACAGCAGCAGGAAGAGGCAGGAGAGGATGTTCCTAGGATGGCAAGCTCAGTGGGGTAGCCACAGCGGGCTCATGCAGACATGGAAGGGGGGAGGGCGTGGTCATCACACTCCCTGCTCTATGCCTTGGTCCATTCTGCTGGAGCAGGAGCGCTTTCTTATCATTCCAAAAGCCTACACGCAGGCAGATGCCATTTCTCCACGCAACCTCAGCCTCTTCAGATTCCAAACCTTGAGCCCCGCTCCCTCTACCCACAGGCCAGAGGCCCTCTCAGAAGAAGCTGGGGACAAGGAGAGCTGAGAGTCTATCTGGTCATGGAGGGCAAACACATGACAAACCGGAGGATTAAGAAGAAGGAGGGAATACATGCTGTTGGCAAATATACAGGAGAACGTACATTTCTGCTTAAGCCTGCAGTAGAAGGGTGAGCTGGGGCAGCACTTCAGGAGGGGAGTTCAGTATGGACCACACCTCTTGGGACTCTGTCCCTAGGGTTCAGCGAGAGATTGGTGCAGCTCTCTGGCCCCAAGGTCATTGATACAAGATACGTCCAGACAGGGACAATTCTAGGGCTAGGGGACTGTAGGCCACAGAGCTGGCACTGCCAGCTTCATCTAGTTGGAAATGGGCTCCTAACACCACAGGGAGAGGCTTACAGTATTGCTGTCGGGGAACAACAGGCTGCCAGATAGCACAAGAACTTCTGACATGCACAGGCATATAAGAGGAACGTATCTGCAAGTAATAAGTGCCATGTGTTTGCTTCAGTCTCCAGATACCCTCCCAAGTAAGGTGCCACTGAGTTTAAAGCACAGGAGCTGGTCATGAATCTGAGAAAAGTGTGCTAGGTGCACAGCTTTCCAGGACTTTCTAGATGGTCCACATGCTCTGAATTGTCCTTACTATACACATAGTTTTCCATGTTGGGAACTGAACCCACGGCGGTGGAGGGGATGGCTCAGTTGATCAAGTGTCTCCTGGGCAAACATGAAGAGCAGAGTTCTGATCTTCAGAACCTACATCAGCAAGCCAGGCATGGTGACACACTGGTTTATGATCCCAGGCGCTGGCTAGGCAGAGACGGGTAGGCTCCTATTGCGCCCTGGCCATCCATTTTAGCCTACATCCATCAGCTCCAGGCCAGTGGGAAACTGTCTGAGAAACAGGGGTGAGTTGACTCAGTGGGGAAAGGGCTGCACCATCAAGCCTGGCAGTCAGCATTCCACCCCTGTAATGTACACAGTGGAAGGAGAGAATTGACTCCTGAAGGTTGTCCCTCTGACCCCCACATGTGAGCCATGGTACATGTATACACACGTGAGTGTCCATAGGCTGCAATTGAACCTGTAGCTCTCTATAAGTACTTTACCTGAACACACACTGAGCACACGTCTGGATAGTTTAAGTAACAAGTTGCCCATGAACAGCTGACCCCATGAGAAAGCCTCATTTACATCTGTGTGTGCAGAGAAACAGGTCAAGACAGAGACTACACTGTGCTCACCACGGCGCGTTCCATGGCGTAACTCCGAATGCCATGTGCATCTTCTCCTTATTAGGTTATCATATTTGATCAATGCATGAATATTATTTTGTAATACCAAAGAAACTAAGCGTCTGGATTAAAATAATCCATCCATAATACTCTTGGAGCCTGTTCCTATAACAGGCATTTGAAAACTGCTTTGCCAAAGGGCACTGGTTATTTGCTCGTGCCCATAAGTTAACTCAAAAGCAGGACAAAAGTCTGATGTCTCTGTCCTTGTGTGTGCCTCCTTACCTCTGGGTCAGGCTCTGCTTGTCTCTTAATGACTGTCCATCAGGCCACAGGGCCTGACCTCTCTCACTCCCTTCCAAAGTCACAGATGACGCTGCCTTCAACTGGAGTCACCCTGGACTCTAGGAAAGGCACAGTTTGCCAACATATCACCCATCGTGAGACCCATCGCCCAGTCATCTTATGGGAACCCCACTGAGCTCCTGGAACAACGATGGCAGTAACCGTGTCGGGAAAGCTTCAATTCTCCGAGGATACATGAGAAGGGGTGATGGAGGTCCCCCTCTCTCTAAAGTGCTCCAAGACGAGGCAAGATTCCATCCCCTACCCAAAGGGGCTGCTGACCTCCTCTGCTCCTGTCCTGTGAAATCTTCCGAGGGCCCCCAGCCCGGGGGAGGCCTGAGAGCTGGTTCCTGGGTGGGAACCCACAGGCACCTGTGGGCACCAGACTCACCTTCCACAGCAGCACAGCAAGCAGCAGGAAGATGAGGATCCCCACCAGCAAACTGATGGCGATGATCCACCCCACGACATAGCCACGGGGCTCCAGATTGTGCAAGGCCTCGAAGACAACCTAGGGGGCAACACAGAAGCAAAGCCGTGAAACCAAGGCTCATGACCCTGACATCAAATATCACAGGCTGAACAACAGTATGGTGAAAAATGTCAGGATATGTCACATTCCTGAATTAGAAGACAGTCTCCCACTTTGCATTCTGGTTCAGAAATAAAAAAACAACAGAGGGGTGTTTCTCAAGTAGTGAGTAGTCTGGGTGTTCAACTCAATGTGCCAGTTAGTGTGGAATTATTTGCTTAAGACTTTTTTTCCCTAGGAGACTGTGGACTGCACAAGGGCTAAACCACTGTCTAGGGTCTCACAGCGGTGTCTAAACTGTTAAAAGAATTCAGTTGAGATGTGCTGTCATTTCTAATCTGAGCCACGTGCAATTGGAGGCTGTGGTGATCTGAAAGAATATGACCCCCGTAGGCTCATAGGGAGTGGCACTATTGTGAGCTGTGGCCTTGCTGAAGGAAGTGATCACTCAGGTGGGCTTTGAGGTCTCAGATGCCTAATCCATGCCCACTGTAGCAGTTCACTTCCTGCTGCCCATAGCTCAAGGTGTAAGGCTGTCAGCTCCTTCTCTAGCACCTGTCTGCCTGCACGCCGCCATGCATCCTGCCATGATGATGATGGATTAAACCTCTGAGCTGTAAGCCAGCCCCAATTACGCATTTTCCTTATTGAGAGTTGCCATGTGTCTCTTCACAGCAATAGAAACCCTAACTAAGACAGAAGTGTATCTCACTGAGGCACACTTGTTCTTTTTAATTTATGTATCTCTCTCTTTCTGTGTATGTCCTATGTGTGCAGGTGCCCTCAGAGCCTAGAAGAGGGTGTCAGATTCCCTGAAGCTGGAGCTGGAGGTTGTGAGCTGCTGCATGTGGGTTCTTGGGTTCTCTTTAAGAACAGCAAGTGCTCTTCACTGCTGAGCCATCTCTCCAGCCCCGAGGCACACTCCTCAACGTCATCGGAGTCCTGGAGCTGTCCTGCATTTGCTTTTCCATGTGTGTAACTCTTTTCAACTCAAGACATTGTGACGACAGTTCACAATGGATTGCATTGGAGCTATTACATCATAGAATGGCAAATGGGTCAGGTTTCTCTAACCTCTTACAGGAGAGCTGGGCATTTTCCGTGCAGTAGCTCGTGTTGGCTGCACTCTATGGCTCACTCCTACTCCCATGGGTCAGAAGGGACTGTAGTCTTACAGAATCTGAGTGTCATTATGCCCCCTTCTTCCAAAGCAAAGGTCAAGCCAACCATCTTTAGTTGCTTGTCTCTGTACTTCTGGATTGAGGGGTGCAGAGTGATGAAAGTTGGGGTAGTGGTGGGTAAAAATAGTTATCCATGAGACAGGCAGGTTCTTTGGTTTCACATGTAGAACTTGAATCCAAAACTTTTCTTTAGAGAAATTTAGTGGAGCAGAAAAGCTCCTTCCTACCTGGGGACAAGCTAGGAAAACTGCCTAGAAAACCAAGCAGGCACCCTGGGAGATGGGCTGGTGTGGTCCACAGCCAGATGGGGGATGGGCTGGTGTGGTCCACAGCCAGATGGGGGATGGGCTGGTATGGTTCACAGCCAGGTGGGGGACGGGGTGGTATAGGCCACAGCCAGGTGGCCTGGGGCAAAGAACTTGACCTCTCTGAATTGGTTTTCCATACCTGTGAGTCAGGAACACATCCAGCTTTCCCTAGAGGTTCAGGCAAAAGCTGGCCCAACCGTCCGGCAGACAAGGATCCTGAGCCAGCTGTGAGCTCAGCTGGGGGTGGATAGCTTAAGGCCCAGAACACTGGATTGTGTCCCCTTGGCAAAGCTGTATTGGAGGTCTGGTTTTGTGGATACAGAGATGTGAGTAGCCACTACAGTTTAGTCTGGCAAATTTCGTAAGAATGCCCTGTCATGTCCCTGGAATGTTACTTTGTGTCTTTGCTTTTTTTTGGATGTGAGCTCTAGACCTTGGCAGATCTGCCTCTTATATCCCGATTGCAATAAATTCATCTGTGAGTGATTCGAGTGATCTGCAGTGTCTAAGAAAGCCACACCACAGCTTAAAAACAAATGGGAGGAGAGTGAACAGAAGAGGGAAGGGAAGTGTACAGAGCACACAGTGTGGCGACATGCTGACTCCTTCACTCTGCCACTCAGGGCCAGTGGCCTCGCTACTCATCTTCCTCTCCATTGACTGCCATGTCTGTCACTGCCAGTTCAGGCCTCCGTGGGCACTGTGTCACTCCTGTGTCCCCGCCATTCATTTCGTTCTCCAAGAACGTAGGTCCTGAGGTATCCCTTCAGTCACTTCCCTCTGTCCATGTCTCCTCCTCGCTCAGAGCATCTCAGTCAGAACGCTGAGCCTTCACAGTCTGCAGTCCTTCTTTCCTGCCCCTTCTAGGTCACATATTCACATCCCATTGAGTTGCGCTCATCGGGAGGCCCCCTGTGTCTTTGACTTTACTTCCTGGAATGCCCCTCCATCCTGGTTGTGTGGCAGGCTCCATAATTGCTTGTCTTAAATATGCTCACACCACTTGACCCATCAGTTCTATACTTGAAAACATGATGAAAGGCAAGAAACAGAAACGACAGAAAACATGTTGTGCTTTGGGATGCTGGGCTGGCGAGAGGGCCCAGTCGGTAAGGAGCTTGTTGCCACACACGCCAGCCTTCATTCTGGGATCCACATGGTAGAAGAAGAAACGGACTTAGAAGTTGTCTTCCTCCTTCCATGCACGTGCCACGTGTGTGCCTCACACAGATACACATGCACACAGACACATTACATAAATGAGATGCAATTAAGAATTTGTGGAGAGAACCGGAAGATGCTCACTGCAGAAGTTTTCATGCAGATACAGAATCAGAACTGTCATGTCGAATGATAGGACAGCCGGCTAACTACAAATAGCTAACCACAAAACAGAGCATCACAAGCTATTAACAACGAAAAACTAGCCAGACATGGTGCACACCTGTAACCCCAGCACTCGGGAGACAGATCTCTGTGAGTTCAAGGCCAGCCTTCTGTACAAAGTGAGTCCAGGACAGCCAAGGCTATTACACAAAGACCCTATCTCAAAACAAACAAACAAACAACAACAAAAAACCCAAACCAAAACAGCAATAAAAACCCCAACCAAACAAAAACTTCAACAACAAAAAAGAAAAATTGCTCTATAAATTATATGTCTGTGTGTATGTATATATATGTGTGTATGTGTGTGTATATATACACACCTGTATACATACAAACTCAAACACTACACATATATGTAGATAGATAGATAGATAGATAGATAGATAGATAGATAGATAGATAGATAGATAGATAGGGTCTTACTCCATAGCCCAAGCTAGCCTGAACTTGCTATATAGCTCAGCCTAGCCTTGAACTCACAGCAATCCACCTGTGTCAGTCTCCTAAATGCCAGGACTATAGGTGTAAACTATCACAACTGGGTTGATATACAACTTAAAATTTTGGTTCTTCTCTTTCTTTCTTTCTTTCTTTCTTTCTTTCTTTCTTTCTTTCTTTCTTCCTTCCTTCCTTCCTTTCTTTCTTTCTTTCTTTCTTTCTTTCTTTCTTTCTTTCTTTCTTTCTTTCTTCCTTTCTTCCTTTCTTTCTTTCAGCATTTTGCTTACATGTATATCTGGTATCATTTATATGCTAGTGCCCTTGCAGGTCAGAGATCTCCTAGAGGTGGAGTTACAGATGGTTTGTATATTTGTCATTGTTGGGGAGCAGTGGGAAGGAGCAGGGCACTGAGTTGTCACTATGTGTCAGCCATTCTTCTAGAAGCTTCTTTAAAATTTTGTGAAAATTGTGTGTGAGCAGGTGTGTCTGCTTGTGTAGATGTGCACCACGCATGTAGGTGACTGAGGCAGCCAGAAGAGGGCATCATTTTCTGGAGCTGGAGTTAGGAAAGTTGTGAGCTGCATGCAGTTTGGGCTGGAATTGAGCTCAGATCCTCTGCAAAAGCAACAAGTGTTCTCAACCTTGGATCCATCTCTGCAGACTCTGCTGGAAGCTTCTTACTGGCATTGAAGCCTTCCAACAACTCCAGGGAAACAGAAAGCAGCCTTACCATGTTGCAGACAAGAAGACTGAGGCTCAGACCTTACGTGAGCTCCAGAGTTAAGCGTCAGGGTGTCAACTTGGGAGTTTCCGATTCCTCAGAGAAGGCACAGAGGAAAAAGCCAGAAGCCTAGGACAGACCTCTGAAAGGAGGGGCTCAGAGCACATGTGCTTGGAATGTGCTATTCCAAGTGACTTGGCAGACTAAATCAGGGGTGCACACAGGATGTGGGCCACTCCCATTGACATGAGGTCCAAGCGTCTGAATTACAACTCTTGCTCAGATGCAGGCTTGGCTGACTTGCTACTGCCCTTCATAGGGTCTGACCTAGCCTGAGGAGGGAAACCCCAGTCCAGAAGAGGAAATCAGGGCCCAGGGAACAGGAGCTGGCTAGACTCTGCAGATACCTCACAGTTTAGACAGACAAGCTAAAACAAGCCAGTTATTTCCTTTTCATATCAAGCATCTTTGTCTTTGTCTCAGTGCGTTCATTTCATCTAGAGTGATTCAGCATCTTACTGACACATGACCAAGTGGTTACAAGGCAGAGGAGTCCAGTGGTCCAGATGCCACCCTTGCTCTACCAGTGTGAGATCTGGGGCAAATTAATGATTTTCTCCCCAAGTATAGGACTCCTTCATTCCTGGGAGAAAGGGGCTTAGAGGTTCTCCCGAAGGATGAGGACTTCTGTAGTTTAATGGTCTGTATCCCCACATGAAGGAGGTTCACAGGTTCCATGGGCTCCAATTATATTTCTTATCACACTGGCCAGGAAGCATTGCTCATTCTAGCACACTCTCATGTTTTCAGACAGGCTCTTGCTATATAGCCAAGGCTGGCCTCAGATTCAGGATCCTCTTGCTTCTGCCTCTCAAATGCTGGGACTGCAGATATGAATCACCATGCCCAGCTCATATTTGTTCTTGAGAGAGAGCAAAGCACACACAGCATGCCAGTCATCTTTGGACAAGGCATTCATGCTCTCTCATTAAGATGGCTGTTTACCACTGAGCAGTGGTGGCACATTTGGGAGGCAGAGGCAGAGGCAGGTGGACCTCTGAGTTGGAGGTCAGCCTGGTGTACAGACAGAGTTCTAGGACAGCCTGGACTACACAGAGAAACCATGTCTCAAAAATCAGACACAAAACAAAACAAAACAAAAATAGCTGCTTGCTTAGGAAGTTCCCATCAACATGAGGTCCAAGTGTTTGAACTATGACTCTTGCTTAGATGCATGCTTTGCTGACTTGCCATTGCCCTTCATGATGTACACTGAAGGGGACAGCTGTCACTATCAATGGCCTAGTGTTTCAGCCCCTGCATAAGTTGCAGGAAAGATGGGCTCCTGTCTCCATGCCAGAATAGCTAATACTGCCAATGACCTGGTCCCAGTACATAGTTCCAGCACTAGCTGGTGAGAAGCTTTCTGGCCGATTCTAGAGTAAGAGCTGACAAGGAGTCATGGGAGGTAGTCCCAGAGCCCAGGGCTTTGAGTTCTTCCTGTGATAGAACTCAGCATGGCCCTGGATCGCCAGTTTTCCTGATTCCTCTCCCACCCTTGATCTGGTTTTCCTGGCAAATACAAGAGTTCTTAGGTATGTTGAATTGTAGCCTGCCCTGCTTCTGACAAAGCAAGGAAGGGCGGGCTTCTGCTGCTGTCCCCAAGGTGGTAGTCTGGTGCACACACCAGGCGTGCCCACCCAACATCCTCCTAGTTTATGTGGCACCAAGAAAACAAGAGAGAATTCATGCCAGCCTCGAATACAGGGGAAAGGAGTGTGGGGTGATGGCCCCAGTAACTAACAATTCTAGAGTCTCTTATAGTTTTAGGGAAGTCTCTGGCCTCCTTTGTCGTCCATTCTGAAAAATATAAAGTACTGGGGCTGGAGAGATAGGTTGGCAGTTAAGAGCAAGTGCTGCTCTTGAAGAGAAACCAAGTTTGGTTCCTAGATACAGCCCCAAATTGCCTATAAGTTCAGCTCCAGGGGATGCAGTGCCTCTGGCCTCCACAGGCATCCATACACACGTGGCATACATACATACAAACTTAATTAAGATAATAAAACAAATCTTAAATAATATGGGGTATGGCTTAGTTTTCTTTCTATAGATGTGGTAAAACACCATGACCAAAAAAACAACTTGGGTTAGGAAAGACTTATTTCGTTTTATACGTTACTGAGGGAAGTCAGAGCAGGAACTCAAGGCAGGAACTGAAGCAGAGACCCTGAAGGAATGTGCCTTATGGCTTGCTCAGGCTGTTTTCCTATATCACCTAGGCCTACCTCCTCAGGGGTAGTACTGCCCGCAATGGTCTAGGCCCTTCCATATCAATTGTCAATCAAAACAATGTCCCGCACAGCCTTGCTCAAAGGCCAATTCAGTGGAAGCGTTTCTCCAGTTGAGGTTCATTTCCCATTCTGAGTTTTTCTCAGATTATTCTGGATTGTGTAGGGTTGACAAAAGAAAGCAATCCCCCCCCCAAAAAAAAAACCCAAAACTGACTAACACAGAGCACTTGATAAGCCTTTTGCTTCAGCTATTGGCTTTTGCAGTCAATTCACAAGGCCCAGGATATCTCTAACTTTCCTAGATCTTTTGGTGCTTTTTCCTAGCTCACAAATGGGGTTTAGATGTCTCTGGGGGTATATTTCTATTTTCTTCTGTACTCCAGAGCTCTGCCTGCAGAGAGTGTCTTCTACGACCCCAGAGTATCCTTATGGATGGTGCTAAACCTACTAATACTAACACACACAGCCATGGTAGAGTGTAATGTGTAACAGAGAAAGACTTGCAGTAATGACAACTCAGAACAGAACAACAACAAAAAGAGACAACAATATTGCGTAATAGTACTTATGAATTGTTTCTGGAATTTTCTGCTAGTGTTTCAGATTGTGGTTCACTAGAAGCAAACTGCAGAGAGCGAAACGGTGGGCGAGGGGGCTCCTGTGCCCCTCTGAGGTGCTCCTGCTCGTAATGGGAGTTTTCTAGGGTGCTCATATCTGTCAAAATCTTTGTGGGCTCCAACCATTAGTTTCTACCTGTTTCTTTCTTAACCCTAACTCGCTCCCTGAGAAACAAGTCGGACCAGGTTGAATATGAAAACCAGAATGTTATTGGCTCTTCACAACCAGCCCTTTGACCTTGTAGTCATTGAGACCTCACCAAGATCCTCAGGTTGGAGACTGCATGAAACCAGACAAAGCTGACCTCGCATGTCATTCCTGGTAAGTGTGGTGGGCAGAATGAAGATGGCCCCATATGTTTGAACACTTGGTCCCCAGTTGTTGGAACTGTTTGGGAAGGATTAGAAGATGTGGCCCTGTTGGAGGAGGTGTGTCACTGGACGTGGGCTTTGAGGAAAGTCTACCCTATTTCCCAGCCTAGGCCATTCTCTGCCTTGTGCTTGGGGATCAGGATGTCAGCTGCTGCTCTATTGCCAGGCTTGCCCACCTGCCGCCGCGCTCCCCGCCATAGCTCACAGACTCACGCCGACACTGTAAGCTGCGAATAAACACTTTCTTTTGCCCTTGGGAGCTTGTGGCGTCTTAGCACAGCGACTGAAAAGTAACTAAGAGTAAATATCGCTGAAGAACAGATTGAGCAAGACCTAAAAACAAAAAAATCTCTTCAGCTCTGCAAAGCACTACTTGTATCATGACATAAAAATAAAAGACATGCAGGCTGAGGATGGACCTCAGGGTAGACCAGTTGCCTAACTCATTCCAGGCTCCAGGCTTTACTCCCAGCACTGGAGTGTGCATGTATGGGGGTGGAGGAGGTAAGGGGGTGGGAGGGGATAACACAAGGAAAAACATTTGATTGTCCTACTTCATCACTGTGTATGGTATTTATGGTTAAAAACCCAGTCGTTTTCTCCTTCTCACCATGCCCTGTTGGCCACCAGGCACAGATACACTTGCTCATCAGTTCAAGGCCACAGCGATTTGGTACGTAATCTGAGAAGTTGTGACGTTTCACCTGCTGGCCTCTGTGGAAATCCCCCTTCAGAAGGACAGTTGATAGGAACCAGGCACTCTGAAGAATCACATGGGGTGGGGATACATACTTGTTCTAAAACCAGAAGTCTTTCTACTCGAGATTTTTTTCCCCTACTAGGAAAGTTGAGAACACACTGCAGAACTGAATCTTAGTTTGTGGACCAAAAAGGCAGGGGCAGGAGGAGCCTTCAAGGAGGGCTCCCTGGGGATTTTCATTTTGAGATCCTTCCCCTCCCTGGCGGGAGCACGAAAGAAAGAAAGAATCAAAAGCCCAACAACAGCTTCTTGCCAAGACTTGACAGGGAGAGAGAGAGCCACAGCTCTCAAAGCAGAAGGGTTGGTGACTTGGAGCCCCACCACAGGGTGCTCCGCACTGCCTCCCTGCATCCCAGGGAGGCGATGCATCCAGCGCCCATGCGGCTTTCATCCATTGCACACTGTTAACCATTTCTGTTGGTGCTCCAATGTTGACGCCATGGCTTCTCTGTGCACCCTCAGCCTCGGATGCTGGACATGTTCCATTCTATAGTGCTCTTTAACCGCTGCCATGACAGTGAGCAGGGACTACCACTCTCTCACGTTCCAGGTGAATTGCTGAGCCAGCTGCCAAGTGGCCAGAATGCAAGCGCCAACCCCAAATATTTGACCCTCAGAAAAACTGAGTCTAGGTAGTGGAGGATTTGAGTTTCACTTGAATTTCTGCGTGAAGAGAGGTCAGGCCTAACATCCATCCCTGCACCAGCCGTGGGATGGCTGACCCCCATCCTAGGCTGGCTGATGTTCTCATGATATACCTACAGGAAATGGGAACAGGTGGGATGCCCTTGACCCTAGCGCTCACTGCTTTAGCTAGGCTGGCCAGCCATGAAGCCGCAGGGACCTGCCTCTCTGTACTTCCCCAGTGCCAGGGTTACAGGTGTGTACTGCCACATCTGGCTTCTTACACAGGTTCTAGGGGCTGGAACTCTTATCTGTCACCCTTGCGCAGCAAGCCCTTCCCTGACTGAGCTGTAGTCCCAGCCCCTCACATCCCAGTATTATGAAATGGTGTGCCTCTGCTGTGGTCAGAAGATAACGTAACGTTTTCCTTTCTGTCTAAGTACATAATTCTTCTTGAGTTCACTTCATAAGTTTGTTGAAGCAACACAGATTCTCCAAGAAAGGGCCAGCCTCCCTTGAGAGAAGGTAACATCCGTGGGAGGAAGTATGAAGGAGCAGCAGGTTGAACAGCCCCTCAGCAGAGCAGTCCGCCGGCGGACCTCCCTGTCTACTCCCCTCGGGACTGGGCTTAGGAGGGTGTCAAACAGTGGATGACCCTTCCTTCCCCAGGAACAAGGAAAAAAATTCAGAATTCCAAGGCTTTTCTGTCCAGACTCTCCCTCACTGGACGGCTAAGCCACGAGGTTGACTCTGCCCACTCTGAAGCCTGACAACTTTAAGGAGGACAGGAAAGGAGAGTGAGAGAGAAGGTTCTAGGTCTTGGCGATCTGACACGACCTTTTAAAGACAAGCAGGCCATTGTTTAAGTGTCCCCTTCCCACCCCCGTGCCTATCCGTGGAACAACAGGAGAGCAGAAGGGATTTTAGGGAATGGCCCAAGAGAGATAAAAATGACACTGGCTTCAGAGTGGAACTCTAAGCCCTGTTGATGCTTCCAGCCAGTTTTTCCTTTGGCCAATCACTGCAAGAAACTTTCACATACCAGCAGCATCTCAGCAATGTTAACGCAACAATAGAACCCCGAGGCCTTCCAGGGGGCCCTGGAAGCCAAAGCAGCCACGGCTTTGGGTCTACCACAAACCCTTCATCTTCCCCTCAGATCCCAGTGCCAAGCCCCAGTCCTCCGAGCACAGCTGCCCTGGCACAGCCAACTCACCAGCGTCTCTTCTGGGTTCCCATTGGCTATCTCTACCACTCTCAGTGAAGGATCCACCTTCACCTTGGCTCGAGCCATGAACTGGATGACAGAGGAGCTGTCCTATGGAAGAAAGGACACAATTCACCATGAAGCTGCTTTCAAATGACACTGAGAAAGATTTGCCCCTGAGAGGGACTATGCAGAGCCCACACGTATTTTATCACTAAACTAGCAGCTTCCCTGTCACAGGCACCCACAAAGCATTGGCTTCTGGCCTCTCTTGAGAATTCCTTTGGATGGTGGAGGGTCAGGATTCACCATTGTGTTTGCCAGTAACGAATACACGCGAGCCTGTGTGCTGCGGTTTCCGAGTAGTGAGGGCCAGCTAGCTGGAGATGGGTACCGACATACAAAGAGTGGAGGGTAAATAAAGCTGTTTAACTGTGTGCAACAAATCCCAGCCTGGCAGCCCCCAGAAGGCATCTGATTCCCATTTTCTAGTCATCTCCTTGCCCTGACCACAGCCCTCAAAACCATGAAAGCTCAGTTATTCTTAACCCTTTCTTTGTTCTTGAATGAAGATGTCTCAGGGCTGAAGCCCTCGAACATTCACAGAGGATATCTGACCGTGAGGGTGGGGTAAGGTGGGAGAGAGAAACATCTAGTTTATCAAGCGGGTCTAAGGGGCAAAGAGGGGGAACCTTGGCCTCAGGAAGCGCCTGTTGACAGAAGCGGCTGGAAGCCTTGCTGTGTGTGGGCTCAGTTTCAAAGCCACCATCCAGATAACAAGAACAAAGCTCCAAAGGAGGGATGGGGAAAGAATTTGGAAAAAGATGTGGGTTGGCAAAATTGGGGCCTCAGGAAAGGCCAGCATCCACGGGCTGTGGGCCCTTCTCGCTGCCCCTTGCCTCTGCCGGCGTCTTAGTGCCCCACCTGCTCTGTCCCTGGAGGGAGCCACTGTGGTTTGCACAGTCCCTAGAATACACGTGTTGGAAATGTAACACCCGAAAGCCATGTGCGCATGGAATTCAGGGGTAGGCTTCTGGTAGCTCCTTAGACTAGGTGAAGCCAGGAGGGAGGAGCGTTTGTGTGCCCCACGGCAGTCTCCCGGAATTGAAACTTTTTCTCCTAGAGGGAGCAGAAAATGTGTGTGAATCAGGAGGTAAAGGAGAAGTTCCCTGTCTGGGAAAGTGAAACTAGGAAGATTCTGGAAGCCCGTCCCAGTTTTATAAAAGGAGTAAAGCTGCTGGGGGAGGGACCTCAAGGGAGGGGACCCTGAGCTGCAGAGAGGGGACTTCTCAGAGCCCAGGGCTGCAGAGTCCTGCGGTTGCACCTACACTGGCGAGGGTCTTCAGGAATGCAACTGCTGTTCCGAGTCATCCCGGCTGCTTATGACCCCTCATCTGTGCTCCAGAAGGAACCACAACAGTCACTAGTCCCTCAAGTTGTTCTTTGGCCCAGTCATTACTTTGGTTTGTTGTAGATTACCTTTCAGAGGTGAGGGGGGAGGGGAGAGGTCTCCACAGGGAAAATCTGTCACACAATGCTCTGCTGCACTAAGAGGAGAGACCAGGGCTCTCACTATGTAAGGCCCTTCCTGTTGTGGCGCCATGTAGCATGAGGCCCTTATAGAGGCCTGATCTGTGCACCATGACCTTGAACTTCTCCAACCTCCCGATCACATTACCCAGTCCCACGCTCCCTATAACACTAACAGAAAACGGGCCAAAGCAGATCTCACAGTCAGTTGCCAGCTTTGACCTACACTGGCGAAGTGTACAAACAACCAAGACCCCTCTCTCTCCAGACCAGTGGCTCTCAACCTTCCTAATGCTGCAACTCTTTAATACAGTTCCTCATGTTGTGATGACCCCCAACCATAAAATTATTTTTGTTGCTACTTCATAATTATAATTTTGCTACTTTTATGAATCATAATGTAAATATCTGATATGTAGGTGGTCTTAGACAACTCCTGTGAAAGGGTTGTTTGACCCCCAAAAGGGTTGTAACCTGCCAGTTGAGAAACACTACTGTGGCCATAAGTTCCCAGGGGACCTTTGCTTGTTACCCAGGAAACCACTGAGACCACCATGTACACAAGGGACCCTTGACAGTGTACTTTGCTTGTGAGTTGTGTACCAATTATTCTAAAAAAAAAAAAAGCACTGGGCTCCTAAGTCTAAGGCTCACTTGAACTTCAGAGCTATGTTATTTAAAAAAACTTTAATGTTAATTATGTGTATTTGTATGTCTCTCATTTGTGTGTGTGTTTAAGTATGTGCATATGAGTGCAGGTGCCTACAGGGTCCAGCAGAGGGCGTTGGATGCCCTGGAGCTGGATACAGGCAGTTGTGACTGGGTGCTGGGAATTGAACTGTCTGGTCCTCTGGAAGAATGGTCAATGCTTGTAACTGAGTCATCTCTCCAGCTCCCCTATCTTTTTTTTTTTTTTAGCAACCCTCCATCCCCCCTTAATAAAAACACTTTTTAAATGCTCTTGGGAGGATTGTCATTCAAAAGAATATTTCTGCTTCATAAAATCTTCCAGCACTTTAATAGTTTTGTAGATTTTGGTTTCCTGTATCCTCTGGTCCTCTACTGATTTTACACATAATTAATTACTTAATTAACTTTGTGGGGAAGTGTTGGGAGTCATATACAGCCATAGCCTACATGAGGGTAGACAACTTCTGTTGGTCAGTTCTCTCCTTTCGTCATGTGGATTGTAGGGAAGGAGCCATCCTCTGATACTGTATTTTCTATTATGAATCATCATTGTCACCACCTTCAATATTAACAGTGATAATAATGGCTGGTTTAGAGGCCAAGCAGATGAAGGGTTGGCTAGAGCAGGCCCCTGGTGCTTGTGAAAAAGGCCTTAGGGACACTTCCAGAGAAATCCTATCCTCTGATGATTTGAAAAAAAAAATTCAGACCCAACATTTCAAATGAAAACTAGCTGAGGTTAAAACAATAAAACCTCAAATTCCCTTGTCTGGAGCCAGACCTTGAGGTCAAAGGAAAATAAACAGAACTCCAGGCTGAGGCCAGCCACAAGGTCTGCATTGATCCAAGTCCTCCGGGAGACCCAGTGGCCCTGGGGCCATCTGGTCGACTCCCCAAATGCACTGTGCTAGGTCCAGGCCTGACACACTGCTTCACACTTCAGAGGCAGCAGGGTCCCATGTGGCTCCCACATCAGCACTGCTGCAATCTGCCTAAGTTTCTGCTGTGTGACATCCCAGAGCTGTCACCGCTCTTGCCTGGGGCTCCGTTGGTTTGGCTGACTCCTGGGAACAACAGTTACTGGGATGTGGTCCTTGGTAAAGTGTAACCACTGGTCCCTGGAGAGATGCAAAACAACCAGCTCAGAGCTGCTCACAGTTGCACTCAGCCCCATGACCAAAAGCCAAGCA
>CM053749.1:4480675-4541619 GCA_028658305.1 Pachyuromys duprasi
GTCTCAGTGAGGATTGTCTAGATCAGGGTAGCCTGGGGCATGCGGGTGGGCTCTCTCCATCCTACTGATGGATGTGGGAAGTCCTGCCCGCTGCGGGAGGCACCGTTCCCAGGCAGGTGTCCTGAACTGTCTGAGAGTGGAGAAAGGGAACCGAGCTGAGCAGAGGCATGTCAGTTCTTCCCTCCGTTTCCTTGCTGTGGATGCAAAGTGAGTTAGGGGTCTCGTGACTTCTACAGGTGATGGACTGTACCCCAGGAACTGTAGGCGGAAGTTAACCCCTTCTTCCCTAAATTGGTCATGCTGGGGCATATCATCACAGCAAAAAGAAACAACAACAACAACAAAAATCCAAACTTCAAAAAGCAAGCAATTGAGCTTTCAAGGATGGGAGATGTGTCCAAGTGTGTGTGGGATGTACTCAGGTGGAACTCAACAGCCGAAGAAATGTGGTCAGGGTGCAGGAAAGGGGGCTTTGGAAAGTACCCGTGAGGTAAAACATACACAGTAAAAAGAACAAATTGTAAGTGTACATCTTGATATTCGTACATGTGTTTTCACGCCTGGTCACGCTGTGGAACGTTTTGTTACCTTTACTATTTCTGAACTTTTTACACACAAAACTTTCCAGAGTGCTCCTTCCTTCTTCTTTAATTTAGTGTAATTTCTGTGAGACTTACTGATGTCACATAGTGTATGGAACATTAGAAATTATATTTCATAGTTCGGTAATATTCTCAAGTATGGATAGATTCCATAACTGTTTACTCATTATACATGAATGCATGTATTGATTCATGTGTTGACACATGAATTGTACTGATTTTGGCTGCTATAAAATTGCTCCAATCATTCTTGTGTCTTTTAACAATACATGTATTCACTTCTTGGGGGTAGACGGAGAAATGGTGCATTTTTCTAGGTTGCAGAACACAAACATGTTTAGTTTTAATAGGAATTGCTAGCAGGTTTCCCCAGTGTGTTGGTAAGAATGATAGCACTTCTGTAGATTTCTTCTAGGTGGAGAAATCATTTATTTACTTCCTGCCTGGTGGGTTTATAAAGGTTTTCTGTTTGTCAGGCAACGGAATTTGGAATATAAATTTAGATAGAAACCCTGGGCTGAGAAAAAAAAAAGTGGGATTTGATCACAACCCTTGTGTGTTTCTGAGTCAGCTGATGAGAAGCAGGTTTGAGAAGTGAGAAGCAGCAGAGGACTGGCCTCTCCTCCCCACAAGCCTTCCCGTGAGCGCCGCCCTCATGGTCCCAGTCACTAAGCCACTTCTTACCAGCACTTTTCTTCCAGACTTGGTGAAAAAAGCAAAAATGGTGTGGAAGATATTTTCTTGGTCTTGAGGGATGATGCAGGGGGTTGGGTTCCTCTGGAAAGAGCAGTTTCCCTTCTCTTGGCTCACCTGGAAATGGAGAGAGACCAGTTAGAGCCGGCAGTCTACAGATAGGGAAGCATGGGGCACAAATTCTTCCTGCAACCATTCTCTAGAAGACAAGAAGGGTCAAAGGGTGTTTTGTTTTGTGAGATTCTTGACTATTCTCAGTCTGGCCTTGAACTCCTGGGCTCAAGATATCCTCCTGCATCAGCCTGCCTAGAACAGCAGGCCACAGGCTCACACCACAGTTCTGGCTGAGAAGTGTTTAAGTTAGGACAGGAAATGTGCCGACTGAGACTCATGACATGCAAATAAGATTTGGGGAACAGCTCTAACCTTCTGCTTCTTGATTTCCAAGCTCATTTACATAATTCCTCTCAGATAGGCATTTTGGAGGCAAAACAAAAGTCAAGTCAAGAACCCCGGTCTGGAGCTCAGGGCTTCTGGGACCGTAGGTCTGTCAGGGTATAAGTGGGCCTCATGCATGGCCCACTGCTAGAGGTTTCTAGAGCATTCTATGGAACCACCGGGATGCGGTGAAACCCCTTAGGATCTTTTCTTGAGAGGCAAAGAGTGCACCAAGGATTGCTCTGGCCCTCGCTTCTGCTCCAACTAGAGTGTCAACCACGTGGCGGATACCTGAGGTTTGGAAAGGTGGGCTCTTGCCCTTAGCATTGTTTGGGATGCCTCTTCCCCACCTTGTCCCTTGAGTGGACAAGACCATCAGGCCCAGAGAAGACAGTTCTATGCCTAGATGTTTCTGTGAATACTTCCTAGGCCTGACCATCATGTCACATATCTGCTCTGTACCTAGAAAGCCTCTGAGACTTGTAGCTTGTAGGACAGACACACTGATTCTCACTGAAATCAGAGGAAGGCAAAGGGTTCTTCAGTGCCCCAAAACCTGATACTTTGGGCTTCTAGGCAGAGGGAGGAACCTGATTGTCAACACACCTTAGCTCGTTTCCCACAAGAGCCCCCAGTATGAGAATTGGGTACTAATGTCGGCCTCAGGTGCCAATGGGAAGGGGGTCTGGGAGCAGCAGCAAAGAAGGTGGAAAATGGCCTGGCCTGTGGTCAACCCGGAGGGACAGTCACAGCTCAGGCTAACTTCTTTTTCCACAGGGCATCTCTGGGGTGGTTTGTGAACGGGGGAGTGATGGTCAGGCGAGCTGTTGCCTTGTGACAGCCTGGCCCCAGTGGAATGTGGGACAGGAAGCAGAAACTGGTCTGCCTTGGATGAAAATCTTGGCCATGGCATGCCTGACTGTGGTTATGTAGGAATCGTTTTCATAAGGAAATAACCCACTTTTCTGAATGGCTCAGGGTGGTCTTGTTTCAGCAGGAGACTGAAGACTCCTGGAGTCTCCTCTGGGTCTGATCTGGTGCAGTTAAATGTCACTCAGTCCCTGGGCAGAGTCACTGCAGGGAGGCACCCCTCTCACAGGGCTGCAGGTCACAGTCCTGAGAGCAGCTCTGAGCAACTTTCACACTTTAACATTTGGTTCACAACAGTCCTATGGGACAGGACCGTGTCAGCTGCCATTTTGAAGATGGAGATCCAGGAAGATAAGAGGAGGGCAGACCAGCAAAGGTGTGCTTGAGAGCGGGCCACGCACCACACCCACACCCCAGCATAGGTACAGGGCTGAGGCTGGACTGTGATGGGCGTCAGAGAGGAGGGCAGCCATTCATCCTCTTTTTTTCACCCAGAATTCTTCACGGTGACTTTGTTTGCCACTGCCCGTCCCCCTATGTCCCCCAACAAAAAGCTGACTCCTGGCCAGCCCGTGGGAGGTGTGAGTGCCTGCAGGCTGG
This sequence comes from Pachyuromys duprasi, assembly GCA_028658305.1. Classification (NCBI taxonomy): domain Eukaryota; kingdom Metazoa; phylum Chordata; class Mammalia; order Rodentia; family Muridae; genus Pachyuromys; species Pachyuromys duprasi. The sequence continues at coordinate 4,483,879 of CM053749.1, forward strand.
GAGGCCAGGCTGTTCTGGGGTGGAAGGGGAACAGAGCACCCTGGAATGTTGTTTTTGGAAGGCAATTCCCAGATCAGGCAGTCCTTGGCCTTGGCCGACAGATAAGGGCCTTAGGTTTGGTGACTTATCCAAGGTCACGGGGTTGGCTGTTAGCAGCACCCTGAAGGCAGACAGCAGATACTACCCACAAGTATTCTTATCCCATTCCCTTCCCCTTCCACATCTCTAGGTCCCCAACCCCTAAAGCTTTTACATATGAGAACAGCTCTTATCTTCCTGGACTGGCTTACAGTCTCCAATACCATCCCTTTCCTGTGTTTGGCATCCTTCACTCGTCTCTAAGGCTGGACAGACCTTACTGTATCTATATAGCACACCACTCAAGCATCTGCTGAGGTGCATGGGCTCATGTGCATGCAGAAACCAGAGGCCAACCTGGAGTGTCATCCCCAGGAATCTCCCTTCTCAGTCTCAGTGGGCTGGAACTTAGCAATTAGACTAGATGGCCTGGCCGGGGACCCCCAAGGATCCTCCTGTTGCCATCTCTCCAGCACCAGGATTATAAACATGAGCCCCCACTCCTGGCCTTTCATGTGGATGCTGGGGACTGAACTCAGGTCTTCAAGCTTGTAAGGTGAGCACTTTAACCCACCGCCACAGACACTTTCTTTTTTTCTCTTCTCCTTCTTCTTCTCCTTCTCCTTCTCCTTCTCCTTCTTCTTCTTCTTCTTCTTCTTCTTCTTCTTCTTCTTCTTCTTCTTCTTTTTGGCTTTTTTGAGACAGGGTTTCTCTGTGTAGCCCTGGCTGTTCTGAAACTTACTCTCTGGACCAGGCTGGCCTCAAACTCAAAGATCTGCCAGTCTGTGCTTGTGGGTGCTGGGATTAAAGTCGTGTGCCACCATCGCTCATCCCTAGAAATAGCACAATGTCCTACATGGCCCTTAGCACAATGGATCCAGAAAGCCCACCCCATGCTTCCAGGATCATAAGTACAGCATCTTCTCTAGAGCATGGGCGCCTAATGTTTTAGTAAAGATCCACTTCTGTGTGTGCGTGCGTGCGTGTCTGTGTGTGTGTGTGTGAGAGTGGAGTGAGGCACGCATGCCATGGTGCATGTGTGGAGGTCAGACTTGGTTCTTTCCTATTGTGTGGGTTCTGGGATTCAAACTCAGGTTACCAGGCTTAGCAGCCAGCACCTCTACTCAATGAGCCCCCTTCTCAGCCAGGGCTCATCTCCTCTTCCATCCTGCAGAGAGGTGATTGTGGGACCGCATCCCTACAGGATAGTTAGTCGAAGGGACACAGTTAGGGTCCATTTAGGAAGAGAGAACTTTGGTTGAATAAAAAATACCTATCTCAGATCAGCCTTGGGCAAGCCCATGGGGACTTGATTAACGGTTGAGCGCTCAGACCACTGTGATCAGGGCTATCTATTGGGCTGAAGATGGCTCTGGATACTATAAGAAATCAGGCTGATTGAGCCCTGGAGAACAAGCCAGTAACAGGACTCCCTCATGGCCTCTGCATCAGTTCCTGCCTCCAGGTTCCTGTCCTGGCTTCCCTGCACGGTGGACTATAAGCTGAACAAACCCTTTCTTCCCCAGACTGCTTTAAGCTGTAAGTTGAACAGACCCTTTTCTCCCCAGGCTACTTTAAGTGGTAAGTTGAATAAACCCTTTTCTCTCCAAGCTGCTTTTGGTCTTCTTTTATCAAAGCAAAATAAAGCTAATGAGAACACACCCCAACTTGGCTTTATCATCTTCTTTGCTCAAAATCCTGGGGAAATAGAGCTTTCTTGCCACAACACACCAAGCACCACTCTGCTTGTGGTCTTGGGCTGGCTGAGGGCCCAGTGGCCTCTGCCCCATGATCACCTCTGCCCACTCGCTCACATACTTTCCCAGACTGCTGGAGCCCAAATGCTTCCCACGACAGGGCTGCTCCTTGCAGGACCCCTGGGAGCTGAGGGAGGTCTGCGGCTGTTGGAATTTGTACAAAAGAACTTACAAGGGACCAGAGGACATGGGACACTACTGAGCCTGGATTCTGCTGAGGCGGTTATTGAGGGTTTTCTGTTATCTGCCCCCTGCAAACCTGACCCCAAAGAAAACATTGTGTGACCTCAAACCAAGAGATGGCAGTGATGCAGGAGAATGTGAGGAGCCCATGCTGTGGAGTCTGAGAGGACGTGACATCACATGGCGAGAGAGTCACCCTGGGCGAGCTGCAGGCATCAGAGGGTGGCGTCCCATCTGCTCTTCATGAAGTAGTCTCACTTCATGAAGCATGGGGCTTGAAGCCTGAATTGAGGCTCACGTCCAGGTAATGGCATTGTCTTTGGATATCACCAGCCTCTGTCTCCAGGTGAAAGAGGGATGACTCTAGGCTGTGGTCAGAGGAACAGGACGTTTCCACATATGAAGCTCAGGATTGCAGTGTCTGTTATGGACCTGGAGAAGCCGCTTGCTGTTGAGCTGGCCTTGAATTGCCGCAGCCCTCCTGCTCCAGTGGCTGGGGTTACTGGTATATAGCACCACACCAGGCTTGTTTTCCTAGCTCCATCCCCAAGCCCATCTTCCCGGGAGCCAGATGTAGTTGTTTGTGGGCCCTCTCTATGCAGAGTCCAGATGATAAAGATGATCCCAGTTCATATGAGGCACTATTCTAACAGGTTGGATGCACACTGGATCCTGGTTTGTGTGGGGAGTACTGTCATCAGTCTATGGAGAACATATGTCTGCTAATGAGGCTTAAAATGACTTAATTGAGATATCTATCTATCTGTCTATCTATCTGTCTGTCTGTCTATCTAAAACTACCTATTTGTGAGCATGGCATGAGTTTTCTTTTTAAAGATTAATTCTGCACGTGTGTGTGTGTGTGAGAGGGAGAGGGAGATTATGAGGCCAGAAGAGGGCATTATGCCCTGGAGTTGGAGTGATAGACAGTTGTGAGCCACCCAGTCTGTATGCAGGGACCAAATTCATCCTCCTGCAAGAGCAGCAAATGCTCCCGCCTGCCATCTTTCTAGCAGCAGCCCGCCCTGCTGTGAGTTTTTGGAATGTGATTACAATGTGCAAGGACACCGGCGAGTAACTGGAGTACGCAGTGCCTTGGATATTTGTCCTTCTCTGTGCTGGGGAAGCCCAGCCTCTCTGTTAGCTGTAGCATCGCCCCTCACCCTATTTAGCCACTTCTTCCCCCACCCCTCTTCTCAGCCACCCCAGACTGTGGCCACTGTCTCCACCACTTCTGTGAGGTCACCGTTTCCAGTTTCCACCTGTTAAGAACACGTGTATTTTTTTGTCTTGTGTCTGGTTCACTTCTAATATAATATCCTTCGGTCTCATCCCTGTTGCCACAAATGACAGGGTGTCATTTTTGTCAGGGCTGACTAAAGCTCTGTTGCTAAAATGGGCTGGTTCTGAGAGTGGAGCTGGGGAGTTGATATAAGAGACAGACAGACAGACACCAGAGGTATGCCAGGCCAACTATGACACTGGGTCTCTCTGTTACCCACACTTTGCAGAGCCTAAGTAACTGGTACCTATGAGCTCTGAAAGGTTAGGAAGCCCGTCTCCAGACTCCCTGCTGGGTGTTCCCTGCCACACTCTACGTGTGCAGCACCCAGGCTCCGCAGGGCCTACCCACTGATCTCACACACCGTGACAGTCAGTTTGTCCATCCGCAGCCTCAGACCATTCCTGACTCAGGAGCTGGTAGTCTTCCCCTGGATCTTGTGGAGGAGAAAGGGAATCCAGGGAGAAAGGAACAGCAGAGCGAAAGGGCACACGGCAGCCTCGTTTTCATCCTGGGACAAGTGTCGGATAAAGGCAGGAGAGCTGGCCTGGATGTAAGTGTTCTCCCCTACCTCTCCCATCCCCGCTTTACCTGGAGATGTGGACTCAGGTCACACTGGGCTCTATCATCATAAATAAACTAATCCATTCAAGCACCGTGGGGGCTGGTGGGTTATCATGAGATTCCTCTCTCTCTCTCTCTCTCTCTCTCTCTCTCTCTCTCTCTCTCTATATATATATATATATATATATATATATATATGTGTGTGTGTGTGTGTGTGTGTGTGTGTGTGTGTGTGTGTGTGTGTGTGTATGTATATGAATTTGAGGCAGGGTCTCACTGTGTTGCCCTGGCTGGCCTCAAACTCACTATATAGATCAGGCTGGCCTGGAATTCACAGAGGTCTACCTGCCTCTGCTTCCCGAGTGCTGCTACTGAAGTTGTAGACCACCATGTGTGCTCAGACTATGGTCATAGCCGTTGGCCCCTCCCCCATTACGCAGCAACAGGAAGCCCTCACAGTGCCAGCCTGTACCTGCTGACTTTGTAGCTTCCTACACCACCTGCCACACAAGCCTCTGTCCTTTATGTTATCCCCTCTGTACAACACAACACGAGCCTTGTAAGCAAATATTAGGAGTGGCCAGGTCAGCAGAAGGATGGGAGAGCCAGTGAAGGCTCTGAACCCAGGAGGAAGAGGAAGATGTATGATTCGAGGTATGTGGATTAAACTGCCTGAGAACTAATGATCTGACTCAGGCCTGTGGTTTCCTTAGAACTCTTTTCCCTTTACTTTCCTTCTTTATCTCTGCATAGATCTGGCTGCTTTGGGACTCACAAAGTTGTGAGTCTTAAGCTCTCCTGCCTCCTGGGTGTGCACCCCCACACCTGACCTTCTAATGAGCATTTTGCCCAGCACACCTGAGGCCTGGATGTCCTTTTCACCGTCTTTAGCCCACTCTCTGGATCACACACCAATGGCTGGGGCTGCACAGAGAAGGACATCAACTTTGCCTGACTCCAGACCTCTTGTGCACAGTCAGAGATAGGAGGGTGGGAGCCTGAGCTAAGCGAGAGTCTCTTACGGGCCCTGCTTGGCGTCCTCAACGCAGCCCATGGGGAAGCAGCACAGGTTCTTTTTTTTCCCCCCAAGAACATGTGCTTCCTGTTAGCTCACGTTTCTCTGTCAGCTGACATTCTGTTCCCTGTTACTTCCTTGGGCCACTTTTTCTGTATCACATTACATAACCACAGCTGATGGCAACTGGGTAAACATGACCAGCCCCATGACTTAGCTGCTGGGCCCCTCTGAATCCTCTGAATTCACACGCCCTCTGAGATGGGATACCCAGGGAATGTTTTGAATGCCAGCTCTGTTAATTTAATTACCAACTACCTACTCTGGGAATGGAAGTATTAGGGGACAGGGTGCTTCGCATTCCACCACGGGGGCTGTGCTGCATCTCGGTGGTGGTGACATTTACTTTAGAACTCTCTAAAATGCTTGAGGGATGAGACCAACAGATTAATTACACCCGACCTAACGTAAAGGAGCAGTTACATTCTGTTCCATTCAGCAAAAAGTGAACTGCATTTATATCCTCAATTGTCTCCCGTTTTATATCTTGGATTAAGTTATGCTGCTGGGAATAACTACCAGGTGTTTCTCAGTCCCATCTGGCGGGCGGTAAAAGATGACATTATTTGCCTAAAGCATCCTAAGATTTGCATGTTCCCTGTCCTCGTCCAGCATTACAGTACTGCAGACCACAGAGAGCCGGGTGCTCGCAGTCATCCCTGATTGTTCTATTTTTCCGGCTGTGATGGGGCTGCTTAAAACAAGGCCAGAGGTGAACACAGCAGTCCTGGTGAGTTCCTGACCGTGGAAGCACCTAGCTTTATGCTATCCATGTTCTGAGTGTTGATGTCCCAGCGTTTAAGGCAGTGGGGTGCTCTTAGAACTGTGTGTGGGCGTGTCCTTCAGTAGAGCAACCGATTCTCACACTTTTGTGAAAGACTGCCTGCTTATCAGTTTAGCATGTGTAATTGTGTGTGTGCGCTGTGACACACACGTGTCAGTGTACACACAGCAGAGGTTAAGGTCAGGTACCTCCCTCAGGCATCTCCCCGTCTTATTCTTTAGAGGCAAGGTGTGTCAGTGAACCTGGAGCTCACCGATTCAACTAGAATAGTTGGCCACCGTGCCCCAGGGATTCTCCTGTCTCTGCCTACCCAGTTCCAGAATTACTGGTGCACATCGCCAGGCCTCGTAGGTTCTGGGAATCTAAACTCCGTTTCTCATGATCACATGCCTAGAACTTTGCCGCACACCTCCAGTCCTGAGCTCCGATCTCTCTCATGCTTCTTTCCACATGTAGGTTCCAACACACAAATAGAATTCCAAGGGGAAAGGTGCTCCTGCCATCACAAGCTCTGTGAGGTAAGCAGACAGAAGGCTAGCTTTGGTTAGCCCTGGCCCTGCGAAGCTCCACAGCCATATCTACAAGGACCGCAACCAGACAGTTTTGTTGTTGCAATGAAAAGGAGAAACAAAGGCCTATACCAGCTGTCCATGCTGACAGCCCACTTGAAAGCTGCAGATCTAAAGGACCAAACAGCCCAGTGTCCTTTAACTCTAGAAAGAAAAAGGCAGCACATTTATTGTATTCGGCACTTATTTGTATATGTGGCTCAGCAGCAGGGACTTTCACGGGCTCGCTGGCCCAAGGGAGAAAACTGAAATTCCTGAAAATGTTGTAACTTTGACTTAGATGTTTTCTTTCCAATTGAAAACCATCCTCTAAGGAAAACACTTTTCTGCTCCTTAAAGGCCGTCTCACTGAAGAAAGATGTGTACTGTCTGAAAGGTCAAAAGGTTACCAGGACCCAAGCTGAGACAGAAAAGGAACGGAGCCACAACATCCCCGCTCCGTAGGAAGCAGATTGTGGGCCCTCTGCCATCTCTTACGCTATGGAGGAGCTTTTACTTCCGCCAGCGTTAGGGCTGGCTAACACAACGCTTTCACCCTCAGTTCCTTTCCCTCTTTGGAGGTGATGAGCCAACATGCTGGAGAGTCAAGAGTGCAGGCCGTACCGGGCTCCCCATAACAGAGAACTCATTTACGTGTAATCAGAGAAAGGCATGCCCCAGAGGACGCTGTTTCCCAAGCATGGGCCGGCCTTCACTGGAGGTGAAGTGATACAGACGGGAAGCAGCTTTAGAGATGAAGTGACACCAAAGAATTTCCAGATGCGCCTAGATGGCCTGTGGTGAGAAATGGAGGCGAAAATACATTATCTGAGCACTTGACACGCAGGCCAAAAATGCTCGCCTTCGGCAGATGATGAGACGGGTTGGAAGTGGAATGGTCTATTGATTTGGATAACGAATGAACCCATCACCCCACCCTACCCCCAGCCACTGGGGCACAGCACAGGCCTTGGCATTGTGTTAGTTTGTTTAAATTCCACTTTTAGCTCTTGGATCCCTCTACAGCAAAGAACAAGGCATACATCCACGCAGCTTTGCAGAATTCACTCGGATGATTGCCCTTCTATCAAAAGCACCGGAGCCCTGTCCCGGATGCCACCTCCACCTGCCCAACCTCTTAGAGTGCTTTTAGGAGGTACGTGAACACCAGAGCAGTGGAAAGTGAAACTGGTAACTGATTCTTTGGGGCTCAGTTTTCAGGGGTTCCCAGGGAAGTCTGAAGTGTACCTTGGTCTAGGGTCCAGGAAATCAAAGAGGAGGAAAAAAGGTGGTTCCTGATGGCCAGGGAGACCGTCACTTCTCAGGGACTGGTGATGCGATTCCTTTTGGTCAGAAGGAATTTGGGGTGCACATGGGAAAGCCTCTCCCCATTTTTTGTGTGTTTCTGCAGTGGCAGATGAGCATTGTTCCTCCTCAGGGAGATTTCTATACTAGACTTTTTAACAGCCCATCATGCCCACACCAGCGAGGCCGGGGGTCATGTTTGCTTTAGGGGGACACTAATTGCTTCGCTTCTCACTTTTAAGGCCTGTTGGGGACCAGAAACACTATGCTTTCAAGCAGCAGCATTCCAGCTGGCCTGCCCACAGGCAAGGAGCTGTCAGGGCAACTGGAACTTGGTATATTCAGGCCCCTTGACCAGATAGGTGCCCTTGGTCTGTCGGGAGAAGGCACTGCTGGCTTGATTTATTTTCCATGTCCACACAGTTCAAAGGTCAGCTCCTGCCCTGTGCCATGTCCACACAGCCCAGGCTGGCACTTTCGGAGTATGTGATTGGAGCACAGAATCAGCACAAGGACACACGGCTTTGCCTTCTAGCCAAGCTCACACATATCAAGTGCCTAGAATGCAACTATCACTCTGGAATTCAATCCACATCTCTCTTTAACTATGGCTGCAGAATTCAATCACATGCTTCTTCTTCTTTATGAAATATTTGTCTGCTGTTGAGAAAAAATTAAGCTTATCCTCACTTATTTCTGAAACTTTACTATGTGATGCACTTCTATACATGTATGTAAAGAAGAAAAAGAGGGAAAAAAAGTGGTTTAAAGCACTGACAAGATCAGCTGATACGTAGGGGTTATGAGGAAATATGATTACGTAACAACCATGCCCAAAGTTTGTGGACTTTAAGCTTTTCTTGTTGAAGCTTTCATCAGTAGAAATGGTTCCATCATCTTCCTTCTGATTCTGAGATTGAAATCATGGCAACTCCGGCTGGTGGATGGTGGAGCAGTATTTTCCAAAATGACTCTATTTGAGGATTCCCAGAGAACACAGATTTTTCAGATTTTTCGGAGATATGGCATACCCTCTAGATACAGTGTAGAGCATATTGATAGCTAAGGATCTATCTCCTGAGTCCATGACAGGAGGAATTACGTCTGGAGGTGGTGTAGCTGATATGGGCAAGCGAGTTCTTTCATTTCTCCCAGATTATACTTTTGGCCAAGCACCAAATATGGGCATATAAAGAAAACAGGCCTTTGCTTTCATGGTGTTCTTATTCTCCTGAGAGAAGACAGATATCAAATATCGTGATTTAAATGGGTGACAAGAACTGTGAACAAAATACCACAGTGAAATGGAACCAAGAATGGGGTTCTCAGGCTTGGGTCTCATGGCCGGGGGAGACTCCCCGAGAGAGCAGGCCCTAGACTCAGATGTACATTCTGGAGCACTGTGACGTGAAAACCCAGGAGGCCATTATGGAAGAGAGGGCCTAGGAGATGGATATGGAAGGATGGGTGGGAAAGGAGAAGCTGTGAGCAAGGAAAGGGGCCAGGGAAGGACACAGTGGTTTGCTCAGCATGCTGAAAGGGCAGCGGGAACTCGGTATATTCAGGCCCCTTGACCATGGGGCATAGCTTAGTATTAAATTTTTATTCTTTTTTTTTGAGCCCATGGAGAGGGAGGCCAGAGTGGGTTAGTGAAGAAGATGGCCAGAAAAGTTGGGGTGAGTATGTTGAGCTTCAGACCTTGTAGTTGGTTAATACAATCTTATTGTTAGAGAGAGAGAGAGAGAGAGAGAGAGAGAGAGAGAGAGAGAGAGAGAGAGAGAGAGAGAGTCAGATTGATGTTAGGTATCACCCTCAATCATTCCCTACCAGATTTTCTAGAGATACAGTCTTCCACTAAATCTGGAGCTATCCAAGTAGGCGAGACTGTCTGGCTAGCAAGCGCCAGGCATCTTCCTGTCTCTGTCTCCCCAGTGCTGGAATTCCAAGGCCTATCATGGGACCCTCCTTTTTGATGTTTTTACAGAGATCCTCAAGGGTGTCTCAGAGAAGCAATCATGACCATTGGAGCAATGGTGGCTCCTGTCGCTCATGATGGGAGAGACTGAATGAAAAGCACAGCATATGCTGCTTAGTATTGAATTTTTATTCTTTTTTTTTTTTTTTTTTAGCCCATGGAGAAAAAGAAGACAATACCCTAGGATAGGAAAGAGGGAAAAAACAAACACACAAAACAACAACAACAACAACAAAAGAAAAACAAAAAAAACCCAAACCCTCTAATCTTTTTTGGGGAAAGAAGGGGAAAGAATGACTAGGCAATAGCTCAGCTTCTCTATGAGAGGCAACGCGGCAACTGTTTTTCCATCATAGGAAAGAAAAGGTCAGGAGGGAGATGAGAGTATGAAAGACCAAGGCCAGTCATAACAGTGGGATTTGAGGGGTGCTGGGATGGCTTAGCAGCAAGACCTTGCTGGAAATATGGTTCTGTCCTGCCGAAAAGACATTGTGACTGCATTCTGTCCAAAGATAGAGGGCTAAGATCATGCAATTCCCAAAGCCGCCGTGGGGCAGTAAATCCATCTGTCACGGCTCAGGAGGACGACTCTAAGCCTGGAAGGACGATTCCACCCAGAGAGCAAGTCTGCTACAGGGCAAGCCATTGAATTCCTCCAGGAGAAAGCTGGGGTGGGGGGAGGGGAGAAAGCAGCATGAGCTCACCACGGGTTCAGTCTTGGGGATTAAAACAGAAATGCAAGTGGCTCAGTTTTGATTCCACTTGTCTGCTGGACTGCTTTAACGCACCAGGCCTGGCGTGCGTACATGCTAAGTCTCAGCCTCCAGGAAGCCCACTGCAAGGGAGGCTTCTTGTTGCAATTAGCATTTGGGCATGCCGAATCATAAAACCCAGGACTTTTCTCCTGGTAGAAAAAAAAAAAACCCATTATTTTAAACATCAATGTCATTGTCCACAGCCAACACCAGAGAAGTGAGTGACTCAGGTGGTCACATGAAAGTGCCCCACAGTGAGCAGTAATGGACACACACAGCCTCGTAGTGTCCAGTCTGAATGTCACATCGGGGTGGCCTCGAGAGGTAGGGTTGGGGAGCTAGCACGTTCAAAGAGAAAAATCAAACCAAGTGAGGACAAGGGAGAGAGATCACCCCATAGACAAGCCAAAGCCATCAAGCAGAAAGACCGTGTTACACCTGTTCCTCGGGTCCCTTAGCCACCTGCTCTAACAGGGGCACTGCTGCCCGCTGTCCCTGTCCTCCTGACCACCCTCTGCCTCCTTCATTTGCCTCCACAGCACTTGGTACCAGGTGTTGTGCCATGGCTTTTCTCGTCTTTTGTCTTCCTCTACCGGAAGGTGAGCTCAATGACGGCTGGGAATGATTAAGCTCTGTCTGTCTGTCTGTCTTTCCTTCTCTGTAGTAACCGGCCCTTGATGTGTTCCGGGTGTAAAGTACTTGTTGAATGAAAGGTTTAAAGACACATTCTTCTGACAGCCTAATTCAGCAACAGCTGTCATCACTGCACGACAGACAGGGAAATGGAAGCACATCAGCAGAAATACCATCCTGTGGCCTGGGCTTCTCAAATGGGGATGTGCACACGGACAAGGCTGGGGTCTCATCCACATGCAGGTTCAGCTGCAGTGCGTGTCTTCTGGGTGGCGCCGTGCAGCTGACATCGTGATTGGCAGATAGAATGACGTCCCGAGGCCTTGCAAGTGACTGCACAGGTCAGTGGTCAAGAGGGAATAGCAGACCAGGTTCTTATAAACTCAGACCATGCATGTTGCTTTAACTCTTTTCTGTGCCTTCGATTCCTCACGGAGTTATGTGATCAGACGACCTGTCCTGGTACATACAGGATTTGATGTGGTGGCTCTGTACTGCATTTCTGTGACACGTTCATTTATTTGTGTGTGTGTGTATATGTGCACTAGGCTAACTGTTCTTGTTTCCTTGTGTGCACATGTGTGTGCAAATGGAAGCTAGAGGTTGGTACTGGGTACATGTGTGTGCATGTGGCAGCCAGAAGTCGGCATTGGGTACATGTGTGCACATGTGTGTGCATGTGTACATGGGGTGCTGTCTAGTTAGCTATAATGGTCAGCCTGAAGGCATAGAAATGTCTTGGGAAGGAAGTCCCAGTGAGGGATTTTCTAGATCGGTCAGCCTGTGGATGAGCCTACGAAGGTTTTCTTAACTTTGCTAACGGAGGCGGGAAGACCCACCCTGAGTGTGGACGCACTCTTTCAGGGGTGGCCCCAGACTCTATGAACATGAGGAAAGTCAGATGACCCCAAGTGAGTCATGATGACGAGCAAGTGAGCGTGCATGCATTCCCTCTCTGCCCTTAACTGTGGACATGATGACATAGGTTCCTGCCTTGACTTCCCATAATAACAGTGTGGACCTGTGAGCTGAGAGGCCCTTCTGTCCCTGCACTTCCCTAAGCAACAGAACTGCGACCAGCAAGGTGTCTCCCTCTGCCATGCTCTCCCTCATGGCTCTAGACAGGGTCTCTCCCTGGACCTGTAGCTTACTGAATGGCCAGCCCCAGAGGCCCTCCTGAGTCCTCACCCCTAGTGCCAGGATTAAGATGTGTGTGACACTCACCCTGCCTGCTGAGCCATCTCCCAGAAGGTAACAACTTCCTAATAGTGTAAACTTAGTATTAATGGTATTGTTGGAGGCCACAAAAGGTTAACATGTTTATAGATTTAGATCTGTGGTGCTATCTGAATGAGAACCGTCTTCCGTGGGTCAGGTATTTGATCGCTTAGCTCCCAGCTGGTGTTTGGGAAAGGGGTGTGGACTCGTTGTAGGAAGCACATCCCTAGGGGCTGGCTTGCCAGCCCACAGCTTTGTGTTTGCAGCTGAAGGTGTGAGAGAGAACTGGAGGAGGGCAGGAGGGCGTGTGTGATGCCAGTCTTCAGAAAGCACACCGGGGACTTGGAGGTTTTGATCATGTGTATTCCTAAGAGGAGCAAGCACTAGGCTAGCTGTCCTTGTTGGCTTTAGTTGTTGACTAGATATGGCCTGGAGTCATGGGAGGAGGGAGTCTCAGATGAGGGACAGTCCATGGGGACTGTCCTGACTAGAATTGATGTAAGGGGGTCCAGCCCACTTTGGCAGCACCTTGCCAGGGAAAGGTAGTCCTGGGTTACACAGGAAAGCTAGTCACAAATGAACCTGGTAGTGAGCCAGCAAGCAGCATTTCTCCATGCGTCCTGTTTCAAGGTCCTTGCATGACTTCCTGTCTTGATTTCCCTCAATGATGGATGGTGGCCTGGAAGTACAGGTCAAGTAAGTCTGTTCCTTACCCAAGTTGCTTCCAGTCAGATTATTTTATCGAAGAAACAAAGGAAACTATGTCACTACCTGAGTCTCCTGAATGAAATCCCTAATTCCATTCAAAGTCTAGAAGGATGTGGTGAAAACGTCATGACCTTAACAGCCACACCTGATCTACTGAATAGTCTCATGTTCCACAGAGCAAGAGAGGGCTGGCCTGAGCTGGATGCTGCCTTCCCTTTCAGAAGACATGGGCCTGAAGGTCAAAGGTGAGGTAGTGTTAGGTTTCCGAGACAATGTCTGGGCTCCTTGCCCATCACTGAAGCATGTGATTTCTGCAGTCCTCTATCACCCAGTCATCTAGTGAGGGCTCTTCAGAAGAACACAGTACTTAACAGTCAATGTCTGGGAACTGCTTTCCTATGGCAAGTTAATGCTCACGGCTGGTCTTTTCACTGGGCTTGGCCACTGAGAATTCTGTGACTGACCACACCCTAAATATTGTTTTGATCAAAACTTCAGGGTTTGCTTCAGAGAAGTAAAAAACTGGAAGCTAGCTCCTCTTTCTTGTTGGGAGTTTCAGGTCACTTGCAGAGAAGCCACCCTGAAGACCCTTGGGAAAACCTAACACATATCCATTTGCAATAGACCAATAAAGAGGAAAAAGAGTCCACGAGGTTCTGAGATGCCTTGACCACCCAGGCGACTTAAATGCTCTCATTGGACCACACTTCTGCTCATGGCATGGGGTGGGTGAGGACTGTCGATGTTCATGTGAATAGCTCTCACAGAATACTGTGTGCCACATGAGGACACTCTTCTTGCAGACATTGGGGACAAGACAGGGCATTGGTTGCTACAGCTAATAACATTTAAGAAGGCAAAGGGTAGGGGCAGGTCTGTGACAGAATGTGCTCTCTGCCTGTATAAGGCCCTGGGCTCAATTCTCAGCACTAAAAATAAAAAGCAAGAAGACAGAAGTGTGTGTTTTTTTGAGCTCAAGCTCAGGACGGACAGTGTCAGCCCATTGGTACCCAGCAGCAGGGATTTTCTTCTATTGGTTCAGCAGGGCCCACAGACAGGGACACAGCACAGGATACACACGGAATAGTATGAGGCAAACAAGCAACCAAGCAGGCAGCTCAGGGACCAAGGTCAGCTCTGCATTTAACACTCACATGGTTATAGTCTCTGGGCCATGTGATCTAAGAGGATGTCAATGCCAGAAACCATGACTGCATCCCACAGAGCTTCCCAAACCTCCACCCTGTGGCAGTGTCCTTTGGACTCCAGGCTTAGATGTGTCACAGGCCAGGGGCTTGCTACCCTGCTTTTCCATGTATGGAGAGACTATCTCTGTGGCTGGCCGGCTATCCCTCCCAGGCTTTCCTGATCCTCTCAATGGCCTGTATGTGCTTTCCTATGTGGCGACTCTTCTGAGCTCTGTGCCTCAGTCCTTTCCCAGGGCTCAAAGAGAGGTGGTGGGTTGCCTCATATTCCATCTCCCTGGACATTAAATCAGCCCTTAACAACCAAGTCAGGTCACTAGGCAGAGGGGATCTGTTGAGGTTGTTTTCAGTATTTCTCCTGAATTCACTTGCAGAGTTAGCAACTGCTTTAGAATATGGAATTGTCATCAGAGTCCACAGATACTTTCTGAACATCTGTATTATAGTCTGAGTACTGCATTAGGTCCAAGAGAGCGAGAGTGAGAGAGAGAGAGAAAGAGAGACAATGAGAGAGAAAGGCAGAGAGACATATAAACAGAAATCCCTGACCTTACTTTTTGAGAACAAACAGGAGGTACCTTAAGTGCCCTAATTAAAAAGTAGATGTAGGATGTCAGCTGGGTAACAAGGTAAAATGTGAGCAGGAAAGAGGGATGAGGGCATCAAGACAGAGGCCAAAGGAATGTCTCACCAACCAGGGGATATCTGAGGTACCTAAAGGAGGAGGCCATGTAGGTATTGGGGGAGAGGGCACCGCAGGGGGAGGAAGGCCGAGTTCTGGAGCTGTGAGACTATCTGCAAACAGCGGAGGCCGGAACAGAGGAGACTGGGCAAGCGCAGGTGGGGATGTGTGGCAGGCGATAGAACCTCTGGGAGAAGCCATGGGAGGTTTTACACAGTGGTGTGCCAGAACCCAACCAAGGATGGACTGCAAAGACAGGGACACCAGTAAGGGGCCACTATCGTGACCCGAATGGCAAATGGCAGCGTTTAGACTGCCATGACTCTGGAAGCAAAGGTACAAACGGTACTAACCATCGGACAGTGCGGTAAGCCAAAATAAACCACACACACACACATACACAAACACACACACCCACAATCTACCCCAGCAAGAGCATTGTGTTGTAAGTGACAAAAAACTGACCAGGAGTTTAAGCAAAACTGTTAGGCCCTGAGGTAGCTGGTTGGGAAAGCCCAGACTTGCCGGAGGGGATCTGGGCTAGAGAGAAACCCTGCACTGTCATCAGCAAAGGCTAGGTTTTGGCCCATGAGTCTGGCTTGGCCACCGGGAAGGAGTGTAGACTAAAGCAGGCCTGAGCCCTGCTTTAGAAGTTGGGAAGATGAGGACAGAAGTCCACGGAGAAAATCCTTGGAGCCACGGACAATGCTTCAAGCAGGTGGGCAGCAGTGACTGCACATGGCTTATCAAGCGCCCCTTGAGACAAAGTCAGCTCCCAGTGACACAGGATCAGGTGGCCGCATATTCTGCACACGAGCTTGAGTTTCTGCCTCGTGCGCATGTCTTACCCACTGATCTTTAACCCCTGGGTGTCAGTATTCCTTTGAGAAATATTATGCATGCTGATGCTCTTCTTAGAGAAAAGCATTTGCACACACAAAGCTGCAGATAGTTGTTGGTAGTTCCCAGAGGTGCCTCAAGCTCCCTCTCGGAGGTACAAATCTACAATCATCCCCTCCTCATCCCTTTCAAGGCCTTATTGCATTAACCAAATTGGTTAACATAGAAGGTAATGCCTTTCTTTGGGCTTCCTCTGGTATGTCTCCAAAGTGTGAAGTGAGTTAGGCTTCCTGAGTAGTTTCTGGGATAGGTGGAATATGAATTTCAAATGGGTGGCTCAAAGCTGAAACCCAGAGAGGACATGAATAGAGGACTCACCACCATCTCCTGGATCCGAAACAGCTCCGCGCCACCTGGGGACAGCCGACTGGGGAAGGAGATACTGACGGATGACCCAGGAAGGGTGCTGGGGCCTGTGTTGTAGACCTGTGGGGTGAAACAGACAGCGAGTGTCAGCCAGACAACAGACATTCAGGTCACATGATGTATCATGTACCCTAAGGGACTCTGAACCATACACAAACATGAGATGGCTTGGATCTAGGATGTGACCTTATTGTACTTTATTTAGATATGCTTTTAATTGAAATAGGAACTACATCACTTGGTTCTGACTTTAGTTGAAATGAAATGCTACATAATGGAGTTCTAACAAATCTGACCATGTTATTATTCTCTTTTTAGCAAAAATTATATTTAATTTTACATAGCTGATAGCTGGTGGGAACTTAGATGTGAGAGTTCAGGGGTTCCCACATTCTAGAATAAAATCAGAACGTTGTCTGAGTGGGATAAAATGTTTTCGATTCTCAGGTGGACACATTATAATACTCTCCCAGTGGGACTAGAGCCCACATGCTCTAACCACACAAAGATGGACACCTGTTTACTGAGTGTTTTACCCACTACTGTGAACAAGAAAAGGTTCCTTCCAAGATTATCACCCAAGAGCGCCGATGGGTAGGTCTCCTGCACAATCAATCAAATTGTGATTGTACAGGAAATATTCTCTAAAGAAACTAGAAGTGCTACCCCCGTAATCACATGAATAGCTAAGCAAACAGGCTGTGAGTAGGGATGTACTATGGAGGTGTATCAGGAGACAGATGTTACATGCTTTCTAACAGCTCTCAGTCTGCAGCCGATGGATGCCGGACTATTTTGATATTCAAGTCTTATTGTTTCAGAATTATAGTCTGTGAGGTTATAGCTGCTCTAGATGGATTCCTTTGATGAGTCTTTGTTTCTGTCCCTGCTGCTATGATAAAATATCCTTACAGAAACAAGGGTGGTGGCCCTTGTTTTAGTTCATGATTCCAAGTTAGAGCAAATCATCTCAGAGAAGTTAAGGATGCAGGGACATGGAAGCATCTAGTCATTACCTCACCCATAGGCAAGAGCAGAGGGTAATGAATAAATGTGTGCCAATTAGTACCTGGATCTTCTTCTCTCATACAATCTAGGATCCTCTATTCAGAGAATGGTGCTACCCACAGCAGTAAGGTCTTCCCACATCACTTAAAAGGAAGATATATCCCCACAGACATCCAATGGCCAACCTAACATAGACAATCAATAACCAAGACTCAACTCCCAGGTTATTCTAAGACTGAACCTCCCTGATAAACTAACCATCACAAGTCCAGAGAAAGTACACTGAACACCAAGAAAGGGTTCGCCCTTGAAAACATTCATGATCAGTGGTGGCAAGCAAGACATCAGCATGATGGGTGCTTGTATGGAGTTGATTCCAACTCTTACGGATGACTTTGAGGAGTCTGAGACCCCCAGGAAGGAAGTCACTGTGAATGTGAGGGGACTGACAGGACAGTCTAGAAGTGAGCCTGAAGATATGGACAAATTTCTGCCATCTTATAACAAAATTTTAATGGACGTGGAGCCTTCTCTTATGCTTTAAAGAAAGTGGTTTCTAGATGGGGTATACTCTGGTCAAAGATACTGGGAAGCTGTTAAAGTGACCATGGGGGATTTAGAACATTTCGTGAGCTTAGCTGATAAGTCACTGGCAGATACCAGAGGACTGACTCCAATTTTGTATTTCTACTGCAGATTGAATATCGAACTATTCTATCAAGAACTCTTTGTAAGTGCAAGGGTCAACTGATGCTGTAAATGTCCCTGTCATTTCCAAGAATTTCACCCAGAGATACCACACCCTTCACAACTAGAAGCCAGGTTGGTCAGCACACATCCTCACAGGGCGACATCATTCCCTCGACAATACTAAAACTTGTTGGGGCTCACATGACCATTGGTGTTTTGACCAGTAAAGTATACTTAATTAAGGTGTGCTGTTTTTCTATACATTCTGTTACCCAGGTAAGTGCTATAATACAGGATAAATGTAGGTTTTACATAAAAACTCGTGTGACTTGCTTTGTTGGACTATTTGCTTAATTGGAAGGGTCTGGAGCCAATCCTGCAACTATTTTCAAGGTAAGTCTATATAGCCAGGGACTGACAACTATGTGTGTGTGGCAGGGGTTTGAGGTGATGGAAATATTTTAAATTTATTTCTTGAAAAAAAAAACCCTACAAATAATCAAAAATCATCAAACTGTATACTTTAAACAAAGTTTAATAGGTGTATCATTAAAGATTTTTTAATAAAAAGATGAATGAAGCTCTTGATTTCTTTTCTTTAGTTTTGTTTTTAGAAAGGCTCTCTATGAACTCTCAGGCTGCCTTGGAACTTACTATGTGAGCCATGATGCCCTTGGATTCATGATCCTTTGGCCCCTGTCCCCGAAAGGCTAGGTCTGCAGGCATGCACTACCATGCTGAGCTGCAATTTTAATTTGTCAATTAAAAAATGATGAGAATGAGATGAGTGGGAGAGAGAAGGAATGAAACTCTGCCTGGCAGCCTGGGAACAAGAAACAAAATTCAGGGGAATCAGCCGTCTCTGAAGCTGAGGCTAGCCAGGAAGAGCCAACAACAAATGAAACCACCCAAACGGTGCATTCACACACTGAAGGTGTGAGCTCTATTTGTAGCCAGCTCTTCCCTAGAAAGCCAGGTCTTTAGTTCTTTTTCACCATAGGTTGTTTTGCTTCACTGAAAGATTAAAAAGAAAAAAAAAGATAAGACTGGATGAGAGGTTGTTGTCAACTCTTGATTCCCAAATTGCAACAACAGCCCTCAGATACAAGAAAAGGAATGAGTATTTAGCCACAACTAAAACAACTCATTTCAAGAAAAACTCAAGAGCTCAGAATGGCAGACACCCCTGCCATATCTAGGAAATCCACTGAAAGTGTGGCTAGGGTGAGCACAGGAGAAAGGACTCTTTCTTATTCACATGGCCTTGCTTCTTAGAAGCAGCTTATGTTATCAGATTTACCTTAGCAGAACTTAGCAGGCAGAGGCAGGAGTCACCAGTTCTAGGCTAACTTGGGTAACACAGTGAGATCTGGTCTCAAAAAAATCAACAAAGCATCGAGGTGTGGTACATGACTTTAACTCCAGCACTCACGAGGCAGAGGCAGGTGGATCTCCACAAATTTCAGGCTAGACAGATCTACATAATGAGATTCTTTCTAAAACAAAACAAAACAAAACAAACAGACAAACCAAAACCAATGAACTGAAGCAACTTCAGCTTGCTGTGCTGGCATCTTATGCCTGCGATTGTGTGAAGGCTTGTGTGTGACATCTGTATTCTACTTCCTTATGCTTCTCTAGGTGGGGAAGCACTGTGGCTCCCGATGGGAAAATCAAGCCAAATGAATCCAAGTCAAATGAATCCAATTACGGCTAACAGTCAACAGACTTCTGTGTCTCCCTTGGGAAAACTACTTGCAAGGCACATAAACCCAGCCGAGACTAGAACTTCTGCCTTTCCCCATCTGCATATGCAGTGGGATCTTTTCACTCACAGGTATCTTGCTGAACCACTTCTACTAATAGAAGACGCAGAAAGACCCTTCCTTGGGGAAGTCTTGTTTCTGCCTCAGGGATGATACTGTTAAACAAGGACAAACTTGAGATTTCTCCACATTCCTTCCCTCTCCCCACACTAGCCCCAGCCCTGGTCATTGTCACTACCAATTTGAGTGACTTTCTGGTTGGACAACTATACTCACAACGGTTATGCCAGAAAAATGAGTCAGTAGATAAGGTTCCAGGAAACATAGGCTTTGCTAACGTGGGCACGTGTGGGGTGGGGGTGGGGCCCCTCCTAATCCGAAGCTCACTGACAGCTCTCAGATCCAGCCTGCTGTCTCAAACTTGGACTCATGGTTGAAGCTTCCTCAAACCACAGCTCACACTTAACACTTAAATATTTTATCTAAGGAACATTCCAATTACTCATTCCCCAGGGCCACAGTCTCCAGCTGGTTTTCTTTGCCTCAGGTTGCATGTGAAATAAGCTATGTTCTAAGACAACAAACTTGCAAAGTTCCCTTTCAAAATCTCTTCAGAGAACCAGCTAGAAGAATATATTACATGTCTTCAGAATCCATCCATCCCCCATCCATCCCTCTATCCATCTAACCAGCTACCCACATATCCATCTAACTATCCATCCATCCACCCACCTGTCATCACCCATCCATCTATCCACCATCATCATCCATCCATCCATCCAATCACCCACCTATCCATCTATCCATCTAAGCAGCCACCCACATATCCATCTATCTATCCACCCAATAGCCATCCATCCATCAACCTATCCATCCATCCATCCATCCACCCATCATCACCTATCCATCCATAATCATCTGTCCATCTATTCATCCATTTATTCACCCTGTCTGTCTGTCTGTCTATCCATCTATCCATCCACCCACCTACCCATTTACCTGTCTGTCCATCTGCCCATCCAACTACCCACCTATCCATCGATCCTTTCCTTCTATCCTCTAAGCAGGTACTGATATTCAGAATCTGTTATAAATCTGGTATTTTATATAGCTAGCATTCCTCTTTTCTTTTTCAGTACTCAGGCCTTTTATTTTTTTATTTTTTTATGACACTGTCTGGGCCATCTGAGACTTTCTAAATAATTCTCTTGTCTGCATCCTGTATTTCAAGAGAAGAAAGGATAAATCACAAAAAATAAAATAAATCTACCTGGTGTTTGTTTCCCATCTAACTGAGAGACGCAAAGGGAAACGATGAACGGATTCTGAGAGGGGCTTTTGGAACGTGGAGGTGCAATCACAGCTGTCACCCTGCAGCTCATTGAACTTTCTCTCCTATTTTCCTGTGTAAATCAAGGGAGGGCATGACAGTGGGGCTTAGCTAGTCAAGGACGCATCCTCTCTAAGCTGGAAACATGTGTTATCCATCATGGTTTCAGAGTTCTCCTGGCCCAGAAGATACTCTGGGTGGAGGAAGAGTCTGTGCATCCCAACATGCTTTAGCCATCCTCTGCACCCTCATCACCAAATCATTTGTCATCCCCTTTGCCCACTTAGGAGGTGCCACAGGCAAGGGCAATCACTGTCATTTGCCCCCAGTAGTGATTCTCACACAAGAAGACCATCCTCTTCATGGAGGAGTGTGAGCAGGACAGGGAAAGCACTGGGAGGCAGAACCCCAGACTGGGACCACACTGCACATGCCTTCTCACAGGGGCCACATTTCCCTGTTCTTGCCACTTAAAGGACACAGAGTAGCCATCTTCTGGTTTCACATCCACCTGCTTCCATTTTGAAAAGCTGCCCTTAGAATCCATATTTTAAAGGCAAAGACCAGATCTGGCCCGGTGCCTAACTCTTGTCTGGTGTGCAAACTCAGAACAGTTATGTCATAAAATTCTGGGGGAAGAATCAGAGTAACATTCCGTGGCACATAAAAGAAAGACACATGCAAAGCATGCTGCATGGCTATGGATCAGTACCTGTCTTTGTGGCTACCTTCTCCCTACAGCCCCACAGCCCAGTGGGTGCCATCAGACAACCCACAAGGCTGTTTCAGAAAAAGCCTGCAACTTCTAAGCGAAGGAACAATGGTCTTCTGGGTGCCTACAGACCACACACCCTGTAGACCTGTGGAGCTGATGCTTAGGAAGCTGAGTCAGCGCCAGCCCAGCGAGGGGACAGTGCACTTCCCTAGGTACTTGGGCTCACAGAGCTTAGCTCTCAGGAAGCTGAACTCCTGAAAGGCTGGTCCCCAGGCAGAGAAAATGTTAACAGGGTCAGCATGAAAATCCCGGAGGAAATAAATATGGCAAGGCCCTGAAGGGTCTCCTAAAGCCCGTGTGTGTATGTGTGTGTGTGTGTGTGTGTGTGTGTTGGATCGTGGTCCAAACAAGCCTTCCTGGCAAAGCTCTTGTTCTTTGGCAGTGGTTCCCCATCTGTTGGTCGCATATCAGATGTTCTACATTTCAGGTATTTACATTATGATTCATAACGGCAGCAAAATTACAGTTAAGAAGTAGCATCAAAAATAATTTTATGGTTGGGGCCACCACAACATGAGGAACTGCATCAAAGGGTCGCAGCGTTAGGAACACTGAGAACCCCTGCTCTTTGGTGTGGCTATTCTAAATTCTCAAAACACAGACGCCTGCAGGTGTGTGGTTCTCTCTCTCTGCCCGGCCGGACCCCCATCAGAAAAAACAGACCGGAACAGTTCCCTCTGAAAACAAAGATAAAAGTTGGCCCTCTTATCAGCCGACACCCCCTGGGGGCAGTACCTGGAGAGTGACGTTCAGTGGTTGGAAATGACACTCCTGGTCATCCAGCTGAATGAAGTTGGACGCGTCCACAGACTCACCATACACGAAGGAGGTTGGGGACACAATCCTGAAAGAGAAAGGCATGAAACCTGTCATCCCACCTTAAAGGAGGTCCACAGGTCACTGCTGGGCTGACCTCAAGTGTCACCTCTTGTTCCTGTGTCTCCTACCAGATTTTCTTACTCTTGGGATGCTCACATCTCTCTCCTGTGAATGGACACAGCTGCCCAGGAGGCACCAGCATGCTTTCCTAGCCTGTCTTTTAGCATCAGGCCACTCTAACAGGCTACATAAACATTGCACACTGAGATTATATATTTTTTTATATCTATCTATCTATCTGTTGGTTCTCATGTGTGAACACATAGGTGTAGAGGTCAGGGGTCGACATTAGGTGTCCTCCTCTCTCCACCGTATTTCCTGAGGCAGGAACTATCACTGAACAAGAGCCCCAGGGATCTACCTGTCCTAGAGTTACAGATGCTCATGGCTACCCCTGGCTTCTTACATGGGTCCTGGGGATACGAACTCAGATCTCTGCGCTTTCATTCTACAAGCACTTAACTGACCAAGCCATCTATCCAACCATCGCCCCAATTATGTTTCTAAAACACAGTTTGAAAAAAATCAAATGCTGCAGAAACTAAAAACAAAACAAAACCAAAAAAAAAAAACAACAAAACCCTTCCAACCGCAGCCCCAAAATCAACAACAAAAACCCATTGATTATTAAATTATACACTTTGCTTGTCATTTGAAAGGCATTTCTGTAGAGTATGCTGATAACAAGCTTTTGAGAAATAAATGTAAGTTTATTATGTACTTGGCAACCAAAACTGTAACAAATTCATTTATTGTTTATATCTGTCAGACTCCCTGCTTATTAGAAATTGGGTCTTTTAGGAGCTTGCAAGATGGCTGAGGAGGTAAGGGTGCTTGCCACAAAGCCTGATGGCCAGAGTTCAATCTCTGGGATCCACATGGTAGAAGGAGAGAGCTGATTCCCCTAAGCTGACCTTTGACCTCTACTTGCTCTCTGGCACCTGTGTACGCTCATGCCTGCCTGCCCATACACACAAGTAATAAATGTACTAAAAATTAAAAGGAAATAGGGATTCCAAAGCGGAATAAATTCAATGATGGCATTATCTTGAAGTTTTAGATTAGGGTCTTCTAAGGGGCGATTTAAGAGTTGATGCCACTTGATAAGAATACTTTTCACGCTGCCCATGTGGATAAACCCGGCAGCCTTCCCTCTTTGCTCTTCCCTCCCCCATAGAGCAGACTGATGTCTCTAACAGTGGCCTCTAGGTGCTCTTAACACAACAGCGAGAGGCCTTGTGGGACCGAGTCCAAGAGAATGGGAGCCTTTATCTCAATGTAAGCATTGTATTTTAGTAACATAGTGAGTTCCAACCACTGCCGAATGGCAAGAACTGGTTCATTTACGCTCACCCCAGTTCATGTCCCCAGGAAGACGAGAGGTAGCCTTGTTTAACTGATGGATTCATCGGGGGCAGTTAGCACCTCACAGCATGGTCTGCTAAGGCCTTGACAACATGATCAAGAGTGTGTGGGGTGTTTTCCCTTCGTCCCCGAGGACAGAGCCTGGTTCTGGGCATTTTGTACTGTCCCTTAGACAGGATGGATAAACAAACTTAGAGACAGAGCTGCGGACACAGGCAGTGTACGCCCCTTTGCAAGTGCGTCCCACCAGTGCCGAGGGCCTAAGAGCCACGCTACGAAGTGCTGAGCGGGAACGCAGAACTGCGGAACTGCTCACTTCGCTGCTCTCAGCAGAGTCCAGCTACCGCAGGGATGCTCCCCCGCCCCCCGCCTCTGTGGAACAACATCTCTCTTCTGGCCCAAGGCTTAGATCCAGAAGCACTTGAAAACTGAGACAGGAGAAACTGAACTTTCAGGAAGTTCAGCTTGCATGTGGGTTAGGGATTCCTTGAGTTCTTGTTTGATCTAAACCAATTGACCCCTCCTCCCCCCAAGCACCCCTGCCTCTTTACTGTCAGGGAGGTTTGCAGTCTGTTTGCTGAAGCTACAGTGAGGAACCCAATTCTCATTTTCTACACTTAAGCTCTGGCTGAGAGCTGACTCAGGTTGCTTCGAGTCCCTGCGGACACAGCCAACAGCCCTGCTTTCCAACAAAGCCGGCGGCATCAAGTGGCCGTGGGCTCCACCCGGACAGGTTGTGATTGCTGTTGTGGTGGTTCCCTGCGCATTCCAGACCACCACAGATGTGAGGCAGAGGAGGTAACAGAAATACGAGGAGCCAGAAGTAAGGATGGAACTGATCAGAAGGGCAGCCTTCCTGGGAGCTAGAGCCTGAGGAACACTGAACCCTGCCGCCCTGCAGCTTTTGGCTGGTGTTTTAATCCCCAAACCACAGTGCCTGCCGCTGTACAGTGTTCTGGAGTGTGGGGAGGTCAGGGCCTTGGACTAGGCACATGTAAAGATACACAGTGAACTTATTATCACTCTTCCCGTGACCAGCTGTGTGGCTGGGACAGACCAGAGGAAGAAGGAGATGGGAGATGGGCGTGGGCCCCAAGGCAGATGAGGTTTCTCCCTGCTTTCCCAGGCTGGCAGCAGGGAGGGGCTACCAGTTCTCGGCGGTGACACGGGAATACAGGAGCAGCATAGCACTCCACCGCCAGGTGCCCTGAGTCTCGGATACGTACCCAGTGATGGATGTGTCCACCTCGTGCACCAGTGGCACCGTCAGCGTGAGAGCGTTGTCGTGCAGGGCTTCAGAGCGCTCCGTGTTGCCACTGTGTAGGGAGAGAAGCATGAAGGGACAGTGGTCAGTGCAAGCCACTTAGCCGCTGGCTTGCCTGCCCCTGCCCCTTACCGTCTTCAGACTCATCTCTGTCCCCATTCTGTTTGTGGTAGAGCCCCCCTGTACAGAAGCATGAATAAAGTGGGAGACGGGCTGAGTAGTGTGTGTGGGAGGTAACCCCAGGAAACACTGACGGGTGAGAGAGAAAGAGACTGGGAAAGGGAGGAAGCCAGGGGAGGCTTGCTACCCAGGAGGAGCACGCTGGAGACAGTGGGGACTCAGGCTTGCTGGTTGTGGGGGACTTTGGGAAGGAGGACAGAACACGAATCTTGGGTGTCCCAGTTGAGGGCATAAAGACCCCCGAGAACTACTATGGTGGAGAACAGAGAGAAGACACAAATCCTCTGCTGCCTCCCTGTCACAGAGGGGAGAAGGCTTTCACCAGAGAAAGCCCCAACAGGGTGGCAGAAGCCATGATTTAAGTCCTCCTGATGAGGGTGCTGTGAGGAGCTACAGGTGGAAACCTGTTCCATGTCTGTGTGTGTGTGTTCAGGTGACTTCCGAAATTGAGGGAAGTCAAGGCAGGAACTTAGAACATCACATCCACAGTCAAGAGTAGAGGGATGAATGCACCGCTGTTGCCTGCTCGCTGTTATGCAGCTTTCTCCTGTCTTCCACAGCTCAAGACGCCCTGTCCAGGGACCAGTGGGCCCACAATGGGCTAGATCTGCCCATATCAATCAGCAATCAAAGGCATGCCCATAGGCTAATCCTATCAAGGAGATCCCTCCATTGAGGCTCCTTTCTCAGGTGACTGTGGCCAGTTGAGAGGTAAATCTAGCCAGCACAGACAGTGACCATCAAAGTTAGGACATGGTTGCCAGGAAGGAGGTTTGTGGACAGCATACCATGAGTCCAGAGACAGAGGGTTCACCACTCTGGACCTAAGAGATCAGCTTAGACATCTTACATGGCCGCTATGAGCCAGAGGAAAGTGGGATTTTAGCTAGCTCAGTGGAACGCCAAGCCAGGCTCTACTCACTTAGATTCACTAGTTCATTAAGTTTCATCGAGGACTGGGATGCCCAAGGTGGACAGTGGCCACCTTGGGGAGGTACATGGCTCTTGGGTCTGATTGCTGAACCAATGGGACACTGAAGGCTGGCTCTGTCACATGGAATGGACAGGGCACCCCAGCTAAACGTGAAGCCTGCCCTCCAGACCCTTAGACACAGCTGACAAACATCTGCTAACCCCACTTGTGCTGGCCCGTCGCCTTCCTCTTCCACCAGCCCACAGAAACGAAATAGCCCTCGCAGCCCTTCTCTCTCCTATTCAGAGACAATGGTGCTCCACGACTCTGACCATGCAGGGTCACTGTCTCTGACCATGCAAGACCACTCTCTCTGGCCCTGGATCCGCCTCTGCCTTCCGTACATGAGATGACATCAGTCCTTCACAAGGTGGCCAGAGCACATGACTGCAGAGCAGGTGTCCACATGACCAGATGCCTTACCGTGCCCTTTCCAGGGAGTAATCTAAGCACTGGATCACTGCCAGGGGCAGCCCAGAAGTGACCTCGCTGTCAGTGAAGCTGGTGCCACCCTGGCCCCTGCCCCTCCCTACACCCAGCATCCTCCCAGGCCTGGGTAACTGGCTCTTGATGGAAGAGTCATCCCTTGCCTTGCTATCTCTCCAGCCACCCGGGGCTGCTGGCATCTCGCACCCAATAGCGGTTTGATCTGTCATCAAGCAACCACTCCAAAATGAGCCAAGCTAAGAAGCTGAGATAGACATCAAACATCAAACAGCTCTCTGTCATTCCTCAAGCTTCATGTACTGGGACCTTTCCAAGTAGGCTGCCACGCCAGGCTGCTGATGGCGGAGCTGAAGGGCCGGGAGACACTGTTTAGTCTCAGTTTGATGCCCTCTGAAAGCTGTAAGTAGGCAAGAAACCTTCAAAGGGTGGGGAGGGAAGAGAGGAATGACTGATATTTTAACTGTCAGGTTTGAGATAAGGAGCTTTAGAGGTCTGTGTGTCGTAGCAGGGAGTCAAGTGTTAAGAGAACTCTTTGGGGAAGGATGGACCAGATTTCCACAAAATCTCCCAGAGAAGCAAGAATGTGGAATAGTCTAGTATGTTAAAAGGTTATATGATCTCCTTAACATTTATAATCTAAGGAATTAACTGGAAAGCCTTATACTAATGTATATGAGAGGTTTTTTTTTTTTTTAACTTTAGCAGGCAGTGGGCATTTAAAATGTAACCTAATTTTAGCACTGTAACTGGCAAATGGCAGGCACCTCTAACAGGGGTTTACCAAGCAGTGGCATGCTGGGCAGGATTCAGGACTGCAGAGTGGACCCTGCTCATTAATTAGAATCAGCCAGTCTTTCCCCAAACTCCAATGCCCTCAATCCAGACCAATTAGAGCCAAATCCCTGGAGTGTGTGTGTTGGGGGGGGGGTTGATCAGGCATCAGCAGATTTCAGAGCTCACAGGTGTTTCCAGCACACTGCTAGCCAGTGGACCTGTCATTCTAAGAGGGGAAAGGAAGCTTTCAGTACTGTGCGTCTGCCCTCTGCCCTCTCTGCCCTCTCTGGCCTCCCTGGGCGTGAGGCTAGAGGCAGGTTGTGTCATTTTCTTTTTGATGAGGAAGTCCTTTCCACGTCCTGTTCCTCTCTGTGACCCTGGCAGTGCTAGGTGTTGAGGGACAGAGGACAGTGCTGGGCCTGCCCAACAGTGCCTCGTTCTCTGCGGGTCTGAGGAACAGCAGTCAGGTTCAGGTTTCCGTGGGCAACTGCCTGCCTGTATTCACTGCGGCAGTCTCACCCGGTGTGTTGAGTGTTGCACTGTGTTGGTGTGACTGTCAGCTCTGAGACACGAGACAACCTCGAATCACCCTCAAGAGTAGGAGCCATCTACACTGTGTGGCTGTGTCTTCGGGGAGTGGTCTTAAATTAGTATGTGAGGACCCAGCCTGCTGTGGGCATCAACATTCCCTAGGCAGGAGTTTTTGATCTGTATGTGAGTGGAGAACTCCGGCTGAACACAAGCTGCAAGTGAGCATGTACGATTTCTTTCCCCTCAGCTGTCGACTACTGACTGTGCCTCAAGCCCCCACTGTAACAAACTGTAACCTGGACTCTAAACCAAATATATCCCTTCCTCCCTTAAATGGCTTTCTGTCTGGGTCTGTCATCACAGCAATACAAATGAAACTGGGGCTGTTGAAGAGACTCGGCCCTGTTGTGAGAATGTAGTTCAGATTTTCTGCCCCAGCCCTCTTTGACCCAAACCTGCTGCTCTTTGAGCTCCACCCTCATTTCCATGTGCAGCCCCCACCCTCATTTCCATGTGCAGCCCCCACCCTCCTAGGGATGTCCACAAATACCGCTCACACCCAAGTCTGTGGTTCACGTGGGCATAGCAGGGCGTATCGCGGCCATTCAACGATATGCTTGGTGCTTCAACATGGAATCACCCCCACTGCCGTCACTCCAGAACCTCTCTTGCATCCTAGCTGCAGGTGTGAAGTCTGCCTGTCTACACTTTGCATGCATTCTTCTTCGATCACAGCGATGTTTCATGTGTCTTTGAAAATAAGGTGACGAGAAAATAACTAGGTCTTGTGAGTCAGTGGGAATGGCTGGAAAGACAGCTGGTGTGACTGGGCTGCAGATTGGATGCACCAGTGCTGAAGTTCCCGACTGTGACAGTCACATGCGGCTTTGTATCTGGAGAAGCCACAGAGAGCATTCTGGGTCAAGGGGCATGGTTTCTACAACTTGCTTTCAGATGGTCAGGAAAAAAAAATCTACACAGAAGTAAAACCAGGAACCAGAATGTCAACGTTGGGTGAGTAAAGGGCACACAGGAGATTGTTTTTACTGTTTTTGCACCGTATTTTCAACTAGACACTTAGAGCTTTAAAATTACTTTAAACTGTATGTGTGGGAGTGTGTATGTGTGTGTGTGTGAGTTACCATGAGTGCAGTGTCTGACGAAGCTATAAGAGGTGACAGACCCACTGGAGCCCGAGCTACAGAGAGTTGTAAGTTGATCAGCCTGGGTGCCGGGAACTGAACTCTGGTCCTCAGCAAGAGTCACACTCTCTCTTGGCTGCAGAGCCCTTTCTAGCCCAACAACTAGAAATTAAAATGAGCATGTTTTGGGTGTCCAACCACACCTGCCTGAACCTCATCAAGTTCTGCCCATCCCTACTCACTGATTTGCCTCCTGCATTGGTGCTGCCAGCCATTGGTGCCTCCATGTTGCTTCAAGGTGTGTGTAGGTTGTGGCTCAAGGAGGTAGCTCATGAACCCACAGCCTAGCTCATGCACAAGTAGCTGTGCTAAGGGGAGAAGACATCACCCTCCTTTCCCTCCACTGACTGTCCACCTGGCTTCTGGGACAGGCCTGTTCTCTATGTACACTATTCAGGCACCTCTGCCAGATGCTCAGGCTGCAGGGGGCTTTCCCCACCCTGCCTAGTGATCCAGGGTGTATCCCTGAGAAACATATGACCTAGCTTGACAAACCATGGAGAATATTGTCTGATTCGGGAAACCTAGCCAAGCAGGAACTGACCAATTCATTACATGACCTTGAACTAGGATGTCACCTCAGAAGGGCCATCTCTCCTCATTTGTTGCTGACTGGGTGATCCTCAGGCCTCCCAGGCTCAGTCAGAAGTGCTGAGCAGGGATAGCCCTAACTAGTTTTGGTCTAAGCTTGAGTAGATTTACAGTCACCCAGGAGACATGCATGTCTGTGAGGGTGCTCCCAGGGAAGTCTAACAAAGGCAGGACCAACTGCACTCTGTAGAGGAACGTTAATTAGAACATGGCTGCTCTGGCAAGAGATGGCATCCAAAGACCTTCTAGCTTTGTGTGATCCAACTGGGATACAAACAGGCCTTTAATCCAGGAGTCAGAGGCAAGCAGATCTGAGTTCAAGGCCAGCCTGGCATAGAGCAGGTTTCAGGTAAAGAGAAGCTTTGGTACAGGTGTTGTGGTACATACCTTTAATCCCAAACCATGACGGTAAAGTTAGTTTGTAGAAGGAAGCACCCATGTTTGAAAATTATGTTTAACTGAGTGGCAGAAAATGTGACAAATCAGAGAGAGATCTGACAGAATAGGATATGCCCAACTCTCACAGGAAGAGGGGAAAGGGAAGGTGCTTAAGGGGCAATGCAGAGAGAGAGAGGTAGTTTTACAGGGAAAGTTTTATAGAAAGAGGTTGAATGAGAGAAAAAGCTATAAACAGGTGAAGGCAGAACGAGCCCAGAGCATGATGCAGTGCAGACAGCACCTTCCTGTGGAAGCTCAGACACAAAAGGTTTCAAGAAAAAAAGCACTGTGCAGGCAGCTGTCTTCATTCCCAACTCTCTGATTACTGGACACCGAGATGTGAGCCAACAAATACACTAGGCCAGCAGAACCCAATGACCACCCTACAGAGATCTGATGTCACCCAGTGCTACGAGGATTTATCACTGAGTAGCCATTTCTGAATCTTCTGCATTCCAGGGATGCCCAAAGCAGGCTCTTTCCCTAATCCCATAATGTTTTCATTTTTGGGGGGGGGGCGGAATCTGTTTAAGCCCCTTTTACCTCTGAGCAGTCACAATGAAGGTGAGAATTTCCTCTTCCCCAGACAGGTGGCTCGTATCAAAGATGACGCTGAATTCATACTAGGGAAAAAGAAAACACACTTGGCACCCAGAAGCATTCCACATCTCAAACCATAATTTCTAGAATGGTTTGTGTCCTCTGGACCGTCATCTGCACAGCAGGTGTAATTTTTTAATGTGTATCTGATTTTCAGCAGAGCCTTCCCTCTCCCGGCCCTGTCACCGCTTTCAGCCACAGGAAGTCCTAGAGGAAGTGGCATGCTGGAACTGTGAAACCAGGAGCTTCTGATTTCACTCCCTTACTGTCCCGGTCTTGGCCAAGTTTATCTCATATGTTGTGATGTTTACAAGATGGTTTTCAGTTCCAACAAATGCTGAGAGATTGTGAATTGCATCTCATTTATTTGGTTTCCATTAAAATAAATCCTAGGCAATTGCATGCTTTTCAGAGACACTGAATTCTGTGCAACTGAATGCTACTTGAGAGTAATGGGCTAGACCATTAAATTGTACCATTATCTATGATGGACATGAACATCCTTCCTAGACAGAAATCTCTGCTGCAGAGGAACTTGGATTATGAGGAGGATGAGGTATGAAGACAGGGCAGGAGGACATAAAAGAAAGGACAGTCAAGGGTCTTTTCCCAGTAGAGTCAGAACTGGCTGGACATTTGAGTTAAGTCAACCATATAAGTGAGGAGAGGGTACAGGGTTTGAGTGACAGTCAAAATCTGAGACAAAGGCACAAAACTGCTCAGGCTGGAAGCAACTGACAGAAACACACAGTCTTTAATCAAAGTGGGCCTGAAGTGTAGCCATGAGCCTGAGCAGGCGTCCTAGCCCCTGATGACCCCAGGGGACAGGGGAGTGTGAGGAGCCACAGGTGTGGGGGCAGGGCTCAGCCCTTGTGTAACTGGCTGGGTTTAGTCTTGCTAAGGTCTTGACATCTGCATGTGGACTTTTCAAAAGGAAAATGAAATAGAATTATTTATGTGTGTGGCCTC
Organism: Pachyuromys duprasi; assembly: GCA_028658305.1. NCBI lineage: Eukaryota > Metazoa > Chordata > Mammalia > Rodentia > Muridae > Pachyuromys > Pachyuromys duprasi. The sequence goes on from CM053749.1 coordinate 4,515,679, forward strand.
TGCAGGGGAAACAGGAAAACAATATTCTGACAGTCATTATTTCTATTGACTTCATGACATTTTCAGAGTTAATACATGTTAATTTAACTCACATTCTACCAGATACATTTTGGGTTTGATTTGTGACATGGGTTCACACACATATGCACATTCAAACTACATGCTTCACCATGGGCAAAGCTACCCACCTGCCTGGTCTTCCTCCTTCTGCCCCATTTTGGCCTGTATCCTATGGGACAGGGCACATTGAACACAGTTGATGGGTTTGCATGGTTCGCCAAGACATCAGCAAACCTTATTTGTCTCCTAAACAATGACCAATAACCAGGTACTGGGACCAAAAAGCTGAAGACACAAAGAGGTCAAAAGGTCTGATTCTACCATCTAGGTGTGGGAGAAGAACGGAACCTCTACGTTTTTTGTGGAAGCAAAAAGTAAACCAGAGAGTAGGGAGTTCTTCTTTAAGATCCTAGTACACACACACACACACACACACACACAAACCAAGCAAACAAAAAAACAAAGCTATGAACTCAAAGGCAGGCCTGGCCTCTTTAGATTCTAGTTTTGTTTCCCTAATCAGCCTGATCATTTTTCTTTCCAACTGTGGCACACACCAGCAGATTCCATGAATAACTGCTATGCTATATAAAATTACTATTTGAGCTTAAGAAATGTGTCTCCTTCTAAATATCAAGTCATTGACCTCAATGCCTTTAATGTTTCAAAATATGAACAAGAACATGGTGAAAATTTGAGGGGTCTTCAGAGAATATGAAGGACCTGAGGGAATGTCAGAGTCAGGACTGTGGGTCACAGGTTTACACATGTTCTCTTATGTGGTGTTGGGGACTCAAAGGAGTACAGAACATCCCAGAAGAAAGTGTGTGTGTGTGTGTGTGTGTGTGTGTGTGTGTGTGTGTGTGTAGTAAGAACTGACTGATGGGAAGAGCTGGAGCACTATGGTCTAGGAAGCATCCATCTTGGCTGAGGGCCTTACCTTTGACTTTGACCTCATGAAAGGAAACCCCACGCTACACTTGAGGAAGTCTGATTCCAGCAGCTCACAGGAAATGCCCATCTCCTCCTGAAATGAAAAAAATGTGTCGACAGGTGACTGCACTGGCCAGAAGACAGAGGTGTGGGAGGACCTCAGTGAGGCCATCAGGTCCTTGAGAGCAGTTCAGTCATCCCGGCAGAAGTAGGCTAAGGAGCTTTGAGATCAGACCTAACCTTCATTCTTCTCTGGCTGCCCCCTTTCCCATGGTTCCCTGAGGTACCAGCAGAGGACAGAACAACGGGTAAATTTAAGTCTTAACCATTACTGCCAACTTAACTAGATTTGGAATCACACAGGAGACCACCTCATGTCTCTGGAAAGACTTAACTAAGAAGGGAACATCCACCCTGACTGTGGGCAGCACCATGCCATGGACTAGGAATAGAGGCTAAATGAAGAGGACCAGTAAGACAGCTCAGTGGGTGAGGGTGCTTGCTGTTAAGCCAAACGACATGAATTTGATCCCCAGGAGCCACAGGATAGAAGGAAAGAACCAATGCCCCCAAACTGCCCTCTGATCTCCATAGATGTCTCTGTGGTACATGCACCCTCACACATGTACACATATACACACGATAAATAAATATCTACAATGAAAACAGTTTTTTTAAGGGAAAAGTCGAGCTGAGCACCAGCATTTGTGCGTCCCTGCTTCCTGACTGCGGATGCCACATGGCCAGCTGCCTCATGCTCCTGCTGACATGCCTCCCCAACCATGATGGACTGTGCACCTCAAACTGTGAGCTGAAATAACCCTTCCCTTCCTCCAGCTGCTTTTGCCAGGTGTTGTTATAGCAATGAGAGAAGAAGCAGAGTCTAAACCTAGGCAGCCTTGGTGAGTGGACCACAGGTAGGCTGGAAGCTTCCAAAGGTTTGTACTAAAAAGCAATCCATCTTTATGTCTCCTTTATCCTGAGCTGACCCACTAAACACCCCTTTCAAGATCTTGCTAGCTTAAGAAAGACAAATCATTAAAACAACAACAAAACGAAAACAAGACCAAGGAAAACAGGGTTTCCTTCCACAGCTTGAGGTATAAGCTTTCCTAGGGGAGAGAGAGTAGATGCCAGGGTGAGGCTACATTTACAGTGTTACCAGCCTGGGCTGAATCAGCAAACACTGGCTTGAGAGAATGCACAGAGAAGCTATAGGAAGCTGCTCTAACTTGCTCAGGAAATAAGGTTTCCAACCGAGGTCAGAGAATCCAGGAGGCTCACGGGCTCTCTGAATTAGGATATCACGGAAAAGTAACAGAGAGCCAACCCTTGCTGAGCGCCATCCTTGAGCTCCACGTCTGGAGATTGGAGTTCAGTGAAGTCATGGGACATAGCCAAGGCCATTCAGCTGACAAGGCCGAAGCCAGCAAGGGTCTGAAGGGCTCGGCCACTCTGGAGCCAAGCCCTTAACCCCTTTTGTGGCCCAGACCAATGAGCACAGATGAGGACAATGGCATGGGAATGCCACCACGCTCCTTCCAGCCACATTTCTTTGTACTGAGTCAGGGTCTCATTCAGCCCAGGCTGGCTTTGGGCCCACTGTGTAGCCGAGGATATCCTTGCATTTCTAATCCTCCTGCCTCCACCTCCTAGGATTGCCAGCATGCACCGCCAACTCAGCTCTTCCACCCAACCTTCACATTCTACCTTTTACACTCCTATAACATTTAAAAATCAATTGATAATATGAATGTTTGGGCAGGAGATATGGCTCAGAAGTTAAGAACACTTACTGCTTTCATAGACAACCAGGGTTTGATTCCCAGAACCTACATGACGGTTCACAACCACCTGTAAATCCATTTCCAGAGGATCTGACACACCTTCTGAGTGTGTCATGCTCCTGCATGAGTGTGGTGCACACACATGCACTCAGGCACACGCACATTCATATGAAATAGATACTTAAAAATACAAGCACTTGCCACAACACACCAATTCAAGGACACATCCTGACGTTAATGCATTTTATGGACTCAGTCAGACACACAGAAACAGAAATGACAAAATTCAGACGCAGAAGTCATGAAACAGCACAGGTGGTTTCTGAACGTTAGGGATGCTTTTAAATTTTTTTAAAAATGTATTTATTTGATGTGTCTGTGTATGCGACCATATGTGTTTGGTTCTCAAGCAGACTCTTGGAGCCGGAACTGCAGGCACCATGAGCCACATGGGGGTACTAGGAACCGAACTCAGGCCCTCTTCAGGAGCAGCACTTGCTCTTCACAGCTGAGCCATCTCTCCAGCTTCAAGATGGTTTATTTTTTGTTTGTTTGTTTCTTAATTTGGATGCTACTTATATAGGTTTGGCCATCTTGTGGAAATTCGTTGAGTGAAATTTAATGACTTCAGTACCTTGTTAGACATTAAAACAATTTATCTTAGAAAGTAGCAATGCAGTGTAACACCTCAAATTGCAAGATACAACCACATAAACAACAGGAGATGAACTAATGTAGGAGGGAAGGCCCGTGAGTCCTTTCGACACCTTGAGAATAACTGATGCGGCTGATTTTACGTCTCCCAGTGGCCGGCTGTGCCCATAGCTAGCGGTCCTCACATCCAGACCTGAGATTGGCTGCATTTCTGTCACCACAGAAGAATTTGAAAAACCAGACTCCTGAGCTGCACTTTATTGAATGTGCAATCTCTGAGGAGACTCAGGTCATTCATTCTCTTTCTTCCTCAACCCTTTGTACATGTGAATGTGTTTTGAAACTGGGTCTCATGTATTCCAGGCAAGAAGAATGGGCTAGCAAGGTGGTTCAGTGGGTAAAGGCACTTGCTGCCAAGCCTGATGAGCAAGAGTTCAATCCCCAGAACCCACATGGTGGAAGAAGAGAGATGACTATTGCAGGACATCCTGTGACCTACACACACACACACACACACACACGTGTGTGCGCGCCCACGCGCCTTTAGAAGGTATAGGGTATCATATATTAAGAAAACTCCCACATAATGGCTGTTTGCCCACTACTCTGTCACTTTTCTTACTTTATTATGCAGGGCAGTGTTACTTTATTTTGTTCTTTTAAGTATATGGATATTTTGCCTACATGTATGTGTGAGCACCCTGTGCATGCCTGGTACTCCTAGAGGCCAGAAAAGGACACTGGATACCTTGGGATTGGAGTTACAGGTGGTTGAGTGCTTCTACGTGGGTATTGGGAAGCGAGCCCTGGTTCTCTGAAAGAGTAACAAGTGCTCTTAACCACTGAGCCATCTCTGCAGGCCCTGGTAGGGCCCCCTTTGAAGAGGCTAATCATACCATCAGGCTTCTACCTTGCATCTAAGATATCTTTGACAGTCATAATAAAAATACCAAGTGACTTTAAATGTAGCCTAAAGCCAACCTGCTTTCACAAGTTTTTATTTATTTTGCAAGCAAAGTCCCAACAAAATCTTTTGAAAATATTTTGACTATGGAATCGTGGACTGAACTTCAAGCCGACTCACTAACTGGCCTGCTTCCCAGCCCCACTTTTCCCTGGCTAGCAAAGACAGTTGACAAGGTCCCTTTGTGGACATCACAGGTAATTATGATCCAAGTGAAATGTCAAAGCAATACATATTATGCACAAGATAGGAAATCATTCATTAACACTAAAGGCATCCTTGGTCTGCACACACTTGCTTCTATATTCTCAGTGCCTGGCATTCAATAGCTGTTGACTTTTCATTGACTGAGTGAGCCAGCTTTGCTTCTGGAAGCCTGGAGGGAGGGGGCTGCAAATAGCAGCTCATTTTCCTGGCCTGCCTGGCATGAGGGATGCTTGCCTTGAAGAAGCCTTCTTTTCCAGACATACCTTGGCTGCCCCAATTCTGGGCACACAGCCAGCAGAGCCAGCTTCCAGACTCTGTAACAATGTGGGGGTGTTCGGAAGATCAGACAATGAAGCCAGTGAGCCTTTCTGGCCTCTTGGCCTCCTTCCTCTCATTCACAGGAGGGTCTGATTTCAGACTTAGACAAGGGACTTACTTGGCCACCAATGCAGCAGTCTTTGGAAACAGAATGTCTGTGAGTCCCATGGTGGGATTACTCAGTCAGTTTGAACCTGGAGTTTTGACTTTGCATCTTCTAGTTCTTACATATGTTTGCCAAACTGATGACCACCCTCAGGACTCCACATCTGGCTATCGATTTGATGCTCCTCTAAGATCCTTTCCTTAATGTGCTTTCATAGGGTTCCATTTGGAGGTGTCCTAGCCCAAACTCCCTGACAGAGGAGCCAGAGGCAAGCAAAGCTCCCAACAACCCAGTTCAACAGAAACAGGGGTTACTCCCAGAGAAGACTTTATCAGTTCCCTCCAATGATGAGTCAGCTGGCCTCATCACAGAACAGTTCTGCTCTGAGAGGTCCAGTCTCCTGGACAGGACCTGGGAAACTGCTGTTGGAGAAACACATGCGAGCCTGCAGCTTAGAAAGCTAGTGTGCTTTGGCATTCACATGTAGGCTTTGGCTGTTGGTTCAGATATGCAACAGCTATGCGTGCCATCGTGCAAATAAACCGGGCTTTCTACAAGCCTGAATTTTATCACCTGTGGGATGAAGTCATGACACCTGCCTGAGATGACCCGGGAGGTCCCAGCTGGGGCTAAAGGTCAGCTTTCGTAGCTGACCTCTGCTCAGCAATGGCTCTCCAACATGCCAGGCAGTGTGTAAGATACACTGTGTAAGGATTTCCTCTTAATTCTAATTTTACAAGGAGGAAACTGGAGTGCAAAGGCATTCTATCACTCAGTGGAGGGTTCCTAGTGAGCAAACAATGGAGCCAACTTGAGTGGGCCTATGGATGCGTGCTCAGACCTGCCTCTCTGCATGGACTCTTTAAACATAAATCCCCCATCTCCTGATCTAACCCCAGCCCCATGAGTCTGGTATAGATCACAACATGGGTATGAGAAAGGCCTCTCATTTGAAGGCTTTGTAAATAGACTTAGGCTCTGACTATGTCACAGGTAATGTGCACATGGTGTCTTGTCTTCTGCATTGCCTTATGCTGTCTGCATCCATCAACACATTCATTAATTCAGCCATTCATGTGCTCACTCATTGTTCCTCTAGCCTACAAAGTGCACAGAATAGAGGCCACTGGACTGATGGTTGCGAAGGGGTGCCCGCTTTTAAGGGACCAGCATCAACACCTTTTAATACAGCAGGGACCAATCTAGCCTCAACAAGCAGACAAACGTGGAGTGCTCAGGAAATGTGACTTTTTGTTGTTGTTGTTTTGTGTTTTTTTTTAACTTTTTGTTCTGTTTTGTTTGTGGTTTTTTGTTGGTGGTGGTGTTTTTTAAGACAGGGTTTCTCTGTGTAGCCTTAGCTGTCCTGGACTCACTTTGTAGACTGGTCTTGGCCTGGAACTCAGAGATCCGCTTGTCTCTTCCTGCCTGAGTGCTGGGGATTACAGGCACGCCACTGCACCCGGCTGTGGGATTCGTCTTAAAGGGATGCTCTGGAATGACTGCTGCCACCTCCGCCACTCTGCTCTGTTCGCCGCCTCTGAGTCAGCCCCCAGAGATGAGAATCAATGAACACTTGTCACCTATTCCTAACAGGGAGCTGACTCTTCTAGGAGGGCAGTTGTGCACAAGTCCTGGCTGAGGACATGATTTAAAAAAAAATCAAGTGCACGCCGCTTTCACCAAGCCCCAGGCCCTGGCAGAGAGCTTTGGGTCACCGAACAGAGGTACCTCTCTAATCTATTTGATGCTGCAGAGAGCTTTGTTATAAAGACCACACAGAGGCCCCTGTGAGGCACTGAACCACGCTGGGCAGCCTGGGTATGCACTGGCAGAAAGCTGCCTGCCTGGCTTTTACGGGCTCTTGAGTTAAGAACTCTGGAAATTACTCAGCGTTAAGGTCCTTTGGTGGACTTAGGTCCTCTTCTCCACTGTGGGGTTCTTGTTTTTCTCCAGACAGGGTCTCACTATGTAGTCAAGACCAGACCTGGACTCTAAATCCTATTGCTTCTACCTCCTGACTGTCAGGACTGCAGATACGTTTCACCACACTAGCTCAGCATAAAGCTTTTTAGGAAGAATCCTGGGTGTGAGACCTCTGTGAAATTCTTGCTCTCATGGCTAAAGCAGCAACCATCAATGTTGCTAGAAGAGAAACACCAGCTCCTTTGAGGCATGTAAGTGTGGTGGTAGCTCAGCTCCTGTGCACTGATATGTGAGCCCTCAGGTATCAAGTTCCCTGCATACCATGCACTGACAGCAGGAAGTCAGCTAAGCTTAGGTGCAGTCACAGCACATCGCTGTAGACAACTCAGATGAGCTCTAACCCCAAGGCTCCTGCTTGTCCCAGAGAAAATCTGTCCATCCATCTATCCATCCTTCCATCTATCCATCTATCCACCCACCCATCATCCATCCATTCATCCATGCATCTATCCATATATCATCTACCTATCCAGCCACCTACCTATCCATCTCTCCACCCATCCATCCATCTATTCATCCATCACCAAGCCACCCACCCACCCATCCATCTATCTACCCAGCCACCTATGTATTCATCTATCTAACCACTTACTCACCCATCCGCCCCCCATCCATCCATGCATCCTGTGCCTTTTACATTGCTACAGTAGGAAACAACTTTGGTAAAACTAATTCTCATATGTGAAACAGGCACGTTTTCAGTTCTTACATGCCTTTGGTCAAGTTCTTCTTTATGAACAATTATCCATGGAGTATCCACAAATGCCCTTTATTGGGCCATATGCTTTTGTAATCCAGTAATTGTTGTCTCTCAGGAGGATGCCTGACCTGGCACAAGGGAGGAGGAAGAACTGAGAAGAAAGAGTGGTTACTGTGTGAGTGTTTGGGCAATCTGTGCTCAAGAAGATGGAAGGGGTAACTCTTTATAAGAAAAGCACCAGGCTTCCCTACTCCATTCTGTAAACTCCATTCTACAGTTCAGCATTACTGCTGAAAATTTATCTTCCTTTGGAATGAATCATGAAATCTGTAAGTACTTTAAGATTATACAATCTAAAACTGGGTGCACTGGACTACTTGAATCATACAGACATTCACGTCCTGGTGGAAACCAGCCCATCATCTGAATGCACAGGTCAATGCCGTCATGAATGCCAACAACTGAAATCCCCACCTACAAGCTGCCTGGTATAGTGGAGAGGGCTCTCATTCAGAGTGTTACCTGGTAGATGCAAGGGCTGTGCCCAGGGTCCTATGGCTAGCACAGAATTTGTGCTCTGTCATGGATTTATTTGGAAGATATTGTTGTGCCCATCTCATGAGTCAGAATTGGAGGTACACAGATGTAGCCCTCTCCTTGGGGCTTTTCTGGTATTTAAACCTGTGTTCTAATTCAGTTTTGTCACTGTGACAGACACCTAAGAAACCCAATGTGGAAGTAGAAATGGCTTTGGCTCATAGTTTCAGCTCATGATCAACTAGCCTGTGGTAGAGCATCTTGGTGGGAGTGTGGAATGTAGCCAGCATGCTTACCTCACCATGTCAAGGAGATGAGAGTAAGGAAGGGGTCCAGGTCCCAATATCATGTTCAAGGCCAGGCCTACAACGATAGAACATCCTCCCACCAAGTCCAACCTCCTTAAGAGATGTCACTTTCCAACATCACCATGTGTGGACAGGACTTCAAGAACTAACCTGAAGTTATACACACACAAAGCCATTGTCTTGGCAGCTGATGCAACAGTGAATCATACACCAGCCAAGTCTTAAGCTTTTAAGTGTCCCATAGGACAGAGAAAGGAGCACAAGCCTTATTTCAGGGTGTACAATCATGGGCACAGTGCCTGAAAGTCTGAAACCAAGAACTTCAGTGGTTGCATACATCATTAGACTAGTTGAATGACACTTCTACAGGAGCTCTGAACTAGAAGTGCCAACTAACACGCAGAAGCCATGGCTCAAGTGGTTAAGAGCACTGGCTGCTCTTGCAGAGGACCTTCGTTCAGTGCCCAGCATTTGCGTGGTGACTCGCAATTGCCTGTTACTCCAGGTCCAGGGGATCTGATGTCCTCTTCTGGCCTCCTTAGGCATCAGACATGTATGTGGTACACATAGATATAAGCTGGCAAAACATTAATTACATGTAAAATAGTACTAAAAAAAAGTGTCTACAAATATAGTTAAATGCTGGCATTCGCATGCCTTGGGAGATAGGCTCTGCTTTCCAGCTTTATTCTTGGTCTTCCACATTCAGTTTCAGCATCTTTGGTTAACTAGCCAGTTTCCTGGAATGAGTGGCCCATACAAATAACGAGGGTTGCTCTATGGTATCTTAATGACCAGGTTTCCAACTTTATCTTGCTAGAGCCTGTGTGGAACTTAATGACTTTTCCTGGTCCTTTGGGAAAAAAAGGCCAAGCCACAATGTTCTGAGCTGGTCTAAGGCACAGCATGTCTGTGCTGCTTGTAACATGGCAGACTTGAGAACATTAGGAGCTGCCCCACAGCCGGGGTGAGGTGGATGGACAGGCTTGTTTATGACCTGCCGCTGATACTGCAGAGGTAACTGGATGACCAACATTTTCTATGTGTCTTGGCCTCTCTGGACAGTTTTGCTCATTCCTATTTTTCTTTATTTTCAAGGTGTTTTCCTGGGTCTTGTTTGTCGGTTTGGGTTTTTTGTTTGTTTGTCTTGGTCCTGCTTCACAAGGCTGGACTGACTACACAGCATCTCTCCAAGAACAGGCTGTGGGGAGGATCTCTGTCAGTATCCTTACAGGGCACACACTGCACTCTGCTACATCCCACGCTAGCACCAGTGTGTCTGAGGACGACCACTGGTCCTTGGCACCATCTTTGCCTGGAGACCCAAGGAGACAGCAGTGCCTAGGGATTCCTTCAAGAGAACTCTTACAGTTCCTTGTCTCAGACAGTTAGACCTTGGATTGTACCAGAGTCCCTCACCTTTTCCTCATGTCATTTGATATCATACCTGCCCAGGCTTACTTCCTCATTCCCCCATGTGCACTACCTAGGAAATCATTATTACATGATATTTTTGTAAGGATTTCGTTGTAGAGAACTGTCCTAGTTAGCTTTGTCAACTTGACACAACCAAGAATCATCTGAGAGGAAAGCCTAAAATCATCCATTGAGGAATTGCCTAGGTTGAATTAGCCCTTGGGTGTCCCTGTGAGGGACTGGTTGTCTTGACTGCTGCCTGCTGGAGGAGAGCCTAGCCCCCTGTGGGCAGCACCCTTCCCTGGGCAGGAGCTAGAGCCTAGGAGTGAGCTGGCAAGCAGCATTCCCCCTTGTTTTCTGCCTCAAACTCCTGCTTGACTGCCTGTCCTGACTTCCCTCAGTGATGGTATGTGACCTAGAAGTGAAAGGCAAATGATGAGCCCTTTTTTTCTCTAAGTTGCCTCGGGTTACAGTATTTGTCCCAGCAACAGAATGAAAGGAGGGCAGGAACTCAACGTAAGAAAGTGAGAAACAGATCCCACACAAACACCCATCCTCCATGTCTCTGTGCGCCTCACCCATGCAGACAGCTGCTTGATGTCGGACCCTGAGGGAATAGCTCCCGGTTTTATAAACCTCACATCCTAGCACATGTTGCAGGACAGAGACGCTTCCTCACAAGCTTCCTGTCCTCGGAGATCAGTATCTTCTAAAACAGAGAAGTCCACCAGTAAAACATTCGGCGTGCCAACTAACATGGCGTACTTGATTGCTTATTGATCTTAATTCGCTTAAGTGCCTCTTGAAGCTCGGACTCATCACATTATTGCTTCTGAGAGTTTTCTTTGTGTGCTCAGGAAGGCTGACTGATGCATTGCTCCTGGGAGTCTCCGAGGAAGGAGAGCTGGGCCGCTGATCTTCATGCTCCGGCTGCCTTTTCTTGACAATATTCTCAGGGGGAGGAAGAGGGAACCTGGAAAGTCCTGCATTTAATATCTAAGGTTCTCATTGTGGCTATTAGGATGCAGGGAGGACCCAGAAATTTGTTCTCAAATATTTTTGGCTCTGTCACCCACAGATGTTGATAGATGTTCATGGTGTTCATACTGCCTCAGAGTAAGATCCACAACCTGCTCGGACGGCCTGGAAACTAGGAGGACAGAGCTAATGTACCGCGGGCTATGACCACATTCAGGTGGGCACTGAAATGCTCTAAGCATTTCTGCTGGTTTTATTTCTGTGGCTGTGATTTAAAAAAAAGAAAGAAAAGAAAACCACCTTGCGGAAAGCAGCTTATGGTAGAACATTTATTCAGTTTACAGTTTCAGGGCACTGCCCATCATTGCAGGAATTCAGGGCGGGAAGTTACGTCACATGGAGAGCCAAGGGCAGAGGGACCGGAGGATGCTGAAGGCAGAGCTGGCTTTCTCTGCTCTTCCACAGTCTGGGGCCCCACAGTCAGGACTGTTGCTGCCCACCTTCAGCCTATGTGTTTTCATATCAGCTAAGGCAACCAGACAAGCTCCCAGAGACAGCCACAGCCTGCTTGGTCTAGATGATCCCTCTTCCACGGTGATTCTAGGCTGTTTGAACTTCATAGTGTGCTTCTCAGTAACCCCACAGGATTCCTGTATGACCACCCTGTTTTTAGGTGAGGATTCTGGGGTTCATTGAGGGTTAGGAAACTCATCCAAGGTCACATATGTCCAGGGTCCTTCAGGAAAGCTGACACTCAAACCTGGATATCTGATCCAGATCACAGACTGTACTCAGAAGGGAGTCAGGCTGAGAAGGGGTGACCAGGCATTGCTCACACAAGGGTGTCCGTCTGAGAGGGGGCTCTGGAGGGTCTGAGGAAAACATTCTCTTCCCTTCTTTTTGAATCACCTGCTAGTCTCACTCGTTGGCGTGAGTCTGTCACTGGACATCCTGCCAAACTGCAGGCAGCTTACGGACGCACAGCCAGCTTCTGACTGACTAGGGAGCCCATGGCTTTCTTGATGAGTTGGGACCCATCAGATGTAAGGAGGTTATTCAGTGGATGCACAGGTTAGATCCCGAGAGCACTCAGGGTGCTTCCTGTCCTTGGATGGGAAGTGTCTTCCCCGGCTGGGCTGGACCTCTGAGGGCAGTCACAGGGAAGGGTGGACACTGATGTGCTGATCCACCAGACGCCTGAGTGCGCCTCGTAGCTCAGAGTGTGGGGTGGGGTAGGAAGTCTTGGGGACTGACTACCTCTGATGGATGAAAGTCCCTCCTGAACCACCAGCACTCACCAGCTCCCCTCGTGAAAACACGCACCTGAAAAGTGGACTTTATAAGGCTCTGCAGTGAGGAGACCAGCGGAGAAGGGAATGGCCTGCCATTTGCAGGTTCAAGCTGGGCAAAAGCATTTGACATCTGAAACAGCTCTGAACCAAGAATTTTGGGTAAGAGATGTCAACCTGTATCTTCTTCAAGCCAGGCCTTTTTTATTTACTCTGGATGCTGTGAGGTAAGCCTCACAGTCTCCACTGCCCAGATGAGGAAACGGAGGACTCAAGAGACTGGGCAGCTCGCCACAATGGCGATCAATTGCCTGAAACCGAGATTCCAATCCGGCCTAGCTTGGCTCCATCTAACGTGAGTGTTCTGGCCAGGGCTGTCCTCTGAGACCATTTTGGCAGTGAATACCCAGGACGCCACTGCACAGTCACCTTCTGTCTTGGCACTCCTGGGTCAAAAAAGTTCTCCAGGCTTTTTGGAAAAACCAAGGAGAGCTTTCCTTGGCATAAGGCTCCAATCTCTTGCCCTGCCATTGGCTTCATGAATAAGGGCCGAAAGCGGCTCCCACTCAGGTCCACTCCAGTGGTTCCTGCTGCCTTACCCATTCCCTGAGCCTGTCTCTCTGAGGCCAGGGTTCTGGTTTGGTTTTGTCTCTTTGAGTCCCTCCTCCTTGTGTGGCTCTCTCCGCTGCCCTTTGCTGCCCTTGGAGCTGGAAGGCAACTCCTTCATCTAGAACCTTCTAGATGAGGGCCTCCGGGAAAGGAGGCATCTACATAGCTCAGCAGATGATTAAAAATCAAATGGTAATTTTATTCCTTCAAAGTCTCCCACCTTTATATTAACATACATTGTTCACATCTATCTACCTCACCCAACCCCCTCTGGTGGCTCTGACCTCATCTCCCTCCTGGCTCCATGCCTTTATTTTAGTTGTTTTCTGTTATTTGGTGCTGCTCAGCTGTGCGTGCGTGTGTGTGTGTGTGTGCGTGTGTGTGTGTGTGTGTGTGCGTGTGTGTGTGTGTGTGTGTGCGTGTGTGTGTGTGTGTGCGCGCACGTGTGCGTGCATGTGTGTGTGTGTGTGTGTGTGTATGTGTCTAAGAAACCACTAGCAGCCACATCCCCACAATAGGTCCTCTGAGAAGAGTGGGACCTTGGTGGGGAGTGGGGGATAGAGGTGAGTGACAGGAAGGCAGGACTCCTCCCCAACCTGTGCTCAGCGGAAGACCTCAGCCAAGCTTCAGCTCGGAGTCCCAGTTCCCTTCACTGGTAACCACGAAGATGATGCTCTAGCAGACACCGTCTCCACATGCTGCACTCACCATGCTCCTCTGCTCCTGGCCTGCCAGCACAGAGGGGACTCGCTCTCATTCCCAGCTCAGTGACACAGGACCGCCTGACCCACACTATGCCAATCAGCCCAGTGAGACTCTGAAACTTCCCTGGAACTTAGTAAAATCAAAGCGCTTCCTCATGGTGACCTGGTAATGCTCTTGCCACCCTCAGGGGACAGGCTGTCTGAATGTGGAGCTGAAGCAGAAGAGAGAAGCTGACAGGCAGAGACACACCACAATGACTTCAGAGGTCCAGCAGGAAGCTGAGGCCCAAGCAAACCTTAGCTCTTCACTTTACAGAACAACAATTTCTCTGTCCACTCATGGTAAGAGAGATTGGGTCTTCTACTGTTCGGCACAAAAAGGAATAAAACAGGTACAAACATCCCATGGTTCTGGGGTCTGTGTAAGCGGGCAGCAGAGTGGGGTAGAAACCGGCCCCTGAGGTAGCCTGCCTGCTATAGCACTGAGACCCAGTTCCTCTGTGTAAGGGGGAAAGGTCAAGATGCTCCAAGCACAAAGGGTATTATGGGATACTCACTAGAACACTTGAGAGTGAAACATGTAAAAGTGTGAACTTGACAGGACCCTCTGCTGCACTGCAGAACTCCCTGAAGAAAAGTCTAACTCTGAGGAGGCCTTGGTGATGGCCTGTGTCCCCAGGCCCTCAGTGCTTGATTGTGATGTGGCTGAGATTCTGTTTCTAATGGCTGCTAGCTACTGTTGTACTTAATTTGTAAGTTGTTTACTGTCAGCTCTTAGTAAGGTAGCTTTAAATAGCTCCCAGGACCTGTCTGATGCTCTTTCTGGGAGGAGGAGTTGGGCTTTCCCCTGACTGTGGGCCAGATTTAACGACCTTCTTCTGAAGAACAGATGCAGTAGAGGAATTGCAGCGTGGCCCCTCAGATGGAAGTCACTGGAGGCCAGCTTCTGCCTGGTTTTCACACTCCTGGATGGCTTGCTGTAGAGGAAGCTGGTCACTGTGGCATGTGATACCCAAGTCACCTACTGCAGGGACCTGATGGGAAAACAGCAGGGCCCTCCTTCCAGTAGCTACCCCCAAGTCTCCAGCTACCTGAGAAGTCAGAGTACTCCTGCATCCCTATCAAACACCTCTGGCTCCTACTAGTTAGCTCCTAGTAGAACCAACTTATCTGTGACAACTAAATTTTCCAGATGTCACCTGGGGAACAAGTTGCCCTTTGAAAAACATTGCTACAAATGTACCTACCCCTTAGGAGCGGGGGTAGATGGTTTGTAAAAGTGGCCACGATTCTGTAGTCTTCCTTTATCCTCATTGCTTGACCTTCGACTGTTCCTACCATGAGGTCAACTTGATCTTTCCACTCTGAATTTCAGCAGGACTTGTGGCCGGATCCAACCACCAGAATGCCCCTGAAATAATGCTATGGCTATAGCAAGCCCTAGTCTGGGAGGCCTTGGGGCTTCTGCTTGCTCTTTTGGAATGCCAAAACCATCCGAGCACCGGCTAGCTCGCTGAGAGATGCCAGCTACAGGCCATGACTAGCTTCCAGCTGATCTACTGGGTAACCTCGAACTTACGGCTCACAGCTGAAAAACTGCTCAGCTAATGTCGACAGGAGCAATAATAACTGATTATTGTATTAACCCAACAAATGATGGGGTCATTTGTACGCTGATGGGGCAGTCTCAGGGAAGAGAGAGAGCATCTTGGAGCCCTGTTGAGTCCTACATAGCACTCAGGAAAGGGCATCTGTTATCACTGTAAGACTAATGTTAGTATCTAGCTGCTGGTCAACCTGCAGCAGCCCTCCTCTCTCACGGGTATCCAAGGCTGCCAGACATTGTGACTCTCTAGCTAACAGACTGCCAGGTGCCCGGAGTTCACACCTGGGAAGAGAGTTTAAGTCAAAGGAGGTACTAGTGTCCCCCAGACACAGAGTGCCTTCTCTGCATCCCGGGAGTCAGGCTATTGCTGGGGTACCACTTCCAACCATTCAAATGTGTAAGAGATCCCACCTTCTTCCATGTGGCTCTAGATTTCCTCTGTCTCTGCTGTGGGGGACTAAACTCTCCTCAGAGCCCCCACCATGCTGTTATCATGTCAGTTTGTCCACGGCTTAAACGACCCCTGTAATAAACCCCCTACCAGCAATAACACATCTCACTACCTCGTTGAACCCACACCCAAGATCTTCCAACCATGTGGTCTCCTGAGCCTGGGCTGCCCGCTAGGGATGAAGCCCTTCTCCCCCAACTGATGCCTTGTGTTTGCTCACTTTCTACTCTTCATCCATGGAAGGACCAAGAAACAGATCTGCTGTCTGCAGGAGGAAGCTGACAGCAGCAGAGATTTCAGCAGGCTGTGGCTACTCAGCCCGTCTTCCAGAAAGAAGGCACCTCCTTTCCGCCTTGTCCCCATGTCCCCTGGGGGCTGAGGAGCAGACTTCTGAAGGTGGAAAAACACAGCACCTCAGAGGATAGGTGGCAGAATTAGCTGTATTTACTATGCCTGAATCTTTAATGGACTTGAGAGTACTGCAAGCAAAAAGACATGCAAGTAGAAGATAAACATCATTACAAAAACAAAAACAAGGAAGGTGTTTCATAAAGACCTTCTGAGAAGCACTTTGCCTCAGCGGGGAAAGCGTGCTCAGTCTGGGAGAGGCCACTTGGACAGAAGAGAGCTTGTGAGGAAATTCCTCCTTAACTAAACATTTATAAATTACAGAAGCACATCTATTTATTTTTATTTGAAATACATATAACTATATTTATAAGGCTTTTTCTCTCTTTTAAATTCTTAGTATGAGCCAGACATGGTGGCGCATGCCTGCCTTAGCTGGGGTTTCTATTTGATGTGATAAACTGACCAAATGCAGCATGGGGAGGAAAGGGTTGATTTCAGCTCACACATCATAGTCTATCATCACCTACTGAAGTCAGGCAGGAGCCTGGAGCAGGAACTGAAGCCACCGAGGAGGGCTGCTTATTGGCTTGCTTCCATGACTTGCTCAGCCTGTTTTCTTTCATCTTTTGACTTTTATTCTTCTCTCATACATTACAGACTGACTGCAGTTCCCTCTCTCACTCCTCCCAGCCCCTCCCCGAAACCTCCCTTCTCCCCCAGATCAACTCCTCTGTTGCCCTAAAAAAAAAAAAAAAAGGAACCAGCAGCCAGCCTGTTTTCTTATTCTATCCAGGACCACTGCTCAGGTGAGATAGACCTTCCCACATCAATCATCAATAAGAAAATGCTTGAAAGACAATGGCCATTTTATTAATTGAGGTTTCCAATCCAAAACGATTCCAGCTTTTGTGACATAAAATTAACCAGCACAGAGCCTGCTATCCCAGCACTTGGGAAGTGGAAGTAGGAAGATTAGGAGTTCAGGGCCAGCCTGGGCTATATAGTAAGTCCAGAGCTAGCATGGGCTATGTTAGACCTGATCTCAAAGAGATTGTTTTTCAATCTGATTCCTTTGGTAAGCAGAAGGAACTTGTGATAAAAGTAAATAACACTAATTCCTTTTCTGAAGTCTGGCTTGTAGCTCATAATTTCTTGAAAAGTATAGTTTTAATGTTCTATTTTGAGATATTTTCACATTAAAACTTTAATTTTTATTTATATGAATATTTTTGAGATAGTGTATTGGACTTGCACTTGCTACATAGCCAGGGATGACCTAGAACTCCTGCTTTACCTCCCAAGTGCTGGAATTACGGGTATGCACCATCATACATACTTAAAATTTTTCTAATTTATGTAAGATGACAAGAGGCAAGGTCTAGACTCAAACCCTTCTCACCTTCCAAGTCACAAACTCTTACCTCCCCTTCCTACCTAATCCACAGAATGTCCCCTTGTGTCCCCAAGTGGGTTTCAAGATCCCTGTGGACGCCTAAAGCCACAGGCAGTTCTCAACCTATCTGCATCACTTTTTCTGATTTGGGCTGGGGTCAACCTGTGCTTCCATCCTCTGTGCCCTGGGGTCTGGCTTATACCACATGACTCTTGCAGGTGGACACATGAGATACAACATGAGATAATAGAACAGAAGTGCTTTGAGATCAAAGGCAGTTAATCTGAATTAAGTATGTGCTGGGGTGGACATACAGCATACGGTATGGATACTCTGGACAGAAATGCAGTTCCTGTTCCAGCCAGGGTGAAGCAGGGTACCATGGCAGTTCATCATGTTAGTCAGAGTCCAGTGCAACAGAAAGCTCAGGAACCATTTCTTTCTGTTTTTATTGTTTTCAAGACAGGGTTTCCTGTGCAGCCCTGGCTGACCTGGAGTTCACTTTGTAGACCAGGCTGGCCTCAAACTCATAACGATTCACTGGCCTCTGCCTTCAAGTGCTAGGATTAAAGGCATGTGCCATCACCTCTGGCTTCTTTCTGCAGTTTATAATTTGGTATTTTTGACTAGAAATGAATGACAAGTAGCTGACAGCACAGATAATAGAGAACTACCAGGGACTGCTTTCCCTTTGGGCTTGTGGAAAATCTTAGTACCCAGTTATGAATGGAGAGGCAATGGCTGCCATCTTTTGCTTGGAAGACAGCCAGCAAGGACAAGTGGAGTTATGCTGTGGGAGGCTGGACTGGGGCAGATGTAGGTCTAGCTTAAGTCTCAGGTGCGGTGAACTCCTTCTGGTCCAGCCCTGAGCCCAGCTCTGTGCTGTCTTCAACAGAAGGTTCCGGGGACACTTACATTCAAATAGTCCTCTGCTTGGCACTTAACCAACCAGGGATGAAGTTGGTGAATGAAGAATGTTCTAGTCTCCTGTCCTTTGGGTGAACATTGCTGGGTAACTTCACAAAGGGCCCCAGACACTACCAGCCGGGACCCCCAAGGACCACTGCACCATGCCTTGCTTGCAGGGGTTGCAAATGGCAGACAACCATTTGCCTTTGGGTCAATAAATCACAGGAAAAGTAACAGTCTGAAAAACCTCACTTAGAGGAAAAGCTGAGTCCAAGATCCCAGGCTGTCCAACCGAGACAGGCACAGATATCCAGACAGTGTGGGTGGGGAGGGGCACCTAGCCAGCTTTAGGTCCCTAAAACAAGACCTTCCTTCTCTTTTACATTTCTTTTGATTCTTCATGTGTGAGAATGCTTTGCCTGCATGTATGTCTGTGCGTCATGTGCATATGTGTCCAAGTGTTTTATCTGCATGTATGTCTATACACCGTGTGCATACAGTGTGTAATAGCCAGAATCTGGAAACAACCCAGATGTCCCTCAATGGAGGGTAGATACAGAAATTGTGGTACATTTACACAATGGAATACTACTCAGCAGTTAAAAACAAGGAAATTATGAAATTTGCAGGCAAATGGTGGGAACTAGAAAAGATCATCCTGAGTGAGGTGACCCAGAAGTAGAAAGACACATATGGTATATACTCACTTATAAGTGGATATTAGTCATATAATATAGGATTAACATACTAAAATCTTGGATTCTGGTTGTCATGTGATCAGTTTCATGAGGTTCCCATTCCTTGGTATTGTGCCAGTAGCATCTTACAGGTGACCTGAGCATACAGCTAGGAGCTTTCCCCCTTTACAATATTTGCACCTGAGTTGGGAAAATGATGGCTGAGTTGGAGATAGTGCCAGGCAGTTGAGCATCCACCACACTATGGGCCGCGTGACTTTACCTCTGATGACTTTTTCCAATGTCCAGTACTCAACAGGAGGAAGGGAAAATGGGCAAATTGTGGGTTTTTTCCACCTTCCTGGCCCACTCAAGGGCAAAGCACTTAAGTGTGATATTCCTTTAGCTGGGTTCACCAGGGGACAAGTTAATTTCAGAGGAGAAATTCAAAAGGCTGGGAAGCCCTGGCAGCTTCCAGAATCCACCGTGGCAACATGTGGGCACCACAGGAAAGCTTCCTCTAGTGGGAACCTGGTAGGGGTTAGGTCTGTGTGCCAGTACCCCAGGGGTACTAAAGAAAGCCTTGTTTAGACAAAACACAGCTGCCCCAGAAAAAATCATCAGTGCTTCCTGCCTGCTACCCCCTACACAAGAAAAGCCGGTAATGATGTAATGTGAAAGACATCATTCACCAAGCACCTGGCTCTCCAGTGGTAAGGGCTGCAAGCCAGGTGGGCAGCCAGGGAGCCCACCAGACACGCAGATTATCCTCTTTCTGCCAAGAAGATGCCCCGAGACCTCTGCCGTCGGCCTGTCTGTGCCTGAAGCCCAATACCCGGTTTCAGCAGCTGCGCCTTGGTTTCCCCCTCAGAAAAGTGGAGCTTGCAAGTAGACACTGAGATTCTGTAAGGGTACAACATGTTTAGAAGTTAGAGCTGAGCATACTCTGTGGCTTGAAAATGCGCACCCAGCACGGCTGTCTTTCCCATTGTCCGATGTTGCAGCAATAACAGCAACACGCCTTCAGATTACCACCCCCCCCCGACAAAAAAAAAATCAGGCTTTCTGTTTATTTTAGAAAATTCTAGCAAAAGTCCAGCATCAGAACCTGACAAAGAGTGCACAGGAGAGCAAAGCAAGAGCTGCCTCTTGCTCCTGATTATAGAGACAAATATGCTAAGCAAACCATTAGAAATTAAATCAGCAGCATATTTCATTCCTTAAGTGTAAGGGGGTGATATTTTAAAAATAGAATTCATTTACTTAAAAAGGTTAAAGGAAAAATTACATGAACACCTTGATATTTTAAGGATAAATAGTCCATGAAAAAGAAAGCAATGATTGAGCAAACACTTCAGACTTATGATATTGGGTTCTAGTTGAACCTCACAGACCAAATATCAATAGGCTAGACTTACAGACTTCAGGTAGGTCACGTTACAAAGATAAGACACACCAAATAGCATCATTTGAGGGGAAAAATTATAGTCACAGAAAAATCCTAAAACATTCTGACTGGTCAGGTTCTTTGATGTGTCTGTTGTAAAACAAATTACACCTGTCTTTTTAAAAATGGACAGGTGAGGATCTGTTTTAGGCTTGAGTGCCCCGAAGCAGACTCTGAGATGGGGGTCACGAAAAATGAAAACAAAACAAACAACAAAACAAAACCCTGTATGAAAATGTGTCCCTGGGAAGGATAAAGCAAAGCAGGAAGGAGATAGTGCAAAGCCCTGAGGGAGCTCACACCTCAGAGGTCGTCTGAATTGTGTCCTGGGCTTTGATGCCCCTGCATCAGCAGCCTGAGGTTGTCATCCAGGCCCTGGCACTTACGGCTATGTATGACCATGGCTAAATAAGCTCCAGTAACCTGAGGTTAGTCAGTCTTCTAAAGAGTCACATATACTGGGTATTAAAAATAAATAAATAACAAACACAGGTCTGCGGAGATGTTTCAGTGGATAAAGACAGAGACAGATAGACAGACGACAAACCAGAATGGGGGAAATTTACTCAGGTGCAGGGAGCATAGTGTGTGTGTGTGGGGGGTGGGTGTGGATGCAAAAGCTGGTGGCAAGAGGGAAGGAACTGAAGGCAATGAGGGGCTACCAACACATTTGGCTTTCCTGGCCTCCTGGATAATGGAGTGTCCTTCCAGCAGTCTACCTTCCTATCTCTGGCTGAAAAGGCGACTCTAACTCTTCAGGGAAAGTTGGTGCAAGATCAGTTCCAGGAAGAAATCAGAAATCAGCAACATTACTGCCCTCACACTGGGTTTAAATTGGAAGAAAATTTAGGTAGGTATCGTAGTGTGTGCCTGTGGCCCTAGGCACAGTTCACATATTTAAAACATGCTGCAGCACTTCCCTTGAAGTATTTCAAACTCAGTGGTTTTGCACATGCTCAGTAAGTGCTTTGCCACCGAGCTCCATCCCTAGCCCTCTCCACCTGAAGCAGGTCCTGGGAGTTTCAATCTGGAGCCTTGAAAATATTTCCTGGTTTCAAATTTCTTGTCTTTTCCCAGCGTGTGCACAACTATGCTGATTATCAAAGGGCTTGTATCACCTCTTCCTTCCTGCATAGTGAGCCAACATAAGGTCCCCATTTCAAAAAATATTATTTTAAATTTAGATTTCTTACATGCGTTTGTTAGACGTTGAACATATTCTCTTCATTTTTCTCCTTTGCTGCCCTCTCCCTTTATTCCCTTTGTTCCCCTGGACAATCTCACTCCCGCTTTCATTTAATACATACACACATAGTTCTATGAGACCATATAAAATATAGGAACCAGAGATGAGAGAGGAGCATATATATATATTTTTTGAGATTGGCTTAATTTGCTTAGAATTATTGTTTCCAGTTGCGTCCATTTTCTTACAAATAACATGACTTTGTTCTTACAGCTGAAAAACATTCCACTGTGTTTAAAAGCCACATTTTTTCTCTCCGTTTGTCCCCTGCTGCACAGCTAGGCTGGCTCAGTAACTTGGCTATTGCAAACAAAGCTGTGAAAACTGATGGGCTGTTTCTGAGATCTCTTGATGTGCAGGCCTTCGGGTGAACACCAAGAGTAGACCTGAGTTATCCATTAGACCTCGTGGATCTGTGTCTATTTCCTGAGCAACCTTCATATGATTAGCCATAGGGTTGGGCTAGCTAGTTTACACCCCACCAGCAAGTTTGTGTGAGTCCCCTGTGGACAACAATGGCACCCACCAGGTATCCTTTGAGGCTTGACCTGCCCTTGATTCCTGGACCCACCTGTCCACATTTTGTCTTCTAGGGTGGGAAGGACTGGGGACTTAAATAGCTCCCTAAGCGGCTCTAAACCAGTGGCTGCTGTTTGTAAGTCAAAGCGCATCTTCCGGCTTTCAGGTGGGACAGAATGGAACCACTCCTTCCCTTGGCGCTGGAGTTTCAGGTGATAGGGGGCCGTCTGATGTGGGTGCTGGGAACGGAATTTTGCCCTCTGCAAGAACAGCAAGTTCTCTTACCCGTTGAGGCATCTCTCCACTCTCCTCATTCATTATCACTGTGAGCCTGTGATGTGTATGTGTGTACGGTGTGAGGTCAAAAGACAGCTTTGTGGAGCCTGTTCTCTCCACCCTCCATGATATGGGCTCTGGAGATCCAGTCAGGTCATCAGGCTTGCTCATAAGTGCTTATCTGCGGAGCCATCTCCCAGACCTTGGTTTTAACTTTTTAACACTCTCTCTCTGTTTTCTGGAGAAAAATGATTTAAAGTCTGAGCAGGATCCTCCTTTCCCCTTTTGAGGAAAAAAAATGACTAAACTCTGCTCTGCATCTAGATGAACGTGGATGGATGCAGAAGTTCTAATGTGCACTAACCCCTCTCACAGATATATCTGTGGCATGGTGGCGGGAATCACTCTTAACTGATCCTTGTCGCAGTCACAGCTTTATTGACTGCTCAGCTAGACTGGAGCCTTCCCTGCAAAGGCCATGAATACACAAATGAAGCTTTTCATGTGAATGAAAGCTAAGCTCTGCCGTGGAGCACAGCCCACATTGTGATTGGACATAGACATCTGGGGTTCTCCATCACTTCCTGGTACCCAAAGCCACCAGAAGAGCCAGCAGTCCCAATAACCTTCAGTCTGGTTGCCATCTCTCTGGTGGCAACACTCAGGCAGGATTGACGGGTAAAGAAGCAGAGATAGGTACCTGCTCTCCTCCACCTTCTCCTAGCTTGTTATGGAGAAAGGCTAAGGCTTTCAGAAACAACCCCAACAAGAAGTGAGCACCTAGGAGAATTTGGGGTAAGAACAGCATCTGGACCAGGGCCAGGTGAGGACCTCTGCCTGCCATGAGGCAGGGAGTTCAAGGTAAAGTCACCAAGAGCTCAGGGCATGGGATCAAAGATAGGAAAGAGGTGGAAAGACTGTTTTCTAAGTATTGATTTCCCCTGCAGGGCTCTCTTACAAGGGTGAGCAGAGTTCATTCATCATCTTAATGGCCAGGCCGTGGTGACTGTAAACATCTGAGGGCTGCATTTTACTGGGGGCTGCTATTAACTTGACAAGAGACACCGGAGACCCGGAGACGGCAGAGCACAATGGCAATCAAGCCGGCCGCAATGGGAGCAGCTACAGAGTGAAGGAAAGCCACTTTCACACAAGAGGGTGGGAGGCATGTCTGCCCTGGCAACGCCTGACTCCCCAGCTCCTCTGACACATCCTACTTTGTTCACATGCCCAGACTCACAGGTTCCTGCCCTGAGCCTTCCGCCCCAAGAAAGGTCAGGTACTCCCTCAAATATAAAGCTATGCAAACACATTAACTGTCCAAATCCTCCCTCAGTTCAGATTAGAAAGCTGATCAGTTTTATCATCTGGCTTGTGCGGCTTGCCTTGAAAGCAGAGAGAAATGGAATACCCATTCCATGGTAGATGTAGGTATTAGTGGGAAGACTCACTTTACAACAAAAACAAACCCACCAGTCCTTGATGCAACTTGTCATAAAAAGGTAAGCTAATGTGGTAGTCTATGAAGGCACCAAAGCCCAGCTTGGAGACCCAGGCTGATTAGAAATTCAAAATGTTCATTTCTCAGAAACAGCAAAAATGAGCTTCCCTGATACACTGCCGTGGCCCTCATGAGGCCTTGTCTCAGAGGCGTGAAAGGACACAGGGCTCATCCCCTCATCTCAGTCTCTCAAGGTGATCAGAAGATGGAGCTGTGACTGGTTCCACAGCCACAGTGGTGACGGTGGGCTGTGAACTACAGCTCCAGGCTGCTTGGCCTTACTCTTCAGATTTCACGAAGAGTGATGGGTGAGGGCCGGCTCTCTCCCGTCAGCCCACAACCACCCTTTTTTCCTCACGCACTCTCATCACTGAGTCTTATCTCCCAACTTCTCTGGCCTTATGGCTTTTCCGGTAAGATGTCACTGTGGTTGCCCAGCATCAAAACAGTGTTGTGTTGCAAACCCCAGCCCAGCAGAAGACCCAAGTTCACACCCAGAAGCACAGTTTCTGCTCCAAGTGTCTGGCTTTTGCACCATCATAAAGTTGGATTATGATTATAAGCGGAACTGTCATAAGATGGGGACCAACAGAACCAGAGTAAATAATGGGTCTGTGCAGTACGTATTTGCATATGGTAGGAGTCAGGGCCTACCATAGTAGGGACATGCTGTACACACACTCAGCATAAGCCTCATCCAATCCCTAGTACACCCAAAGAAATTGGTACCCTGGACCCAGGGTCACACTGATCACCAGAGAGACATCTGGAATTTCAGCTCCACATCTGCTAATCACCGGGGCTCACTTTCCTTCTGCCTCACTCTCAACACCTATTATTTCATTTCTATGTCTAAATGCAAACTCTAGCTTAGTTGCTTCTGCCATCACCCCAAAGCACAAAATTCATCTAAGTCATCAGCTTTAATAATGACATGGATGCTAAACATCCCTTCTGTCCACTACACACACACACACACACACACACACACAATCTAAATGCTAATATATTTGGCTAGTTTATCTGCTACTAAGGGGAAGATATGAGAAGCACCAAGGATGTGGACAAAGTTGACCAGAAATGTAGTCATGTGAAAGTCAGGGTGTATTCTCTCTCACAGAGGGGCACTGAGAGGCATCAGGGCTTCAGGGGAGAGAGAAAGCAAGAACTTGCCCTTTCTTTTGGAATCATGCTATTGAAACTTCAAATCATTTGAATAAACTAATTGGCTCTACAAAAGCTCACTCAACTGGTGGAAATCGCTGAATTCCCTCAATTCCCTTGAATGTGGCAGGAATAGGTATCTAAATTTGGCAAAGATGACCAGGTAATAGAGGCCACAGTGCCTTGTTAGCGATTACAATTGTGACGAGCAGGGATCCGCTCATACTTGTTTTTCACAGTTACTGACTTGTGTGGATGGAGATAACAGCTGTAGCTGCTCAGAGAGAGTCTGTCCACAAGAGAAAGGGGGCAGAATGCAATAGAGGACAGACATTCTCCATGGTACTCATTTATGGCTGCTGCTTGGCTGTACCAGCAACCTGCCTAGTCCAGGATGAAAGCCAGCCTCTAGTAATTCCAAGTTCCTTACACAGGAGTGACCTCTGTCAGATCATCGCCTGGTCCACGATGTGCAGCAGGTGAGCTGGTGTGTTAGGTGGAAAATGGCTCCCTCTCGGGGACCTTGCCTACCTTCTGCCACATGTTGATGAAGAAGAGCTCCCGGGAAACGTTGAAGGACACATTGGCGTCATAGGCATCGTCCCCAAGGTTGGAGATGGAGATGTTTAGAGAAATATTCTTCACAGCCCCCAAAGCCAGGTGTGGGGTTTTCTCATCAACACTGCAAAGAAACCCAAACATCAATTAATCTTCTTAGACTTATGGCAACATGACAGGAGGCATTGGGGGTAGTGTGGAGGGAAATGGCAATACAACTCTAACACTCAGAGCCTCGTTCATTAGACACATGGTTGTGGGTGATCAGCACCCATTGGCCTTTTTTTTTT
>CM053749.1:4542119-4595863 GCA_028658305.1 Pachyuromys duprasi
GGAACATTCTTTGGCAACATGGAATTGAGGAGATGTAGGGTCAAAGTTCACAATGGGACTACAGAGAAGGTGGTAGGACGTGGGTGAGCACTACCAGGAATATCTTAAATGTGAATTATTTTAGTTATTGTGAGTCCAGAAACCTCCCACTGCCATGATTTTGCAGGCCCCTACCTTCAGCTGTAACCCCCCCATACTGGACCGTGACCCACAAGCGTTGATGTACACAGCAGTCACTGGTGACCTTGTTTTGAATTGCTCGTGAATCATGGTTAACAGCTGACTGGTGAGGGGGACTACACTTAACAGTGAGTAAAGAGGGTGCATGGAGGTATTTCTTTTAGTAGAGTGTTGTGGAGAAGGTGGCTGCGGAGATGCCTGGGTTTTTTTTTTTTTTAAGATGGGAATTATCATAGTACATTTACACATGAATGGGAAAGAGCCATCAGGGAAAGCACAGTGAGTGAGCGTGTAACCCGGGGCCTGGTGGACGCATGGAAAGGCTGCAGCTGAATGAGGAGAGTGTGAAGCCTAGCTCAGACTCCGATGTAGAGGTTTGTATGAAACTGAGTCAAAGACAGGGAGAGGAGGGAAGGGAAGGAGGTTGGGGGTGTGGTGATGGTGGCAGCAGATGACTTGACCCAGGATGATGAGGATGGGATGAAGGGAGTGCAGACACGAGTCCCAAGTGAGACAAGCTCCGGCCAAGTGCAGTCACTCCAATCTGTAACTGGCCAACTGGCTAATGGAAGATGTCGAGACAGTTGTTACTTTTGGCTGTTTGGCTCAGCAGACCCCCGTGACAGATGTGAAGGAATCATCAGCAGGTGGGGCAGATGCCCCTCATGGTCTTTCAGCTGTGGGAACCTGATTAAGTACAGTCCCATGTTCAAACGGCCTCCCTCTGGTGACCGATACTCTCAACCACAACTCTGGAGTTTGAGGGTTGCGTGAGAACGTGATGGTCCTATGGTCATCTGAGCTGGCTGCAGAGGGTTCGAAGACCAGGAAGTCGCTTCCTTGAGCTACACCTTGCCTCCCTTGTTTCCTGTGGAAATTGTTGGCCCTTTCCACCCCTCTTTGAAGCCTCATCTGAACCAGCTTGTATCTTTCACATAAATTAGATTTACGTTAACAGGCATGTTTTGTGGTCTGCAGCAATTAACATAGCTAATGCAGCGTGCAAGAGAAGAGGTCTGCTCAAACACTCAACAGATTTCAGGGTGGGGGAGGAACCGTCCTTGTCCATCGGCAGAAAGCAACCCGCACTCTCCAGCATGTCTGGCACACCAACAAGAAAAACATGCGCGACAAGAAATCCGGACGGCCTGCTTTGGAGGCGAGAACTCCGAGGATCCAAACAAGATGTGAAAAATTAACTCTGAGAAGAGTTTCAAATTCTTGAATGGTCTCCAACGAATTAAGACCTTGACCTCAAGCTATTGTGGCAATGATTTATTATTGTTGGCCACTCTGGTCTTAAACAATTGATGGGTTATTTCTGTCCCCGTTTGCTTTTGTAACATGAAAGGAGAATTGTCAGGCCTTGAGTTATGAGACAGCATTAACTTAGCCTCATCAAGAGAAGGACCTGCATGCATGCTCACGGAGGCCCAGTCCCCTCAGACAGTTTCTGTAGGCTATTGAGCAGAGAGACCGCATGCGGAGGCACAGCGCCACAGGCGAGAGAGCTGCCACCGCTGTCCAGTGTCGTAGTTCACAAGACTGGGCTTCTTCTCTCATGTGCAAATGCCAAGGAATCAGGCCAGGGACATGTGAACTTCTGCCAGCTCCCACAGCTCTGCCACTTAATCATGCAGTAAGGTCATTCCTGGGTTTTCATAGTCAAGTGACTGCAGCATGGAAGCCAGGCACCTTCCAGGGTAGAATGTGAACTCAAAACTTTTTAAAAGAAACCTCAAAGTTGTTTTCATTCTTTCTCTAAAGCTAAAACTCTCTAACTAAAACAGTAGGCTGCTTCTTCCCAAGTTATTCTTAGGAATGAAATGAAAATGCAGTTTGCTAGCCTGGGGCTGGTCCTGTCAAGCACAATCTGCTGGCATGGGACTGGTCCTGTCAAGTAAGCCTTTCTGAAAGTTCATAGGAGCTGAGGGGATCGCTGCTTTTGGAGATGAAGGGATCATGAAGCAGAGAGCTAAGGAGGCTGGAGGAGAACTGAGAGCCTCTGGTGCCTGCAAAGCCCACTCCTTCTGACTGTCACCCATGCCCTTTAGTCTCCTGTCTGGGACAAAACACCATAACCAAGGCAACCTATAAAAGAAAGCATTTAATCGGGGCATGCAATTCCAGAGGGTGAGAGTTCGTGGCCAGCATGGCAGCAGGCAGGCATGGCACTGGAGCATTAGGTGAGAGCTCATGTCTAATCTACAATCACAAGGCAGAGAGAGAGAAAGAGAGAGAGATGCTAACTGGTGTGGGCTTTTGAAAGCTCAAAGCCCACCCCCAGTGACATACTTCCTCCAAAAAGTCCACTCCTCCCAATCCTTCCCAAACACTTCCAACTGAAGACCAAACATTCGAATACATGAGCCTTTGGGGAGCACGTGCCTTTAAACCAACACACTGGCTCAGCCCACTTAGCACAGTCCATAGTGTAAGGGAAGGGCCCAGTGCTGGGGAATACAAACTTCCAGACTTGACGCGGTTGTAGCACTTAATGATCGCACACAAGCTGGGGTTACCCCAACATGATCAGTCCAGCCCAGGTTCCAGCACAGGTCAGGGATTCCAGGTCAGGGAGCTTCTCTCCAGGCCCTATCCCTTCCTGAGGAGCTAGTGGCAATTAATGGTTATCTCTGGGGTAGGGAGAACCATTCTACCATGGCTACTGGTAGATCTTGCTACTAATTTGTGACAGGGGACCATATTTCTACCACAGAGTCTAACAGCAGAGGCCAGGAACCTTTGTTTTGGTTTGCTCATTATTGTGCTCCCAGGGGCAGAATTGGTTCCAGCACCAAATTTCTAAGGGAATATAATTTCCTGACAATTAAGAAGATTGTTCTTCAACAGATAACACTACGAATGTCTAACGCAGACCTGCTGTGTTGGTCATTTAATCCTTCAGTGGGGTGTCAGAAGCTGGCCTCTCCTGATGGAGTTCTATGAACTGCCCCCCCCCCAGCCACTGATTAGCAAATAAGCACCCTAACATCTCCGTGGCAGACCATCGGCCCAACCCTCACATTTCCCAGAGGGAGAAGCTGAGTCTGAGAGAGGAACCACTCAGCTGAGGTCACAGCCACACCAGGTCTAAGCCGGAGCTAGTATCGAGTGTCTTATCCATCCATGCTGGGGCTCTCATATAATGAACCCCACCAGGAAGGCTCTGGCAAGAAAGGTTCTTTTAATGACATCTGAACAGAGAGGTCTCTGGGAAGACCTGCTCCTCAGACAGGCCTGCCAAGAGTTTAACACAATCATGTATAGTTCGTGTGCCAGACATTCCATGGGCCCCTGTTTATTTATTGAAGAACAGTCTTTCTAATTTTCAAGGAATTTTATCCTCTGATAAATTTACCCATTAATTCTAATTTGCTTGCACGGCCTTTAAAATGGGTCATGTTTCTTTGTACACAGATCTCTTTGCTGCACTTTCACATAAAAGGCGCCATTAATAGTTACCAAAAGAGAATCATTTGTCACGTGTGTATGCTGGGGAAAAGAAGGTGAGCCATGAGCTTCAGGAGAACAGGGACATCTTAGCATAGGGTCCTCTAGAAGGAGCTTGTGGGACAGGCTTGAGAGCAAGTGATAGTTCAGGAGAGATCTCCAAAACTCGTCCCAGAGAAACAGGCAACTGATGAGGGTTACAGCAGCATGCCAGTGAGCTCTCTGGGTGCCCTGAGCCTAATCATCCTGGAACTGTGGAAAACACATGCCTCAGAGCTGTGCCATCTAGGATAAGGAATATCTGTGCCCCGATTCCAGGCAGTCACTGATTGAGGGCTGTTGTAGCAATGGGAGGTGGCTCTCACTTCAAGCACCTCTGATGAGCAGAAGAGATGCAGTTCCTGGTGGCAGGAATGAGGCCAGAAACTCAGGACAGGGATAAAAGGGATCGAGCTAGCAAGGATTTTGTCTGTTAGAAGGTCCTTCAGCAGTGTTCTCAATAGGAAATAGCCCAGTGAGTGAAGCCTATCACTCACTAGAAAGATAGAGCCACCAGTTAATCCTGTTACTTATGATAAGCAGGGGTCAGGAGCACCCTAGGAGGATTTCCACAAGGGTATCTCCCAGGCTCCGTAGTTTCAGTCTTTTCTGTGTATTCTAGTGGGTGCACATGTGTACACACATGAGTGGGTGTTTGTGGGTATTGCAGTCAGAGGTGAGCCTCAGATGGCATATCTGAGTTATCCACCTTGTTTATTAAGACGGGGTCTCCCACTGGCCTGAAGCTCACCGCTGGCCAGCCAGCAAGGAAGCACTGCTGGCTGGTTAGCCCCAGGGTTCCGACCCTCTCTACCTCTCAGCTCTGAGAGATTACAAACAAGCATCACCATGCTCAGTGTTCTGTGTGGGTTCTGGGGATCAAGCTTAGGTCCCTCATGATTGTCCAGCGAGCACTAGACTGACTGAGCTGTCTCCCTAGCTCCATATAGTTAGTTTCAGCTTCTATGGGCACTCCCAGTCTACTCTCCCCACAATCCTGATGCATGTGGGTAGTAAATTTACCTCCTGACCAGGGCTTCCCATTGGAGGATTGCCTCAGGGGGCATGTATGAGTTATCTGCAGCTGACAGTTATTTCATAAAGGGAGGTGTGTCGAAGCTGTTAGACCATAAGTCCTTGGAGCGCTATTTGTGCCCCGAACTACTGTGCCTTAAGACATAAAAAATACCTGTTAGTGAGCCTGAGGGCATAGATTACTGTGTGTGCTTCCAAATGTAACTCTCTTTGGGGGAGACTAAGGATGGTCAAGGCAAGAAGACAGAGATGACATGCAGCAAGCACAGGACATCCCATGAGACCCTAGGAAGGCAGCTGCGGACGCTCCCAAGACACAGACAACATTCAGTCCTATAACGTAGCTTTGGTGGTCACTCCATGGTCAAGTCTACATGCATATGTCAGTTATTCCAGAGCTCCTGTGATTCCTTAGGGAAACCTTTTCATTCTAAGCCACATTTGGACCGCTCCTCTGTAACAGTGGCAACTGCTCTTTATAGGAAAATTACTTCTCTGTGACCAACACCACAAAAATTCACTCTCAGACCTGTGACATTTCTATACATCAAGAGTAAAAAGCTGTCAGCATCAGTGTTGAGTGGTCAGATACCAGACCAAGTGACCTCATCAAACACTCCAAGAGTGTTGTGATGACCAAGACATTGGAGGTAAATGATAGAAACTGTGTCCAGAAAAGAGGGAGGAAAGTGGATTCATGTTTATGAACATGTACTATGGGGTCAAACTGTAGAGACTTTAGAACTTTCAAAGCTGAGAGGGTTGTTGTCAGAGTCAATGGCAGACTAACATCTTCCTGTTACAGTAAAGGCATGAGGGATTAAGTAAGCCTTATTTGAGTAAGACTTATTAAGTCTTATTAAGTCAAATAAGTCTTACTTAATAAAACTTATTAAGTAAGTTTTATTAAGTAAGACTTATTTGACAGCTAATGGCAGTACCACATGACCTCTTCCCAGTGAGTACCAGGATTCAAATCTACATTTTTTCACAAGTTCGTACAGGAAAACAGAGTTGGCTAGACAGAATTAAGCCAGAAACCAGCACCAGGCATGGTGGCATAGACCACCACAGACCCCTGCATTTATGTGGGGGAGCAGGAGGATCGCTAGTTGAAGGTCATTCTCAGCTAACTAGCAAATTTAAAGACAGCTTGGGATGCATAATGCCCTGACTCAAAAATGAACAACAAACAAAAAACTCAAGAACAAACCCAGAAACTTAGATAAAAAATTATGAGGAGAACCAAAAAAGCAAACAGAGACAATCATAAAACCCAGAAATTACAAGCAACTGCCATCCTAATGCTGGCTTGTATTAGTTTCTTTTTATCACTGTGATAAAATACCATGACCAAAAGCAACTTTGCACATATATTTTGGCTTATGGTTCTAGAGGAGAGTCCTTAATGGTGGGGAAGGCACGGCAACAGGAACCAGAAGTGGAGTTATCACATCTCAACCACACACCGGAAGCTGAGAGAGTGACAGCTGAAGCAGGACAAGGCTATAATCCCCAAAGCCTGCCCCTGCTGCAAGGCTCCACCTCCTAAAGGTTCCATAGTCCAAGCGGTGCCAGCAGCTGCGGACTGAGTGTTCAAATACATAAGCCCGTGGGGGACACTTCACATTCAGTCCACAACATGGCTGGCTGGAGGTGGAACATGTACTTACATGTCTTTCATGTTTTAATTAGTAATAGCCTCAAGGAGAATATCAATACTAATCCTATAATAATAATCATTTTATTATAGCAAATCATTATACTTATTCTACTTTATTGCTATCAAATTTTCTGTGTCTAGTTTGTACATATAGAAGAAAACATAGTCTATGTGATGGCTATTCTTGGTCATCAACCTGACTACATCTGGAACTAACTAAAATGGAAATGGCTGGCTATACCTGTGAGAAATTTTGAGCCATTTGATGTGGGAAGACCCACCCTAAATCTGGGCCACACCTTCTGGTGGCAGCCTATGTAAAGGACATGGAAGAAGGAAACCTTTGCTCTTTGCCTGCTGGCCCTTACACCTGTTGGCAGGCCCATTCCCTCACTGGCATTAGAACCTGCTTCTTTGGGATTCTGGTGTATACTGAAGACCAGCTGAGACATTCAGTCTCGTGGACTGAACAAGTATTGGATTCCTGAACTTTCCATGAGGACACAGCCATTGTTGGACTAGTCGGACCATAATCTGCAAGTCACCCTAATAAATCCCATTTATATTCATTCTATCCATTCTGTTTCTCTAGAGAACCCTAATACAATTTATCAGGTAAAAATTTTATTTATGGTTTCAGGCATAGTTTTGGGACATACTTTCCAAGGATAATGGAGGATGTCCACAGATATCATATTTATGACTTTTTTTTTTTTTGAGAGAGGGTTTCTTTCTATAGTCCTGGCTGTCCTGGAACTCACTCTTTAGATCAGGCTGGCTTTGAACTCAGAGACCCATCTATTTCTGCCTCCTGAGTGCTGGGATTAAAGGTGTGCGCCACCACCACCTGTCTGTGTTTATGACTTTTTCTACCCTTAACAATGCTATCATTAAACAGAATATAGCATGTACATATGTAAGTGCCAGCTTTCTCTAGCAGTGGGCTGTGCCACATAGGGCGGGGTATGCTGTGTATCTGGCCATGGACTATAAATCGTTTCCAGTCTCAAAGAACAGACCCTCATGGTAATTGGCTCCAGCCAGAGATTGGGGGCTCTGTAAGGTACCCCACTGATACCTGGCAGTGAGTCAGAGAGATGGCTGAATAAGACTGACTATCTGGGCTGAAAATCCATTTATATGATGGCAGAAATGCTTTTCACCTTCCTCAAATATCGCCATCTGGGCCAATGTTATGTTCATACAGTAAAAGTAAGATACATTCACTGAGAAGAAATGAATCAAAGCAGTGGCTTCCTTGGCAAGGTTCAGAGAAGTACAGCCAGTCCACGGTATTTGAAAGAAATGTGTCTGTGTTCATGTCCCGGATGATTCTGCCCTAGCACCAGCTCATTCAACATTGCATGTAA
This sequence comes from Pachyuromys duprasi, assembly GCA_028658305.1. Taxonomy (NCBI): domain Eukaryota; kingdom Metazoa; phylum Chordata; class Mammalia; order Rodentia; family Muridae; genus Pachyuromys; species Pachyuromys duprasi. The sequence goes on from CM053749.1 coordinate 4,549,860, forward strand.
CGGTAGAGCCACCAACAACCTTGTTTCTTCTAATAAGAAAACACAGCAAGCCAGAGGACCCCGCCCCCACCCGGTCCCCTGGTCCCTCTAGGTGGCTCCAGAGCTTCCTGAGCCATCTGTGTAACTGCTAAAAGAAACACTGGTTCTCTGATAACAAAGGAATTCAGGGCCTCATCAGCCTTTACCTCGGGAGTTTCCGGAATCATGAAGTCTTGGGACATCTGGAATGAATCAGGCTCCTTCCCCGTAACAACTGGATTAAGGACTAAAATCCTTTGGTGGGGGGAGGGGGCAGAGGCAGAGGAATTCCCAAGACCTAATGCCATGGGGGGGGGGTGCTGTGTAGGGATGACAGTATTGGGCCAGCCAAAGGCCCATTGCCACACCACAGTGTGTCACATACACCTGTGATGCCCGCACCATATGACAGCCAGATGACTGAAGAGATCACAGCCCCTTGAGAAGAGGCACGATGTTTCCCAATGGATGACATCAATACCGACAGGTTAAAAAAAAAAAGAATATATATATATATATATATACATATATATGTATATGTATATATATATGTATACACACACACGTGTCCTCAAATGACAAGTTTTCCTAATTGTGCATCCTTCTGCTGTGAAGTGAGGCAGCCATGGAGGAGCAGGAGCCACAAGCTCTTTCCCCTCTGGCCCTTGGGTCCATGAGGCCTGCAGGTGTGACTAGGCACACACGCTATGCAGCTGCAGCTACCCAGGCTGCCCACAGTATGGCTGCCCACACAGGCCACCATAGCAATTTCCTCCTTTTTGAGCCTGAGTCTTCTTATGCTCACAGACGCTCTGATGGAATGCCCTGGATCCTTAATGGGCAGAGAGCAGGGGATGACTGTACAGCTGTCCCCACAGGTGCTCCTGGGAGCCACAGGGAGGAACTGTGGCGTTTAAGCCTGGCTATTCGTTTCTAAAGAAGATCCACTTCCAGATGTTCCGACGCTGTGGCCTCACAGCAAACTGGAATGTGATCTTCTCGCATCAAGTATTTGCCCACATGCAGTGGAAATGTCTACAACATATTTCTAACCTGGTTTTGTGCTGTTGCATCCTGTGGGCAGTAACAGTGGCCCAGAGGGACCCTGCTCAAAAGGACGCATGAAATGGAAAGTGGGGTAATGAAGAAATCAAATATACAAAAGTAGATGATAATCGTATTGAACAAATGTGTGATCTAGCAAAATAGCAGTGGAAAGTGAGATGTGGAAGTGGACTTGACAGCAACCACAACTCTGGCAGGGACAAATGGCCTCTCAAAATATCTACGGTATTATCTAAAGCATCTGCCGTTTATGTGTGTGGCAAGGTCGGAAGTCCTGCTCATGCCACCGTGGCTTGCTGCCACGTCCACATTTGGACAAAATACTAACTTTCTCGTTGAGGTTGATGAAAATCAAGATGCAATTGTTTCCTTGTCGAAGCTCACAGACTGTATGGATTCCAGCTCACATCACCACAGGGCAGGACGCTCAGGCTGACACAGCTCCCGTTCCACAGGACGTGATGGTGGGGAGGGAGGCGGTGGAGAGGGCACACCCAGCCTCGGATGCCAGGATGAAAGATGAGGAGGGAGCTTTTAAAAGGCATGTAGTAACAAGGAATTGGCACCCAGAGCTGACCTCCTTCACTGGGGTTTGACCTCCTCTGCACATTAACAACAAGGCAGGTTCTCCCTGAGCCCTGGGAGGGCTGAGGAGTGGCACCGGTGAGAATCTCTCCCTCTTGGCTTAGGAGGTCAGATGGTTTCCATGCTTCTACACCAGAAGAAAAATATGAAAAAATTTAAAATTTTTATCTTTTTTTTTTTACCTTGAAAAAAAGTAGGTTGTTAACTGAGACAATTCCATTTGGCCCCCATGTTCAAATCTCATTGCCACATTTTTCTGGAAAAACAAAAGTCTGGGATTTGAGGCAAGGCTGATGGTTCCAAGTGGTCATCCACACTTCTCTTATGGTGGAAGCTATTTGGTTGCTCCTGAGTAGGCACATTTTACAGTGGGGCATCTCCCACGAGGCTGGCTCTCTCCCTGTATCCTCTGAATGGGGATAGTCCCAAAGTCCCTGGGATTAAGCATCAGGAGGCAATCCCTAGGATCCAATGGAGTCTCTCACACCACATCACTCCACATCGCATCCCTGCAACTCTAAGACAAAGAACCCATGAACAGCTGTCCCACCACTCATGTCTGGTAAGTCTGTTGGGTTAGAGCTCTTTATGAAATTCAGAGTTCTACAAAGGACTTTTTTTCCTGCCTATCCAGGAGAAGAAGGACTAGACAGAGCAGACATGATGTGTAAGTTCTAAGCCTCCCAGGCTCTAGGGATGCAGGACCTACAGCTCAGTGACTGGATGGTTTCGTGGGAACCAGGGATGCAGCCTGAGCAGGTTACGGTCCTAGGTCTAGGTCTGGCTCACAAGAACACGTGCAATATCAACTGTGCTATTTAATTAATCTTCACTAAGGGGCTGGACTTCTGGTTCAGGCCTGGGGAGAGGAGCAATGACTTAGGAGGCCACCATGATTCTCTGAACCTGAGCAGGGCAGTCATTAGTTCAATATGGCAGTATGTTCTATTCATTGGCACACTAGGGACTTGGGTGTGGTGCCAACAGCATCCACCAAGCCCGCCATGCTCAGATTGAGACCGCCTGGAAGGGGGTCAAGGACAAGCTCATAAAATGTGGAAGTCTTCTAATGTGGTTCCCACCCTCCTGTAGAAAGGAGCTATGATTTATGGGCATTCCTTGTTTTACCCAAGCTTCACCTTTGGCTCAGAGGGAGGGTACAGCCACTGACCACTGGGGACAAAAAGAAAGGGCCCTGCCTCCTCATGTACAGCTGGGAACAAGCAGGACACCCTCATCTGCCTCCAGTTATGCCAGGTGGCTCAGCTCAAACCTGGGGCAGATGGTACTGAGAGAGAGAGTTCAGGAAGAGAAAAAGTTTGGGGAGGAGAGAGTGAGTGCTTACAGAAAGCAAAGTATCTGCACAGCTTCATAGCTTGGTTCCTTTCACAACTACGAGTCCACCCTCCCATGTTGAGTCTAGTCCTTAACGGCAAGGAGGCAATAACTTGCAAACATCTTAGCAAACACACAGCTGAAGCGGAAGGGTGTGAAGGCTCCGGTGGCACCAGCCCCTTGATAAGTCCCTTATTGGGTCCAGTTATTAGGACAGCAGTCCCTGTCATCACAACCCTGCTGGAGAGACTCTGACACAGAAACCTCCCATGGCTGGCTGTATTTGAAAGCCAAAGAAAACACCACCAAATAAAATTTTATTAGGCCAGCACTGAGGGAGTCTGGGGTGGGGGGATGGGTGGTTTGGTGTGTGCATGCTATCAACCCTCCATGGCTGCCATGGTTACGGCCTCTGTCTTCCTTCAGTGCCCTTCTAAGAACCCCTATTCTTGCTATCCAGGGAGAAATTTGAACATATCCACTATGATCTCAACAGTGGGGAGGGCTGCCCATGAAGGTCTTCACTGGGATGGATTGCTGCTGTTCATGAGCATGGAAGATATCCTTGATGCTCTGTGTCCATCTAGTAAAAGAATGGGGTCAGCTATTTGGGTAGGAGACCCTCTCATCCCAGCCTGAAAGAAAAGGAACACACACACACACACACACACACACACACACACACACAAAAGCAAGAGGAATTTCCAAGTCATTTCAACTTTGAGATAGGCCAGGTTTCCCAAAATGACAATGGACACAAAGTCTAAAGACATTAGTCAAAATAACAGAACACAGGTCTTGGGAGCCACCACCAAGAGGTTTTCTTGTCTCTGCCAATAAGGTTTTGCTTTGACTTGGGGTGAGTGGTCTCCATACTCCTCGCAGGTTTAAATTTCCCTATGGCATAAGCAAAGCACTCCTCCAGAGGCAACACAGCCATGTTTACTTCCCAGCAGTGTTCTGAGGGCAAAGTGGCTGTAACTTACCCACTAAGTGCTCACTATATACCAGGCACCTTTTTTTGTGAGACAGGATCTCTTTCTACATAGCCTTTGACCATCTTGGTACTCATTATATAGATAGACCAGTCTGGCCTCAAACTAAAAGAGATGCACTTGCCTTTGCCTTTTAGGTGCTGGGATTAAAGGTGTGACCTCCACACCTGGCCAAGTAGACACTTTTTGAACCAGTGAAATACATATGAATCCATTACTCAACCTTTTCAGGGACTGCAGTTATCTCTCCATTTTCAAGAAGAGGAGACAAAGCCACACAGAAGCTAAGCTCCCTGTCCAAAGTGATGCTGTGGAACCTTTGTGTGCACTGGGAACTTCTCTCACGCTTAAATTTTATGAGTGTGGTGTTAGGCCTGTGTGTACATACTTGCATGAAATGCATGGCTGGTATCCATGGAGACCAGAAGAGGGTATTGGATTCCCCAGGACTGGAGTTACAGATGGTTATGGGTCTCCATGTGGGTGCTGGGAACTGAACCCAGGTCCTCTGGAAGAGCAGTCAGTGTACTTAATGGCTAAGCCATCTCTGCAGCCTCACACAGAGCTTTGCAGAGTAAGTACCTAGTGCATAGGAGATGCTCAATAAAGAAGGAGACCTCACTTCTGTTCTCCCTGTGTAGCTGATGATTCTGACCACCATTGAGGAGAACAACTTGTTTCCAACTGTGGGTGCGCTTGAGGTGGGGTGGTCTTCTCTACAAGCTGGTCTTTCATGGGTGGAGCAAGCCATCTTCCAGACAGCCAGTGGCATAAGGAAACATTCTCTCCTAATCCCTGTGAAAGCAGTGTCACCAAGGTAACAGCCAGAGTGTAATTACATGGCTGCAAATGGTTTGGACTTTGCAAATATTCTACGGTCTTTTCAAAGCCCTTAATTTTTAATTGAAGTTGGCTGTTTCGGAAGCCTTGACGTGTCCCACTATCCCTGGTGGGATGCATCAAAAACAAATTAAAAAGTGCCATAAACTTCTTTCTTTTCTTATGCGCACATCTCGTGCTTTCTTAGGTGCTGTGAGGACCTCGATAGGCAGTCAGATTGTTCTGTGAATGGTTAATGGAAACCACCTGAACAATTTCACCCCTGTTCGCAAGTATTTGTGGATGGCGTGTCTTTAGAACCGGGCTCAAACCTAGTAAAGCTCTCAGAGTTTTAATTCAAGATTTGGATGTTTAAGTGACAGACCTCAGGAATATAGGCTTTCTGCATAGAAGAACAATATCCAGCAGGGCAGAGTGGCAAACACCTGTAATCCCAGACGCTAAGGAGGCTAAGGTGGAAGATCGCCAGGTCGAGCTCTGCCTAGCCTCCTTAGAGAGTCCCTGTCTCAGAAGACAAAGCAGGAGGAAAACATCAACTATCTCCATGATCCTGGACAGAGAGAGCTATTACCTGGCTCCATCCCTGGCCATTCTGGGTGACCCACTCACTCTAACATTTTCCCTTCTACTTTCCTTTAAAAAATATTTATAACTCTCTCTGTCTCTGTCTCTGTCTCTGTCTCTGTCTCTGTCTCTGTCTCTGTCTCTCTCTCTCTCTCTCTCTCTCTGTGTGTGTGTGTGTGTGTGTGTGTGTGTGTGCGTGAACAGAGGTGCCCAAAGATGCAGGGAGGGGATGTCTGATACGATGGAGCTGAGCTGTGGTTACAGTCAGCTGTGAGCTGGGACTGAAACTGAATTGTCTGCAAGAGCAGTAAACACTCTTAACTGGTGAGCCCTTCGTAAGAGACAAGCTCCACTCTGCCCAGCCATCACAGGCATCCTTCCCATAGTGAGGGTGCAGAGCATGGCAGCTAGCTTCTAACGATAAATGAAAGGCCCAAGTGCTACCCAAAGTACCCTAGTGAAACCTTTTGGGAGCACCACAGTGGAGATGACCCCAGCAACCCCCACAGGTCTAGCTCTCTCCCCTGCTGCTCTTGAGACAATTGATACCTATGCCTAAGACCTTTGCCAGGCAAGCTGGAATCAAGATGGACGGAAAGATTAGCAGATTCCAAGCTCCAGGTGAAACATGCTATTTTTGAGTGCAGGAGACCAAATGACCCTTACCACCCTAATAGGCCCTTAAGCATGGCTTGCTGAACCCCTGTTAGAGTTATGCTCCTTTTCTGGGACTCTCCTATCCTCCCCTGGCTTCAAGATAAAGCCCCAACTCATGGTATGTTGTAATCTAATTCTCCTCTTTCCTTCTGCCTCACCTCACTTCTAACCATCTCTTCAATCCCAGATGCCTGTAGTTCTTCCTGGGAGCCCAGATCTCAGGCTGACATCTTCCCTTTATCCAGAGTGCTTCAGTGATGTCCCCTCCCCTTGATATGAGGCTTCTGGAGATGATCTCTGGTGAGAGCCTGTTCACCTTTCTTCTCATACCTGCCACCTCCAGCCAGCCCCTCAGCTCTCTCCTGCTAGACTACACAGACCAGGAGATCAGGACCCACTTGCCATTCATTTCTGCAGCTGTTCACAGTACCTGCTCAAACCAGAAATGCGTGTGCATTGCACCCCAGGTAACAACAAATTCAGCAAGGTTATTCAATAGCAAAGAAAACTTCCTCTGCCTCAAGGCACTAAACCATTCCAGAGCCTGGTCCCCACCACAGTTTTCTGGCTGTGTCTTCCCTCACATGCCTGGCTTGAAAGAGTCTGTGGTTTGGCTTCACAGTTATGAATGGGTGTGTTTCCCTGGTACCTCCTGTGGGAAACCAGGGGTTTAGGGCACCACAAAGGTTTCTTTCATTGAAGATCTGGCCACGGAAAGAGACCGTGGATCCTCTAGGAAACTCCCTCACCCCTAAGGATAGGTTTAGAGCTCTAAGAAAGCTGCTCTGAGGTTCCAGAATCTCAGCTTACATCTCAGGCTCTAAGTCGATGAAATTCTGAGAGAGGCTAAAGTCACCCTGAGAGTGTTATGGTTTCAGGGTGAGATATGAGGGTTCTCTGCTCCTTATGGACCACGGTAGGTTACATCTTGGGTCACTAGCCTTTGCCCCTCATGTCTGTTCCCATAAAATTTGAAATTCTGCTCACCATAGGGGCAGAAAATAGTTTCCATCCATTGACTTTGAGTTTGGCCACGTGACATGCTATAGCAAATAGAACAAGGCCAAAGTGACAGTTGTCAAGTTCTGAGCCCAGGCCTGAAGAGCCACTGCTTATCTGTGCTGTCCCTCAAACAAGTCTGACAGTTTTTGAGGAGAGTATGCCCACTCCAGCCCACTGTCCCAGAGGGACAATGAGAGAACAGAGCTAAGCTGAGATGGCCAGGCCTAGAATCTGGTCCTCATGGAACCAGACTGGGGTGGGGAGTGGGGGGGAGAGGTAGAGAGAGTGAGAGCCTGCTGAGTCCACTCAGTGCTACTTGTATGTATTTAGTGCTGACCATTTGGGACTAGATAGCCAACTGGAAGATTCATACCTGGGAAAGGCTGATTTTCCCTCTCAGCAGCCATTAATTGGAACTATTTGTGCCAGGGTAGGGCTTGTTTGAGTGTTTGCATCCGAATTGGGATGTCAACCGATGTCGCCATTGTTTAGGTCTTATTTCCGTGACCATATTGTTAAGAATTCATGGGTACTACTATCACAGCCTTGGGCTTTTCTTGCCAGGCTTCGACCACACTCTGGAAAGGCCAGCAAAGGAAGCAGCTTAAGCCAAAAGTGCTTTGCTGACCACAGTCCTTGAGTTTTCCATCTTGCTACACAGAAAGCACAATTCACAAATGGCCTGCAAGGACGCCAGAACTTTCCCAGCAATGTTTAACCATGGATCAAGTGGATATTTTCCTACCACATGAAGTCTTTTATGATCCAAAATAAACCCCAGCATTTACAGCCTAGCTCAACATAAAAAGAAACCCATGTATTTTCCCTAAAACACTTTTTTGGAAGACATACCTAAAATTAAAATGAATGAGCTGATAATTTATGAACCTTCTTTAAAATTGATGTCTCTAAGCATCCCGGGAGGCTCTTCTCACTGTTAAACAACCCCATTATCCACTCCATGCGTCTAAAGCAATTTCCGAAGCTCAGGCAAGCATGTGCTACTTCAAGCTACCACTCCGCCTAGAGTCAAACCAAAGCCAATTAGTATCTAAGATATAGGAGGAAGCATTTGTGTGTGTACACTTGGGGGGCGGGGTCTTAGGATATTATGTCTCCTTCCCTGGTATGCTCCAACGAAAGAATGAAATCATGGTTTGATTTTTCCTTTGATGAAAAAAACACTATTACACATAAAAAATGAAAGTGTGGGGCTGCGGGTATGGCTCAGGCAGGCTGGCTCCCAGAACCCACACAAACAGCCAGGCATGGCGGTGTGCGCCGGCAATGCTAGCCCTGTGGAGGGACAGACAGGTGACTGTGGGGCTCACCTGGATAAGCAGGCCAGCCTTACTCAGTCAGTGGTTAAGCTTTTCCAGGGTCACAGGGCCCATGAGAGACCCCAATCTCAGAAAACAAGCCATAGCACCCCTGCAATGTTGTATCTGACGGTGGGTGACCTCTGGTTCCGCACACATGCTCACCTACACCCGAAAACACACAGATGAATGAAAATGTTGTAGTACTGCATCCAGGCATGGTGGGCACCATTTGTAATCTCAGCACTCTGGAGGCTGAGATAGGTAAGGCTTAGAGGCTAGCCTGGGCTATGTAAGACTATTAAAAAAAAAAAACAACAAGTCCTAGTGGTATGTCACCACTGATTCAAATTTAACTCACAATATTTCAGGTAAGGGCTAGTACACAATGAAATATTTAACACGATACCTGTCAACACTGATAATTGTTTGAGCCATGGTTAAAAAACTTGCCGAGGGGGTTGGTTCCTGGCCCCAAAGCTAATATAATCTTTCAGAAGGTGTGTTACAGAAGGAAACCATTGTCTGGTGTGTGGCTGACTCAGGACAAGCACTGTCATTCTAAGAGAAGTCTAAAATAAAAGGCTGGCAAAGAGGAAACAGAAGGCTTTGGTCTGGTTCATCCCTGGCCACGGGGGATTTGTGGACTATGGGAGGAAGCCCTGAAATAATAAAGAGACTGTTTGCTTTCATCGGCGGGCCTCCTGCCCCCTTCCTTCACCCCATCCTGCCTCAGAAACTGTTCGATGCTAAAACAGACACCACTGTTAAATGTCAGGAAAAAAGAAAGATGAAAGGAATCTTCACATAATACTACCTTAAGTCACATGAAACCATCTCCAGAGGTCAAATGCTGGCAGTTTCTCATGGTGCAATGTAATACAAGGTAATAAAATGTCAAGTCCCTTCCCAACACACAAATAAACACAGAAGTTATAAGGAGCAGTCAATTGTGAGATGTGGCGAAATTGCAAACTGAGCGTCAGCTAATCCCTCTGGTAATATCTGCTACTAAAATTGTATTTATCACATACATCCTAAAATCAACTCACAAAATTTCCTAACCCATCAATACTGCTTATTCTTTTAGTTGTTGTTGTTGGGGAAATCTGAACTTCCAGGTTTGGGGTATGGAGTCAAAAGAGACCCACTTCTTGGAACAGCGTCAAGAAAGGAACAAAGTCATGGAAGTACAGTCATGTACCTGGAAAGCAGCAGTTTCCCTCGAAGCTGCAGGTCGGCAGCGCAGTCCTCAGATCGGCAATTCCTTTCAAAAACTGTCTGTGGGAGAGAAAACGGGAAGGTTGGCCTGGAGTTTAAGTGACTGAATAATGGCCAGCTGCCTACTTGCAACCCATCACCCTCCAGGCACTTTCCTCCCAAGCCCAGGAAACCTGGCATGTGGAGGGGACAAGTTTCTCAAGGGTCCTGGGGAAGCCCTGTCAGTAGTGGCCCCGAGGCCATGAGTACACCCTTCTTCATTCTAATTCTCAGTTTACAGAGTGCTCCAAGTCGTTCTTTCTAGGAGTAGGCAGGAGGGGCTGGGGAAATGGCTCCAGAGGAAGCATGGCAGTTTGAATTCCCAGCACTCCAGAAAAGCCAGCCATGCCATGTGTGACAGATGCCTTTCAGCCTATGCTAGTCTAAGAGAATCTTCGAGATGCTCCCAGACATCAGTACCAGCCATCTGTGCAAAGTATCCTGAGACATCAGTCTTCCCAGTTCTTCCATGCTCTCTCTTGGGGAGGGAGAAAGTCTTCCCTTGAATCGTCTTCTGCATGAGCAATGGGGCCAAGTTGAATGATTAGTCCCAGAGGAAAATGCCAAAGGCATTCAGGCCTTAGGGCGGAGACTGCAGGACAGGGGTTATTTTAGCTGCTGCCAGTTGTAAGCAGAGAAGGTCACGATTTCTCTCATCAGGGTTAGGCCTCAGCAATCAAAGCACCATTCAGTGCAGGGCCTCAAGTTCACTGTGTCAAAACTGGCTTGTGTTCCAGACAAGCAGGAATGCACTGGAGTGTGCCTGTGAAGGTTGGCCACACAGCGGGGAGCAGCATTGGATGATGGGATGTGGGCCTGCCTGTGAAGGTTGGCTACACTATGGGTAGCAGCACTGGCTGAGGCTGCAACTGCTTCCCTGTGAAGTACTGGAGGAAGTGAGAATTTGTCCCGCACTGTGGTCTCCATCTCTCTGATGTTCTGATCTATGGAGAATGTCCTCTCTACTACACAATGAACATTCTCCGTAACCCCCACTGCCTCACCATTTCAGGAGGATTTGGAAAGGAGAGCCCATTGCCCTTCATTAGCTGGAATTTATCAACCTTCAAACTCCTTCAAGGATGCTACTCAAGTTGGTGAAGTTTTTCCTCCTTTTACCAAGCATAGTTCTAGGTGATTTGTTCCCTTCCCCCTCTGTCAGTCCACACAGCCTCGCAAGGTGCCAGTATGGACTCCAGCAAGCCTGTTGGCTAATAGAAAGTCTAGACTCTACCAGACAGGGTAATTTTGCCCATGGAAATTCATAATAGCATGCCACATTTCCAAAAGAATAAAGTGTCCCAGCCAACATTCCCTTCCTAAATTATCATGGAAGTCTTGAGGAAAAGAGCAACTTTCTGTGACCTTTTGGATCATACTGAAGCAAGTAAAAAGTCAAATTCCAAAGTGGCTTCAAGAAAAGACTTCTGTGATGTCCCATCACCTCCAAGGAGAAAATAGGAGAAGAGGGTGTGGGGTCTCTGCAGAGTCTAAGGCGAGATGAAAGGAAGGCCTATGAACTTTAGGGCAAGTGTATGAATTAAGGCATCCTTAACAAGCTGATGGAACTTAAGCTTGAAGGTCCATTGTAAGCATGGCCCTACTGAGGCCTTTAACTTGACTTTACATTGATAATTTTACATTTTGTTTTCCTTTTAGATTTATCTTTTCAATCTTATAGTGTCAGGTCCCCCAAAACATGACCTATTCCTGAGGTATATCTTTCACTTTACAGGCAAGTGAGATAGATTTGGGCTCTTCCAATGTCAGGCAGACATTTATTATAAATTATAAACTTGGGCTTTGCTTCTTGATTGGAACCTTTGTTACTGTGTAATGACTTTCTTTGTCTCTAGGGACAGGTCCTGACTCAAAGCCTATTTTCCCTGATACACATGTGAGCTACTCCAGCTTTGTCTTATGACCCTTTCTGTCCCCAGGTGCACCCTTAATTGAAAGTGAGCTTTTTGTCAACAGCATGGAATGAAATATGGGAAATAAGGGAGATGCAGGATCGAAGGTACAAATGGAAAGAAGTGGAACCAGAGCTGGGATGGGGAAGTGGAGGCATCAGAGGTGGTGATGGGGACAGGTGGCCTCAGAGGTGGCAATTGGCAGAGGGAAGGACAGGGAGGAGAGGATGTGATCCCAATCCATTTTGTGACAAACATCCTTCAAATAGTAGGCCCTGTCCTTCAGACCTCTGCCAACCCAGCTCTCCATGCCACCACCCACTCTTATACTGACTTCTCAAAATTTACAGTGCAAACAAGTGAGCACCATGAGACCTCCTAATCGATGGTGAAAAGCGGCAGATGTGAGCCTGCTTCAGTGCGGAGGAAGGTATTTTTCAAGAATCTCCACAGAAATGTTTCCCCTCAAGCTCTTTACAATGCAAAATGACAGTTCCCCCCACAGAGAAGCACAAGCTAAGGACTGTTTCCCTGCTGTTTAGCAGGATCTGTGGCTACAAGAAAAGTCCTGCTACGTGACTTCTGAGCCAACTCCATAAAACGCAGCAGAACCTTCTAGTCATTTGTTCTTGGAACTTAGCTACTCTGAGCCAAGGAAACCCCAGATTTTTGTAGAGGTTCCCATGGGGTGAAGCTATCATAGGAGTAGGGAGTAGGGACTGTAGAGTGCCTGGCAGGGACCCACCCTGTGCAGAGAGATGAGGTGGTTTGACCAAGCCCTACCAAATGGAAAATTCTTAAGCAAATTCACCATTTCCCCTTCTTTCTCTCTGTTATTGACTTTTAGTTTCATTCCATTGTGGTCAGAAGAGATACTTGGTATGAGTCAAGCTTTGTTAAGATTTCTGTTTCCACACGAAGTCTACTGTGGAGAGTGCTCCTTGTACCTTGGAGAAGAGTAGGCAATCTTCGGTCAGGTAGAATGTTCTGTGCATGTCTATTAGGCCTGCTGGTCTTCAAAGCTGTCCAGCTCTTCTGTCTCTTTGTTGGTTGTGGTGTTTTGAATGAGAATGGCCCACAGGTTATCTGAATATTTGGTTTCTGGTTGGTGGACTCTTTAGGAAAGATTAGGAGGTGTGTCACTGAGTGTGGGCTTTGAGGTTTCAAAAGTCCACAGCACTCACTGTCTCGATCTCTTTTCACCTTGTGCTTGAAGAGGTAAGCCCTTAGCTACTGCTCCAGTGACATGCCTGCCTGCCTGCTGCTATGCTTTCTGCCTTGATGGCCATGGACTCTCCTTCTGAAACTGTCAGCAATCCCCTAGTTAAATTCTTTCTTTCATGAGTTGCTTTGATCATGTTGTTCTTTGTTATAGCAGTAGAATGGTGACTAAGAAGTCTTCTGTGGAGAGGTTCTACCCATTGTTGAGAGTAAGGCACCAGGGTTGGGTTTTGTATTACCACCAAGGTCTCTTTTCAGATCTGTCAATATTTGTTTGACCTATGTAACTTCTCTGATATTGGGAACTTACACACTGATAGTCCTTCTTTCACTTTTATCACTATGTAGAGTGATGATCTTCACTGCCTTCAGAGACAGCACTTGCACTTAAAGGCTACTTTAAGTCTACGTGTCTGAGCTACTCTTGATTCCTTTGGCTAACATTCACATATGTTTTTTTTTTCTCCTCTGCCCCTACACACTCCTGGACCAGAAGTGAATTCTGGTAAACAGTTTGATTTTCTGTGTATTTTTAACCCATTCCATCACTTTATACCTTATTTGTAGGAGTTCAGTCTATTTACAGTAATTATAGATAAGGATACTATCTTTTACTGACATGTGTATGTGTGCACATGGGTATATGCATGCTCACATGAGTGTTCATGAGCATGTGGAGGTTACATGCACCTTGAAGAGATGGCTGCCTCCCATGCTTATTACATCAGTGTTCACAACAGCAACAATATGGAAACAACCTATTAACAAATTCCAACCGCAATGGTGCAACATACAGATGGTCCTCAGTTCCTCATGGGAGCCAAATCCCTGAGTGGTTCCTTGTGCAGCAATACTTTAACACTCTATTACCAGAGTGTTCCCTGAACACTCTGCCAACCCAATAGTCTTCCTTACGTCAGGAATACTGAAGACAAGAGTGGGAGGCCCAATTTAGAACCTGGACTGAGTCAAGACCTTTAGTAAACTAGGAAAGCAGATACTTTAAGGGTCAAAAAAAGAGTAATGTACTATAAAATCATGGGACCAGTGCCAAATACTAGAGAGTGAATGAGCGTGTGTGTGTGTGTGTGTGTGTGTGTGTGTGTGTGTGTGTGATGTCCACTCATTTGTATGCTGAGGTGGAAATTTGATTTTTGTGCCTGGTCCTGGGTGAGTCTCTTCTGGGAAAATGGCCAATTTGTTCCCTAGGAATCATCTCTGGGGGGCAAGATGGTTGGCACAGAACAGCTTCAACATGTTGGATGAGCACAGAGTCTCCAGGAACCGTAAAAAGCTGTTTCGTAGCGTGAGGTACAGAGGGTCCGGCTTTGAGGTAATGTTCCCATTCTACATGTTCCTCTCGGAGAACAATCTCAACAGTTGTAAGTTTGGTTCCTGAGAAACCTGTCAAGTTACTTTTACCTGAACCCAGGGTCTTCTGGGAAAACCCAAGTATGGCACTTCCATCAGGCAAGGCCCAACTCCGATTGGCTGACATCTCCCTCCTGCCCTTTAGCCTTTACTTGCAGCTCTGCACAGCCCAGACTGCTCACCTCCCTGGAAGAAGCCTTCCTGACTGTGAGAGCTGATCTCATCTCTCCTTGCTGCAGGAAGCTAAAACCTCTCTCAGGAGATAATCGCTTCCTGCCTCAGACTTCCGATGGCCGAGGGAGAGTGTGCCTCAGCGGCCTGCAGTCTAGGTTCCTGTGCTGGCTTCTTCCTCAGCCTGGATACTCCGGGGGGGGGGGAGGGTTACTCTTCATTCACAAAATCCTTTTTCTAATTTCTCGCTGAATCTTTATTCTTTTTTTTTTTTTTTTACAATGGTGCTAGCACATTTTGGCTCTGAAGAGTGAGACAGGACATCATTGAGTTTGTAGCCTTTCCAGTCTCCCATCCAATGACCCAAGAGGGGCATCGTGCAGTAAAGTGGCTGTGAACAGACATATGCCAACAACCTCTTTTCTATTTTCATGTGTGTGTGTGTGTGGTAGGTGTATATGTATGTGTGTGTGTGTGCATGTGTGTGAGCATGCGTGTCAAGGCCAGAGGTCAATGTTGGGGATAATCCTCAATTGTTCTTCCACCTATTCTTTGGGGCGAGGTCTTTTGCAAGACTAGAGCTCACATACATGACTTGTCTCCCTAGATAGCTTGCTCAGGGCATTGCCTATGCATGTATGCCTTCTGAGGGCTGGCATTACCGCTGGGCCACCGATCCCATCCAGCATGTATGTGGGTTCTTGGGGTCTGATTGTGTTTCTCATGTTTGTGTGGCCAGCTTTTCTACCCCTGAGCCACCCCTTCCTGCCCACTATGGCACTCAAACTTTATTTACACAACAGACGTGGCCACAGGCTGGGGTTTGCTGACTCCTCTGTTTAACATTTAGCTAATGAACGCTTCAGCGCCCTTGAGCTGGGGTTTGCGAATGGATGCAGGTAGCTCTAATGGCAGCTGCCTCTGAGATTTTCCCATGGTGCCAAAGCAGCAAGGGGCACATGGTTCTCCGGGGCTGGAAAGTCAATGGGGTGGCTCCAGCTGCTCAGGCCTTGAGGGACGCATTTCGACTCCCACATCCACACTTGAAAAATCCTCCCTTCTCAGGTAACAAGAAGGATGAATCTTAAATGTGTCCGTTAGGATGAGAGAAGGGCCAGTTTCTTAGACAAAGCAATACTTGTTTTAAATTAAACCGCAATTATGTACATAGGCTGAACCCTGTATATAAGGTTGCTAAGGCAACCAAGTCCCAGGCTGAAGCCTTTGAAAAGCAGGATGATTGGGTT
Source organism: Pachyuromys duprasi (assembly GCA_028658305.1). NCBI lineage: Eukaryota > Metazoa > Chordata > Mammalia > Rodentia > Muridae > Pachyuromys > Pachyuromys duprasi. Next base: position 4,565,423 of record CM053749.1, read on the forward strand.
GGATGGGAGTAAATGTGTTTCAGATCCCACCCAAGGGGACTAATCAAGAAGGCTCTAGTTAAAGGAAGATACAAAAGATGTATTCTGATGTGTCACGTGATTTCACAGCGAGTGTCTGCCTCTTCCTGCAGCATCTGCCAGCACTGCAAAAGTGATGTTAATGACTTGATGTTCCTCGTCAGTGCTGCTCCAGGTACAAGAGGCCCCAGCTGGGGACCCATGTCATCTGGTGCTATTGCTCTGAAGAGACACCATGACCAAGGCATTTAACTGGGGGCTTGCTTACAGTTTCAGTTTCCTCTACCTTGTGTTTTGAAAAATAGAGTGCTATGAATACAAACACACCGCCTGTGATATAAGTCACTGCTGATCATATAGCATACGCTGGCCTAGGAGAGACTCCCAGAGAGAGCTCACAGCATATCCTATTTTATTAAACAGCCTTGCAGAATGACATACACTTTTGTTCCTTCACAAGGGCTCTTTCAATGGAGACACCCACGCTAGGCCAGGTTTTGAGGCAGGTGTTGGGGAATTAATAGCTAATGAGAGAAGACACATCTCTGTGGCCACTGGGCTTCGCTCTAGCATGGGGGATGTACAAGTAATTGGACAGAATCACCTGTGATGGGACTCGAAGAAGGAGCAGACAGGCAGCTGAGTTGGGAGAGCAAAGATAGTTCTCGGAGCCAGAAACATTCAGGTTGAAACCTCAAACAAATAGACGGGCCCTGGGAGTTACAGCATGGGAACCTTCACAGAAGAGGGGAGCAGGGCCTCAGGACAGAAGAGCATAGTAAGTTTGAGGACTGTAGTATGTGGGTGACCCTGCAGAATGCTGGAGGATCAGGGTACCCCCTCGCAGGGTCCTGTAAACTCTAAGAGGGAAGCTGTGGAGGGTTCTTCAGGGAAATAGGTGTGATGTAGGCTAGGTGACAAGCCATGTGCTGGGACTACAAGGATGGGGTTAGCATGGAGCATGGACAGGAGAGATCTATGCACTATTGGTGCAGGAGCTGAGCTTGTGGTGACAGAGACAGCTCCTGAGCCTGGCTAAAATCAGCTCTGCTTCCTGGAGTGGCCCTAGCTAGCTGCCCGTTGTTTTTGCCTTTGAACAGAGGCAACATCTGGAAGGCACATGGAGGGACAGTGGAGATTATTCAGCTGACCCGACTTTGCTGCTTTTCATCATCAGGCAAAGAAGAAAAAGCAAGAGCTGCTTCCCTAGAAAGTCCCAGGCTCCTGGACAATCCCTTCCAATCTAAGAACAATATTTTTCTTTCTATTTTAATTTCAACCAGAGAATGACATGGTTGAAAAAATGTCTCTACTCTCTCCACCCCACACATCCCTGACCGAGTCTCTCTGAAGAGAGAAGCACAGTTACTGATGTTTGCTAAAGCACATTGATGTGACGACTTGATCACTGCATTGCCCCTCTGAATTCCTATAACCACAGATAAAGGTTGATTTCAGCCCAGCTCCCTCCCGCCTCCTTCCTACCTCACAGGCAAACTGCTATTCTTTGTTCCTCTACCACTGACAGTCCCAGTCTGGCTGGGTCAGGATCAATGGTCAGCTTATTAAAACACATGGCACCCAATAAGTTCCTGTTTTAGTGTGCCTAGGTGGGCCCAAGACTTTCCTCTTTCTTTGTCAATGTTGTTTTTCATGTGAGTGTGTGTGTAGCCACACTTGTATACGGGCTGGGTAGCAATGCTTGCCTGTAGAGGTTCAAGGCTGACATTGGGAGTCATTCTTTATTGCTTTTCCACCTTATTCACTCAGGCAGTATCTTTTAAAGATAATTTATTTATTTTTATTTCATATGCATTGGTGTTTTGCCTGTATGTATATCTGTGTGAGGGTATCTTGTGTTACAGCTGGTCGTGAGATCCCATGTGGGTCCTGGGAATTGAACTCAGGTCCTTTGGAAGAGCAGTCAATGCTCTTAACCACTGAGCCATCTCTCCAGAAGCCTAGGCAGAGTGGCTTTTTTTTTTAATTCTGTGAAGCCTTGGCTGTCATGGAACTCACTCTGTAGACCAGGGTGGCCTGGAGAGGTACAGTGTCTTAATCAAACCCAGAGCCTGCCAATGTGGCTAGTCCCTCTAGCCACGTGCTCTTCCCATTCCCACCTCCTCATGCTTGTGTGCCAAACCCTTAGGCCACGGCACCATCTTCCCTACTCCCAAACTTTCTTATGCAATCCCAAGAGCAGCTTGGGCTGCAGGCCTGGGGGCACTAAGGGCAGGATTCTATTACTGGCCTCTGCAATTTTAAGTAATGCTCAGCAATTTCTTGTTTTATCGAGTTTTACAATCTCTCCCAACTTACCAATTTAGAAGGGATATTAGGAGATTAAGATACTAAGAGAGCTATTATTCTTTCACAATCTATCTAGTCAACCTGATGATGTCTTTGTTTTATGCCTATTAGCTGAAGTCTGACTTTGGCTTGGAGGCAGAGACTAAAACCTATAAGCAGTGCTCACGGTCTTATGTCCATGTGATTCCACAATAGAGCCACGGTCATTGTCTTGACTGCATAAAAGCCAAGCTGAATCCAGGAATATGTGACTTTAACTTGACAGAGAATCCTCTAACATCCAGGTCCTCTTCTTTTCTTATCTATTTCTAAAAAATCCCAGTCTACTATGCCTTATATTTGAACCATAGCATTATTTAGCATGTTGCTTTTTAAGATTTGTTGTCATCGTTGTTGTTTTTAGGCAGGGTTACTCTGTGTAGCCCTGGCTGTCCTGAAACTCACTCTGCAGACTAGGCTAGCCTCAAACTCAGTGATACATCTGTTTGACTGTCCAGTTCTGGGATTAAAGGAGTGCCCACCACTGTCTGTGGGATTATTTATTATTATTATTGTGTATTGTGTTCATGTCTGTGTATGCGTGTTTGGGTGCTCTTGGAGGCCAGGAGCTGGAGTTACAAGTGTTTGTGAACCACACGAAGAAGTCAGTGGGAACTAAATATCTTTATTCTGAGAGAGCTTTCATAGTCTCATATTGGGTGTAGTGACGCCTATCTGTGATCTTGGCACTTGAGAGGTTAAGGCAGAGAGATGACAAGTGTGAAGGCAAGCTGGGCTACGTAACCAACAAGACCCCGTGTCGAAAAACAATAAAGTCTCTTTTATTCCCAGAATTACCTTTTGCCTTCTGAGTCAAATATTTTATTTTATTTTTGTTTCAATAAACCCTCCTTTCTCATGTCCCATATTTCCTCTAAACTCAGTTTCTCTTGGTTGCCAGTTCATAGTTAGGGTCAATCACCTGTTGGCAGGTCTATAGGTAACACATAGGTATATGGCAGGATGGAAGGCTAGGTCTTACTGTGGGGACCTCCATGCTGGAAGTAGGGGGTTTCCTCAGTTCTGAGTCTAAGCGGCCAGCAGGGCTTGCAGTCTACCTTCCCAATTGTGCTTTAAAAGAGAGGCCCACATCTTAAAACACAAAGAAGCCTTGCCCAGGGTGTGCTTGAGTGTCATGTGACCAGCAGCTTCAAGTTCCTGCCTTGCCTTCTCCATAGAAGCGGTCTGTAACCTAGAGTCTAGGGCTAAAATAAACCCTTGCTCCCCTAAATTGCTTTCTGCCAGAATATTTTACCACAGAGGCAAAAACAGAACTAGAAGAGGTTCTAACCTGATTCTTCTGGGCGATCTTTTGTCCCTTCTTCCAGCGTAGCACTGGTGTTAGATCTGGCAGCTCCCGTTCCTCCTCACCAGTCACTTGAACATCCAGACTGTAGGCAGCTTCAAACACGATGGGGCTGATGACATCCTGGACCCTCCGCTGCAACAGCCAAGCAGAAGGAACATTAGTGGTGAACATCTGTGATGTTGGGACAGCATTCTACTGTGTACAAAGACCCACCCATCTGCCGCACCCCTCACTCACCTCAGGTGGTTCTCTCAACCACCTACCCAAGCTAAGGTTTCACTGCTTTCATCATAGGCAAGGTAGGTGAGGACCAGGATAAAGATCACCTTGTCAGGAGTATCTCAGGCTACCTTACATGATGCTAAATCATTTTTTCCAGAGCATATGGAAGACATTATCTAATTTGTCACCCACATGTGCCAGTTGGTGGCTGGGAGAGCATCTACTCTCTTTGCTAACCTTTGGTTTTATGGGATGTATATGACCAAAGCACTTTCACACTTGAGATTACAGTTTTCTGTTTGGACAGGATACCTAACAGCACTGACTGGAACAGTGTCTGTGCTGGGTTAGCCATCAGTGAAGCCAGATGCAAGTTTTATGTTCATTCCTCTAGAACCTAAGGACTTCAGGGCCCAAGAAAATGATTGACTGGCAGCCAGAAGAAAGACAGGAGTGCTATATCAGTTACCCTTCCTGTTACTGTGATAAAACCTTACAACCAAGACAACTTACAGAGGAGTTTATTGGGGTTATGGTTCCAGAGGGTCAGAGTCCGCCACAGTGGGGAGCATGGCAGCAAGCAGCAGGGGGAGGAAGCTGAAAGCTCAGACCTTCAGCCAATGGCAGGAAGGAGTGAGGTGGAAGAGGGAGCGGATGAACTGCAAGTGGTGGAAACTCTTAAATCTCAAAGCCCACTTCCTGTGACACACCTCCTCCACCAAGGCTGTACCTCCTAAACGTTCCCAACTGGAGACCAAGTGTGCAAATACTGGAGCCCATGGGGGACATTTCTCATTCAAATCACTCCAGGAGGGAGGGAGACACATATTCTAACAAAATGCCAGGGCCATGCTGTGGCTTCCAGAGATGAACAACATTCTCCATATCCTAGCATCACACAGGAAAAAAACAAGGACGCTACAAGACTCAGTTGCACAGGACACAAATCTGGTAAGGACGAAGATCTTTTCAACATTAAAGTTCATGGTCTTTGTGCACAGTGCCACTGCCTCTGGGCAGCTGTAGGCCGCACACCCTCACAGGTGAGAATTAGAAACATGAGTAATTTTGGTCCATGGTCTTGCATTAAGGCCAGCACATTGTCTGGGGGTGGTCAGCCTCAACTGCAAGGCTGAGGAGGTCATCACCCACAGCCCAGTCTCTCTGCTCTGTAACCATCCCGGAGAGCATAGGGCTTTGGCGCAGGGAACGGAGAAAGGCCTTATATGGAACAGGAGAAGCTGGGCAGGCGACAGATGCCACCCAGGCCAGGAGACCTGAACATATAGCCCATGAATTCACACCACTCTCCATGAAGTCTGGAAGAATTAGGATTGGAGTCTCATTGTATTAAAAAAAATGGTGGAATATTCCAAATGTCTCAGGAAGTACCCGGAAGAGAGCTGTCTCCTCCCACAGAGGCAGCCATGGCTACCCTTGGGGACAGCTGGGGACTGACTCTCATCCAGTATGAGAGAGCACAGACCAAGTATGTTGGCTGCCAAACTTCACTGCCATCCCTGTGCCCAGCACGCACCCTGGAAGACACGAGTGTTCTTTGTAAGGATGCCCAGTATGTGACGATAAGGATGACAAATGACCTCCATTTTGGATGAAATTATGCTTTAGAAGTGAAGGAAGGTGGCAGAGCTCTCAGGATGGTCTTGGTTTCTTGGGAGTGAGGCAGTCTGGTTAGTAAGCGTAGGTGTGGGTATAGGAGCGCACCAAAACAAAGCCTGGTTAAACTGCATGTCTACTGTTTTGTCTGTCAGTTCTGTTTTTACTTCAGTTTTATCTGAGAAGGGGGCTGTGGCCCTAGGTTTACTGGGCCATGGAACTCCACATTTTCTCACAAATCTCCTCATGATAGGGTGTTGAGTAGAACACACTCAAAGGTGTTGGATGCTAGAAACTTCCTGTAATAGTTCTGGAAAGCAGTGAGCGGTGCTGAGTAGCATGAGATGGGAGGCAGATGTGGCCAAGAGGTTGGGTATGGAGGGTGGGAAAAGGACGCAGTAACATCAGAAGCAGATGCCTGAACAAGAAGCAGATGGTGAACATTGTGTTCAGTAACACATCCACCTGAGAATAGGTTCAGTTCTATAGCCTAAACAAAAATACAGGGCCTTCCCAGCAAAGTGATGTGTCTTAGAGAAAGAGTTTCCAGGAAGTTCTCTGGAACTCTTCATCTTAGAACAGATCTTTAAGACTTGAGATCTTCCCAGGAGCAAGACAAGTACCTACAATCCAGATGCCCCCAGCCTGCTGACTGTAATTAGAATTCAAAGACGGTTGTTGGTTCTCAGAAAGATGGATGAAGAGATGCCAAATTCACATGTTTGAGAATGCATTCATTAGGTTTCTTTGAGGTTGTTTAACTATTTCATGCTTTTGCACTTAAATATTCCATGTCAAAGTAAGTCCATGACGCGTTATTCTGGCATGGGAAGACGAGAGTGAGGGAGGGACAATACTCATGTCACATTTCTGGGCTGCCATGTGTTTCAGGGCCTTCCCTAAGGTCTGAGTTGACCTCCTTCCACTTAGCCCTTACAATGTCTGGTGGTGGATTTCTGCTTGCTTTTTACAGAAGGGCATAGCTGAGACCAAGGAGCTCAAGCAAACGGGCCCTCCATCCCCTCGCTTGTTATGAGGGAGAACCAGATTTTAGGAACCAAAAGCAAAGGGTATTTCCTTGCTGTCCATTAAATCCTTTGGTCACCAGTGTGTTGAGGGTCCCGCTATATAGCTGGTTAGGTCTGAGGGTCCTGCTGTGTAGCTGGTTAGGGCTGGTTTTTCATTTGTTTGTATACAGCACAGCCTCAATCTCATGATGCTCCTGTCTCAGTTGCCTGAGTTCTGCAGTCACAGGTGGCTGCGAGCAAATGTCTAGCTCATAAGGTCCTATTTAAAACCATTCCCACCACATTGGGTTCCAGCAATTCCTTTCGAAAAATGCCTTGTTCAGGGGATTCAGAGGTGGTTTGATGGAGAAACAGCTCATCCTTCAAGCCTGAGGCCCTGAGCTTAGGTCCCCAGCACATTGGTGTGTGCTTGTAACCCTAGTGCACGGGAAGCGCAGACAGGCAGACCCTGAGGGCTTGACTGCAGCACAGTCTAGGCAAAACGGCAGGTTCAGTGAGAGAGCCTGTCTCAGGCACACAGGTGGAAGATGATAGTGGCTTCTATAGACACATAGGTGGGGGAGCACCCCTCCCCATGCGATCGCGTGTGCTCGCGCACGTACACACACACACACACACAGGAGTAAAAAAGATATACCCCCCACCACCACCAAAGATGAAGGAATAATTTGTAGCTAGGAAATAGGGACACGGAGTGAGGGTGTTTCTGAGCATGTGACCACACACAGTGACCGCCGAGGAGGGAGACCTTAGTCATGGTGTGTCTGAGTTTGGACCACAGATACAGGTTGACATCGAGGGGGGCAGAGGCTGTCCTCTGGCAGCCCGAGCCTGCTTTAATTAATGAGTTTGAAAAGCAGCTTCTTACGTGGTGTGGCGGTACCCAGCTGGGAACTCACACCACATTGAGTGGTGGGCGGTGGCGGGGGAGGGTGCAGGGAGTAGACACAGGCATGGGGAGCCCAGCCCCTCCTGCAGCTGAGTTGTTCTGCTGCAGGCCGCAGAGGAAAACTAGCCAGCTGTTTGGGGGTTTCCCAGCATTTTTGGAAATCCTGCTTCCTTCTGTTGAGCTCATTAAGCGGAGGGTGGAGGAACGGGCCGGAATGGCAGTCTGTGGCTCTCCAGTACCGCCACACAGCGGCTCAGATCTCACTACTTAGAAAGTTGCTACTACAGGCTGATTTTTATTTCTCTTTTTTCCTTTTCTTTTGAGGTGAGGTCACATATGCCCCAGACTGGCCTCAAGGTTTCTATGTAGTCAAAGATGACTCTGGTCACGTTGTCTCCATCTCCAGAGTGCTTCCATTACAGGTGTGCACACCACACTGCACTACACACAGAGTCTTCTCAGGTTGAACGCATATTCGGTCTCATCCGCAGAGAGGCTAGAATCTACCTTTTCCCGCTAAAGGCATCAGGTGTCTCCTACTTTGGAAACAGAAGGCATGCTAACAGAGGACACCCAGGCTGGTGGCAGACCTGGCCATGGCTGAGGTTTTTATAGGGAATGTAACACATGCTCCATTTGAAATTTATTGGGTGCTTGCTTCATGCCAGGCAGTGTGCTGGGTGGCAGGGAGATAGACATGAAAGACCTGGGTGAAATTAACAGCTCCCGAGGGAAAAGCCGGGCATCCACAACGTTGTATGGCACGCACTAGGGTAAAGGTGGCTTTGCGGATGTAAAGGAAGTTGGCACCTGAGTCTTATAAAGCCTGGCAGGTTTCCCAGAAGAGACAATCGTGGGCTGAGCTGGAGGACAGAAGAATATGTGCCAGGCAGCAGGTGTGAGGGTTACCTGGTGCAATGGCACACAGGAAGCTTAGGTGCTAGTGGACCACATAGACCCAAAGACACAGAACCGTCAGGCTGATGGGCGGGGCGGCTCAAGCAGAAATCAGATCTCAGGGAACCCTATCCCCCAACCCCGAAGACTGTGTGCACCTCATACTAAAAGCCAGGGAGCATAGGGACAGAGCTAATGTGATGCTCCAGGCTGTGTTGTAGAGAGATCCTCCTAGCTGTAACATCATGGCACAGATGGGAGTAGGGCCGGGAAGAGGCTGGGAAGGTGTCAGCCAAGAGGTTTAGAGAAAAAGAGGACCTTGGGCCGGAGCCAGGACTCAACAGTGGGCCAGAGACAGAGTAACCCCTTTCCTGGCCTGAGGAAGATACACATTGCTGTTTGGGAGGAGCTGAGGGTGACTGGGTCCCGCTGCTCACTGCAGGGCCCTGGCAAACTGGGCTTGGTCGCTGCGGCACCAGCTGGCTAACCACGTGACTTGGAAATCACCCCATAGCTGCTTTTCCCCTCTGGAAAAAAAAAAAATAGAGCAACACACAGTTTTTCCTTTCCTTGGCTCACAGTGGCAAATTAAATAAAAACAGGAAGGGCTCGCCTCACTTTAAATTTGCAGAAAACACAGTTCACCAAATAAGCAGTTAGCATTAAGTTAGATTATTGCTTTGTGGGGAAATCCACTAATCAGGTTTTTTTGTTGTTGTTGTCTTTGCTTTTTGGTGTTTTTGTTTTGTTTTGTTTTTGAGACCTCAATTTTATTTTCTTTTTTAAATGGGTTTTTTCTGCCCCTCCTATTCTGAATTCTCTCTCACGTGTTCTCTGAGCCCAACCCTCTCCACTTCTGCCTGTGTTGGTTTCACAGACACTCTTAGAAATAAAAAAATCCTACAAGCAGGGCACGTCATTTCCATGCTTCTACTCACAAAACAGCCAGATTGCATGATGACACTCTCCTCAAACCACATAGGCTGTATTTCCTAGTGACATCATAGCCATCCTAGTGAGCAGAAGAATACTCCATGGTGTCCATGCAATGACAAAGCTGCCTATTGACTCCTTTCTCAGAAAATATCCCCCTCCACGTGATGCTATCAGAATGGCCACTAAACATTATAGGCAATTTAAAGTTCTCATAAGCTTGGAGATTGTTTTAAAAGGAAACAAAAGATTTTCCATGTCCAGGAATAGTAGAGGAACTTATTAAAACTATCTCCTCCCACTGGCAACTGGAAAAGTTGGACACACACAAGCAAGTGCTTGTGGTGTGTGTGTATGTGTGCGTTTGTGTGTATGTGTGTGTGAGACAGAGAGAGAGACAGAGAGAGAGAGAGAGAGAGAGAGAGAGAGAGAGAGAGAGAGAGAGAGAGAGAGAGAGAGAGAGAGAGAGAGAGAATTTCCTCACCCCTAACACTGGTTTAAAACTAACAGAGAACTGTCAAAAGGATCAAGCCTTTAGAGCCCGTGTAGTCCCCCAAAGAGGAAAAGAGCGCACAGATGACCCCAGCACTTACAGGCACTTTCGCCTTCAGGTGTTTCCAGACTCGAAGCCATGTGGCTTGAGGATCTGTGAGCTGAGCTCCTGGCAGGGACTGGGATGCTCAGAGGTGGCCAGGATGAGGACCGAAGGGCCCAGGGAGGAAGTGCATGGAGAAGAGTGTGAACTCAGGGCTTCACTTGCCCTGTCGGCATCAGGCAGTCCCCACAGCAGTGGGGATAAGAGATCAGGCAGGGGCAGGAGTGAAGCTGCTGAGCTAGCAGCTCTCGTCCAGCTGTGGACCAGACACAGCAGGACAGAGGACCTGTGACCTGAGAGGTAAGTCAACAAGAAAGAATGGAAGGAAAAGGAATGGAAAACTCAGCAAGGCACCCAGGAGGCATGCAGGATGCAGGGACAGGGGTAACATTTATAATTATATAGTGTGCCAAGCATAACAGCATAATAATGTTCTATCATACATGAACAAGAAATGGCAGCCAGTGCTGATTTATAAAGTATCTTTGATAAGAGAATTTGTAAAACTTCATTCCTATTATCAGAGAGAAACAATGCCAGTCGATTGGAGTTTGAGGACTGGGGAGTGATACAAAGGTTGAGTGAGGAGTGAATGAAGAATACAGAACTTCTATGATAGTGAAAGTATTCTAAAACTGATTGTGGGAATAGCTGTAGAACTATGAATACATTGAAACTAAATCACACACATAGTTTTTGATGGCCAATTTTGATTGTCAACTTGAGTGTATTTAGAATAACCTGGTAATATATGTCTAACCATGTCTATGAGAGTGACCCTAGAGGGGTTAATCTGGGAAGGGAAGATTCACCCTGAATGTCATCCCATAGGCTGGGGTTCTGGACTGAAAGAGAGGACAAATTAAGAGTCAGCATTCCTTTCTTTCTATTTCCTATTCCACTGAGATAAGGAGAAGAGGAATTCTAGCCTCAGGCTCCATTGACTACAGAGCTGCCAGCCACTACCTTCTGAGGCATGATGGATTGTACTGTCCCAAACCAGGAGCCAAAGGGACCCGCTGCCCCTGTGAATTGCTTCTTCCCAGGTTACAGCAGCAAGAAAACTGTCTCAGTTACTTTTCTGTTGCTGTGACAAAATGCCGGTGATCAAGGTAGCTCATGAAAGAACGTGTTTAACCGGGCTTACAGTTTCAGAGAGCTAGGGTCTATGATGGTGAAGCAAAGACAGAAATGGGAACAGTCAAGAGCTCACATCTTGACCCACAGGTAGGAAACAGAGAAGATACTGGGAATGGCAAGAGTCTTGTGAGTGTTTTGAGGTGTCCATGCCCACCCACTTTACATTATTTGTGGCAATTGTGAAGAGCATGGTTCCCCCAATGTCTTTCTCAGCCAATTTGCATTTGTATAGAGGAGGACTACTGATTTTTTTAATTAATCTTGTATCCAGCCACTTTGCTGAAGGAGTTTATCAGCTGCAAGAGTTCTCTGGTGCAGTTTTTGGGATCACATATGTATATTATCATAGCATCTGTGAACAGTGATACTTTAACTTCTTCCTTTCTGATTTGTATCTCTTTGATCTCCTTTAGTTGTCTTATTGCTCTACCTAAAACTTCTAGTACTATATATATTAAAGAGATATGGAGAGAGTAGGCAACCTTGTCTTATCCCTGATTTTAGTGGGATTGCTTTGTGTTTCTCTCTATTTACTTTGATGTTGGCTATCAGCTTGCTGTATTTAGCCTTTATTATATTTAAGTATGGGCCCTGTATTCCTGATCTCTCCAAGACTTTTATTATGAAGGGGTGTTGGATTTTTGTCAAAGGCTTTTTCTGCATCCAATGAAATGATAATGTGTTTTCTTTTTCTTTCAGTTTGTTTATATGGTAGATTACATTGATGGGTGTTTATATGGTTGAACCATCCCTGCATCTCTGAAGCCTACTTGATCATGGTGAATGATGTCCCTCAACCAAAGAATAGATAAAGAAAATCTGATACATTTACACAATGGAATACCATTCAGCCATTAAAAACAAGGAAATCATGAAATTTGCAGGCAAATGAATGGAACTAGAAAAGACTGCTCTGAGTGAGGTAACACAGAGACACACATGACATATACTCACTCATAAGTGGATTTTAGTCATATAGCACAGGATAGACATACTACAATGAACAGACTCCAAGAAGGTAAGTCCAATGGGCATCTTAGGCTTCATGTCCACCCACTAGTTAGGGGAGCAGGGGACATCTCTGACATAGACTAGCCTGATTTTGATCACTTCCCTCTGGTGGGATTTTTCTACAAGGCCACAGGGATGGAAGAAGAACCCAGCCCTCATGTGAAGAGATGAGCTGGAGTGTCTGGGTAGGAGGGCCCCCCTATTCTGAAGAATAGGAGAGGATTCAGAAGGGAGGATGGGACTGAAAGGAGAGAAGGAAGAGGTCTATGACTGAGATCTAAATTGAATTAATTAATAAAGAAAAGCTCACACACACATCTCGGACAAGGCAACCCCTTCTAATCCTTCTGAAACAGTTCCCACCTGTGGGGGCTAAGTATTCAAATGGCTGAGACTTATGGGGACCATCTGATTCAAACTACTACATCACTAACACACACTTTAAATGAGTGACTTGTGCAACGTATGAGTTATGTCTCAATAAATCTGCTACCAAACTTTTTAATGAGAAGAGATGCTAACAATCCCCTTGCCCTACTGCTAAGCGAATCTTTATCAGGACATATGCACAGAGCAAACTCTGCTTCCCGTTTTATGAGAAAATGAACTGAAGCCAAGTGTGGTTTCACATGCAGACCGATAAATTAGATGACAAGCAGGCAAAATTAAAAACCAAGGAGGAAATTCTATAAATAATTTTAAACAGAACGTGATGAAAAGCACCACTGACTGTAACAGTTTTCCATGACAAGATTTACATTGCGCAGAGACAAAGCTTTATCTTCAGAAGAATTCAGTTATAAACATAGGCCGAACTCAGAGGACCACAGAAATCCTGTCACAAGAGCAGGAAGCGGCGAGCAAGTCAGAACATCTTGTTTCTGAGCATTTTTCCTCTATGAGTGTAGAAGCCTCAGTTAAAGCCAACTATCCCTTTGTGGGCAGAACATCACACTAACACATAGCATCATTAGTTTGACGTGTGTGAGGGTCCTTCTGAAAGGACCAGTGCTCAGAAAGTACAAGAAAGCATCAGGCCACTGCTAATCAACATATTTTCACAAATGGCTCTATTCATAGATGAAAATCACAGACAGCTAGCTGGGGTTGGGGGACCTGTTTATGTTGTGGTACCCCCACCCCTACCCCTGCTGTAGTGTTTGAACAGTTGGTTCCCAGCTGGTGGTAGTCTGTTTGGGGGAGGGGCTATCTGGAGGAAGTGGGGATGGTTCTTGAAGTTCATAAGCACAGCCTGCTTCAAGTCCCCACTTCTGGTATGATGTCAACTGCTACCTCACGCTCCTATAGCCAAGCCTCCCTGCTAGGGTGGACTGCATTCTCAAAACACATGCAACAATAAATTCTTCCTCGTGCTTCTTGTCAAGCATTTGGTGACAGTAATAAGATAAGTCATCAAGAGTTTGATTCTGTGTTGGAGTTTATGGAGAGGAATTGACAGTGCCTGGCCTTGGGAAGGGGGTCTCAGCTCTGGTGTGGGCTCCTCTGGTTTCCTGTAAAGCACTGAGAAGCCCTGTCTGAATGACTAGGAAGCAATATGTGCTGGTAAGGGGAATCCCAGAGGAGTGGGAATGGGTAAGTGGTGTAGGATGCAGGATGTTTTGGCTGGCCCTCAAGAGAACATCAGTGACCCCATGCCAACACCTGGGTTTTGTATGCCTAGCTCCATATGAGGTGCAAGGTATCAGAGAAGAGGCATTGAGACGTTGTGAGCAAAGACAGCAATGTAGAGGAGAAGGTGACCATGTATCCATGGGGGATAGTAATAGAAGTGCTGAGAATCCTTGGATGGAGTTGGGTCAGTGGGTCAGTGGGTCAGCGGTTAAAGTACTTGTCAAAAAAGCATAAGGGCCAGAGTTTGGAAACCACATAAACGTCACATAAGCCTACCTCTAATTCCAGCCTCGGGCAGGGAATCCCCAGAAAACGCTGGCTAGCAACACTAGGCACATCTGTGAGCTCCTGTTTGACTGAGAGACTCTGCCTCAAGGAATAGGGTGGAACAATTGAGGATGATTCCTGTGGACCCTCCAGTCCCCACATATCCTCCCACCTATACCCACTCACACACACACAGATGCACACATTCACACAGGAAGAATTAACAACAGAGTAATCTTTGCAAAGGAGCTGGTCCTGGAAGGGAAGCTAAAGGTTCACAAGGAGCTCAAGGCTGGAGAGAATCCCAGCCTCATCTCTCACAACATGTGATCCAGGGTCAGTTGACTTCTGCCCTGTGCGCCTGTTCTGTAGGTGAAGTAGATGGAGAGAATCGACTTTGCATTACTTTATGAAGAGGAGACAGGGCTGGGTAGCTCCAGCTATTTAGGAAGCTGAGACAGGAGGTTTGAAAGTTCAAAGCTAGTCTAGGCAACTTATTAAGACAGTGTCTGGGAGTCTACAAAGGGGTCAGCAGATGAAGCGCAGTGGCAGGATACTGGTGTGACAGGTGCAAGACCCTAGGCAGGGTCAATCTCCAGGACTGAGGAGTGAGAGAGAATGAGGCCCAGTGTGCATGAAGGACCTTGGAGAGATTCTGGCATGAAGAAAAGTGAACAGCAGCGCCATGGTCACTACTTGGGGAGAGCGTTGCAGAGCAAAACCACAAGGTGAGGGCAAGGGACAGACAGACCCAGAGGGGAAAGTGGCCTCTCATGCCACAGCGATGAAGACCATCACAGGTGCTTGAAGTAAGGGCTAAGGAAACAACCCCACAGGCAATCAGAAGGACTGGCAGAGGGTGTGAGAGAATGCGGAGGTGCACCCCCCACCACACTCTGGGTCACATCTGCCTGTAACTGATGCCGCTGCCAATCCCTTTGAATAATCGTCTCTTGGGCACGAGGGTGGCTGAACATTACTGGATGTCACTCCCCATTCTGTGTTACATTCTCTGGCAGAGGCACAGAAGGTTCACAGATGTGCCTGAAGTCCTACATCAGTTAGACTGAGTTAAACGGGTAGTGATCTGGGTGGAGCTGCTCAGGTGGCCCCTCACACAACCTCTTGCTCATCTCAAAGTTGCCATGGCTTCCACAGTGGCTGAAAATCAATTCACCCACACATAGGAGCCTGGAGGAACCCCCTGGGGTGTGGTTACACATCTAAGGGTGTGGCCAGGTCCTGGATCACAGAAGCTGATGTATTGCAATGTGCTGGGAAACTAATGCAGCCCAGGCTCTCCTGGCTCGGGGATGCAGACAGACACATGCCCATATCCCTCTTCACTGCTTAGGATAAGCTGCACACCAGAGCACTCCCATTGGGTTTGGATGGGGCTTGACTCAAAATCCTACTTTCAACCCTCTCTTTCATTTCTGTCCCACTCTCTTACTTTGACAGTGCTCTCCTGGTAAGATCTCCTACCTAACCCCCCATATCTCAGATTCTGCTTCTGGAAAACAGCACGTGAAACACCATGAAGTAAGTCCCATTGTAAGCTTGTTGGTTTAAATATCCTAAAGAGAGTAAGGCTAGATAAAATGTGAGCAGGACTTTTGTTAGAAAAGTGTGTGTGTGTGTGTGTGTGTGTGTGTGTGTGTGTGTGTGTATGTGAGAGTGAGAGAGAGAGAGTGAGGCGGGGGGAGTAGGGAGATGGACAAAGGAAAAAACTTGCAAAGAAAAACAACAGGACTTAAGCTATTGATGGATTAACAATGAAGTCACAACATATCAAGTAAATGATGGACTTTCTGTTTTCATTACTTTTAACCAAAATTATATCCTAAATCAGAGCTTATTAATCTAGAAGGGTATTGAGGAGGTCTGTGAAGGTTTTTGGAGGAAAAAAATTACTTTTGTGAACTCACAAAAATTAGCGTTTCTCTTTCATAAAAAATGAACACAGCTGGAGAAGTATTGCAAAGGCCTAAGAACACAGTCAGGGGATGTCTGAAGACTTGTCACATCATGTTAAAGTTTCAGCTACTTTGAAGTATTGTTTCTGTTTAGCAGTTTAAGGGTACAGATCTTTGCTAGACAGACAGCTCAGTCAAGCTTTGCAATCAACGATGACTTGAGTTTGATCCCTGAGACGCCACTCGAAAGAAAAAAAGAAAGGGAGGGCGAGAGGAAGGAAAGGAAAAAGCAAGCTAGGTAGGTGTGGCTGTACATGCTTTTTAATCCTAGCACCCAGGAGCCCAAGACAGGTGGATTCCTAGGGCTCCGCGGCTGGTCATGTCTACTTGGTGAGTTCTAAATCAGTGGAAGACCTTGTCTTAAAAAGAAGTACAGCGCCTGAGGACCCCGGCGCCTGAGAAACCCAGCGCCTGAGGAACCCGGCGCCTGAGAAACCCGGCACCTGAGGAACCCAGCGCCTGAGGACCACCACCTGAGATCCTCGTGTGCACAACCCACTGCACAAACACAGCAGCAACTTCAGATGTTATTATATAAACATTAATAAAAAGAATCCAGATTACCGCATTACAAATGTGGTCTAAGGATTTTTATTTGCATTTTAATTAGCTTTTTAGTATAACTGAATTAGCTGTGGTTCCATGTATCTAAAGTGCACTTAAAATATTCTTCTGGGAAGGGACTTGGGGCATCTCCCAACTCCCCAAGAGGCTCAAACATGGAGTCAGTTAGGAACGTTGCCTTAATTATGAGGGATGCTGACAGACCTGCCTGCCGCTTCCAAAATGTTTGCCATGCTTTGGAGTTGCAGAGCCAAGTATTGTGTTCTTTCAGTCTTCTGGGGACAAAGGAAGAAAGTGGCTTCAGCATTTAAAAATATACCGTCTACTACATTTTATGACAGGTTCAGGGCCTAGGCAGAAAAATCACCCAGGACCCCCAGTTTTGAAGAATTTGGTCCTGAATAGATGTTTCAGGGCTGGATGTAGTGAAGCCACTTGGATGCTGGGAATTATGATTGAGCACATGCTTTGCTCAGGAGTTAGAGGGGCGAGGAAGAGGAATGCAGCATGGAGGATGCTGGAATCCTTTACAGAGGGAACCCTGACCTCCTGGGCAAGCCTGCTGCTTGCTGCATGAGCCCAGAGAGGGTAACCAGGAAGCTGAGGCGCTTCCCTAGACCTCGGTGGTGTGTGGAAACACTCAACCATTTCTGAAATGAGAGTCATACCAGCTTCACAGGATTGCTAAGTTACTCAAGCTTCGGTGGGTCTGTCTGCTCATTTTGGGGCCCAGTGAACCAGGACCACCTCTCTGTGTGACTTACAGCTTAGAGTGAAGACAGCAGCCCTCAAGGAGGCCACCATAAAACAAGGCCATCAAAATCCCAAACATCCCATCAAATGCAGCACACCGAGGTCTGCTCTATTTTTCTTTCTGCTTCCTCTGGCTTTAGCAGAGTTACCAACGGCTTCCATGCTGCAGGATCCAGCGGACCTTCTCTGTCCTCATCTTTCTTGGTTCCTATCCATCCTTCTCAGTGCCAGGACAAACACCCATTTCATAACATTGGTGCAGGAACAACCAAACATGCTGTTCTAGCCAAAACTTTGTTGTTTGTGAATAAAAGCCCATCACCTGTTCTGTGGTGAGTGAGCAGGCACTGAGGAAGTGTCTTCTTACACCTCAGTGCAGCCATGTGTCTGGTTAAATGTGAGGTTCGGCAGTGTCTTCTTACACCTCAGTGCAGCCATGTGTCTGGTTAAACGTGAGGTTCAGCATCTATTCTCCCAATCCCCCATCCTAGGAACTGAACAATAGCCTGTGCTTCAAGGGCCACCCTAAGCCTAAGGTTCCAAGAAAACCTCAAACAAACAAACAAACAAACAAACAAACAAACAAACAAACAAACAAAAACCAACCTCTTTGGTCTCCTCAGATGCACCATATGAGCGTCGGTCCTGTTTACTGCCTAGGGCAGACTGACATCTTCAAGTTGATGTCACAGAAAAGTGCAACCAACCCTTTTGTTGGACTACAGAAATGGCTCCAAATATGCTAATAGGGTTGGTACCCTCCACACCAAGGATTCACAAATCCTGATGGACCATCTGGGGGGTCGAGGGCAACTGTGTAAGACACATGATACCATTTCAGTGAACTGCGCAGAGACTGCGAATAGACATGCTGCATATGACCACATCCACGAACGTACGCTTTGCAGTCTCTCCGACTGTGTCCTTTTAGTTCTTCCCTATCCTCCTCCCACTGTTGCTCTTCCTCCTCCTCATCCCCATTTTTCTTCCGTCTCTCCCATTTCTTCATCCCTCCTCTCTCCTCATCCCTCCCCCCTTCTCTCCTCCTCCCTGCACCAGCATCCAAACATGTCTTTTCCATTAACAAAACAGCTAACTTTATGGCCCTGAAACAATGGTTTATGATCCATTTCATCTTAACCTTTTAAAGTGGGCAAATTAATACCACTTCTCATATCGGAAAGGGAAACACAACTGACCAAGGCTTTTTGGTGAATCTATCCTCTCTGACCAAGGGAAATCTGGTTGTCCTCTTTAAAGACATCCTCTGAGAATACAACTGATGCTCCAGTTTCTACCCAGGCTGCCCATTTGCTAGCCATCAGCTCACAGATGTGCCTTGAAGGGAAGCCCTGGCTGCATGTCCAATGGTCACCAGTAACTAAAGTCTGTTTGGTTTTCATACCTGGCCATCAGGCAGAAATAAACATTCTCAAGAGGGGCTGGTAAGACAGCCCAGCTGTCAAGAGCGCTTACCTTTGTGCCCAGCGCCTATGTTGGGGTGGCTCACACCAGCTGTAACTCCAGTTCTGGGGCTCTAGCACCTTTGGCTGCTGCAGTCACTCTGTGCGTGCACAGATATGTGGGTGGACATAATCACATAATCTAAATAACTCTTTAAGAGTGTGTGTGTGTGCCTGAGTATATGTCTATGAAGCACACATGTGCAGGTGACCATGAAGCCAGAAGAGGGCACTAGATCCCCTAGAATTGGAGTTACAGATGGTCATAAGCTGCCATGAGTGCTGGGAGCCAAATCCTAGTTTTCTGTAAGAGCAACAAGGGCTCTTAAATCCTGTGCCATCTTTTCCCAGCCCTGCAAATACGTGTTTTTTAAATATAGTCTTGAGGAACAGCCACTGACGGCAAAGGTGGAATACCCCATGTTGAAGGTGGTTCTCACCAGCCTGGAATTCTTACTTAGAACCTTCAGCCTTTTTACTGTGCCACATCCACCATGGTTCCTGCCTCCCTGCTTCCCTCCCAGTCTGGGCTTCCTCGGGACAGCAATGTTGAATCTCTCGCATTCCATATCTACACACTGATAGACAGCGTTCAGTTGCCAGTCTCTGACCATTTCAAGAACCTCTGGATAAATGCAAATTAATTCCTGTTACACCGAATGTTAATGTCTTCGTCTGAGAGCCAGAACTTTCCCCGTCATGGGATTCTGAAGGAAACTTAGATCCCCAATACTCACTGCACACCCAAAGCTTGAAACATGCTGTCAATCCAGTTTTTGTCATTGATTGAAAAGAACACCACTGGACCCACGGCTCTGCTCTTTTAATATATATGTCCTGGGCACTAAACTCAGGTGATCAGACCTTTAGTGCAACTATCTTACACACTAAGCCATCTCCCCAGAGGCCACATTTCATGCTGGCTGCAAGGGGCAGGCCTGGTACACTTCCCCACTGCAGCATCGCTCCATGAACATTTACAGCTGGTCTCTGGAAGCCCGAACACTTCCGATGGCAGGACGGTCAACAGCACAGGTCAGTGCCACTACGGAAGATGGCATTTGAAACTGGAGCTTCTGAGCATCAGGATTCTGCACGGCTTACTTGCCTGATGGAAGGCAGACTTTCTTTGTTCGAAGCCAAAATAAGTATTGTGGGACTTCCCCTAACAACACTGAAGCCCTTAGGGTTAGACTATAGCAACCTTCGGGACTGGGAGGATGGCTCGTGAGTACTGACTGGGCGAGAAAAGCCTGGGGCCTCTTGTCAGCAGGAGAACAACTACGGGTAGTTTAATGGGCCCCTCTCAGGCCTTCTTCATACCCACAATGTAATACACGAAGGCGTCACCCACAGATGGTGAGCAGAGACATGAATCTAGAAGCAAGCCTCAAGCATTCCAAGTTATTACCCCAGTAAATGGTTACATGCACATGACCACACCACGTGATTCCCTAAACCAGCAGCCCTCCCCCTTAGAGACATCCACAGCAGTAAGGAAACAAAAGCATCTTTTTAGCCCCAGGCTGTAATAAAACTTTGCTCACCCAGGGGCAGCGGGGTAGGTTTCCAACCTTGCAGGGGGGTTTCACCACCTCTCCATATGAATCAGGCCATAGCTTGGATAAGCATATGGTCCAGGTTTACGGAGGGCTTTAAGAATACGTCCTCCTTCTAGAAACCACATGAGAAAATACTTGTCCTTGTTTCATAAGGGGTGAACAGTTGAATGCCAGAGAGATCAAGAGACCTGCCCAGAAGGGTGCAGTAATGAGCTGGCGGAGGCAGAAGTAGAATGCTCCTCAGGGACCAGGGCACTGGAGGTCCTGTCTGGCCCTGCAGGCACCTGGCCTGCTCTCCTGTGCTCTTCTGTCTATTTGCCAGGTCACAGCCCCCCCCCCCCCGACCCCACAGCGAACTGGGTGGAGACCATCTACAGCTTCCCATTGCTTATCTAGTTAGAATCACTCCCTGAACAGGGTCTGTCAAACCTGGCAGGAAGGGGCTCCGTGTGCTTCTGCACCTCTCTCTCTCCCTCCCTCTCTCTCTCTCTCCCTCTCTCTCTCTCTCTCTCTCACACACACACACACACACAAGCACATTTTTATCAACATGCAAAGTGGAGTTCCTTATTGAATTTCCTTACGTACTAAGTTTTGGACAAGCCTTCTTCCAACACTTCCTCTCTCCACCCCACTTCCCCATCTAAAATCCCCCACCCGAGCACCCCGTTTCATTCTCAGACCCTGTGCTCTATCTCTTCCCTACCACTCTCCCCTGAAGTCTCTCTTTTTTCTTCCTCTCGTGGGCCACTTCCTAATTTTGTTTTTAAAGATTTTTCCTGTGTGTATGTAGAACATGGTCCTCCTCTGTGCTCCCTTTTCTTGCCCAGCCTTCTCAAATTAGTCTCTGTCCCCTTATACAGTTTGATTTATACTTTCATGTCATATACATGTGTGTGATTCTATCTGTATAAAATCTGGGAACCACAAGTGAGAAAAAACACCCACTGCCCACCTTCCCCTGCTCTACTGGAGTCAGATCTTCTAGACAACCTGCCACCACGTCATTTTATTTATTTATATTAAGACTGTGAATATGTACCGTGTGTGTGTGTGTGTGTGTGTGTGTGTGTGTCAGAGGAGATGTGTGCTTGCCACAGCATGCATGTGGATAACTTTATGGAGTTTCTTTCCGTCTTAATGTAGGTCTGGGGATCAACCTCAGGCCATCAGGCTCTGTGGTAACTGCTTTCTTGCACTGAGCCATCTCATGGGTCCTGCATGCTCACTTCCCATCCCCCTGATTGGATAGAAAGCCCTGAGATAATGACCTGTTCCATGGATCCTGAGTCCCACTCAATGGAGGAGTTGGTAAATGAGCTGCATAAGGTCACGGCTGGATGAATGACTAGAGCGCTCCAGGCCTCACAGACAGAGAAGGGGCTCCTCTGCTTACACTTTCCCTCCTCCCTCCCTGAAACGAACTCTCCTTTCAGGGGATTAAGTGGGTGGAGTAAGAAACACTGAATCCCACCAAAAGGGACACCCGCCAAAAACTACATCTTTGGGGGTTTCCTTCAATGGTGAGTGAAGAAAAGAGAGGGGACATTCAGTAAAGGTGAATCATAATGACAGGCGGAACGGAACTCTAGGGGCACATGATTCCTGCACCATTCCCCAAAGTGACACAAAGCCTCCAGTGTGGAAACTCTCTGGCTAAACACTGGCTCCCTGGGCAAAGTTCTCTTAATGCTCAGCTTGTGTGTCTGATCACACAAGGAACCCGTTTTTCTGCTGCCCTCCCGTCACACATGAGTAGGGAGCTATTCCCATAAATTGCTTTTAAAACACACTGAAAGGAGCAGTTTGATCTCTCAGAAACCTATTTCTAGAATCCACTGGCTGGCTGGCTCGATCTAGCTCTGGAGCGGAGTTTGACAGAGTTACAAAGCTGAGTCTGTGGAAGCCTCAACTCCTTAGGGCCCCGCGTCTTTTTAAACCTGTTATCATCCCTACATAGCTGTTAGTCCCTCCGAGTCCTTCTTCCATGTAAAGCAGAGATGCTGTAAGAGTCCAGAGATCTCAAAAGCCATAAGAGTCTAGAGATCTCAAAAGTCGTTTGGATGGAAGGGAAGGAGGTCCTCCCCTGTTGGTGGACTTGGAGGGGGCAGGGAGGAGGGAGATGAGGGAGGGAGTGGGAGGGTAGGAGGGACTGAGGGAGGGGGCTACGCCTGGGATTCAAAGTACCTAACCTGTGATTGATGTGATTGAGATAAAAATAAATAAATTTTTTAAAAAAAGTCATTTACAGTTGCACAAGCATCCCGAGCAAATTTCTGCTGGTCCTCAGCCTCTTCATTTTCCTGATGAAATGTCCCCTATTTGTTCCTTCACCACCTAGGGTACTGATGGCAAGAAAATGAAGTGGAGAGAAGAGCCAGACTTGGGGCCTCACGTCCCTGGGAGCGATAACCCTCTCGGAGCCATGCTTCCCTCCTTTGGCAAGGAAAGAGATGTGAATGAAGGTACCCCGCAAGCCCTGGAACACAGACTGAGGGGAGACCTATCACAAAATGTTCAGTGAAGCAGATGTCACTGTCACATGGCCTCTGGCAGTAAGAATGGCTCAGTCAGGCAAGGATTTGCTCAGTGGTTAGGATCACGCACTGCTCTCGCAGAGGACCCATACTAGGCAGCTCCATGGAAATCTGACTCCTTTGGTTCCTATAGGCATCTGCTTTCATGTGCATGTACTCACACAAACACATAGTTAAAAATTAATCTTAAAACACATAAGGTGGACAGCTCCTGAGGAAGATACCAACATCAACTGTTGGCTCCCTATGCATACATGTACACACACACAAGAAGTGATATGCTATACAATAATGCTCATATAGATTTGTGGGGACTTTTACACGTGCATAGTATCAGCTGTGACAAGTTTTCCGTAATTTAATTGACAGACTATAGGTTTCTAGGACGGAGACTTAGAAGTGGAGATTTGTGTGTATGAAGGTTTACTGTCCTTGAGACCAACACCTGGGATGGGGAAAGGACTTGAAAGAGGGACAAGCTGGGCTGTAGCACAGCCAGAATGAAAACACACAACCATAAATGAGAAGCACTTTGAGTTAGCCCAAATTGGACCAAGAGGCTCTGCCCTGTGTTCCTCTGGGAGAACCACCATTGGATAGAGGTTGTTGGTTGAAGGGAAGGGGTGTGCCCTTGGACAAGGTTGGCTGAAGGTGAATTGCAAATGGTGAAGAGTTTGGCTGGAGGAAAACAACTCTTATTCTGGGCTCAGAGCTGTTCATTGCAGCACCTGCACTCACCATCATGAAAACATGGTGCCTGAAGCTCACCATGTTGTGCAGAATCCCAAAACCTACTTCCTTATGTCTTGTCTAATCACCTTTTCCGTGTGGGTGTTTAGGTTGTCTTGGCTTTTCTCCCGCTGTCAACAACACTGTACAGATATTTCTATGGAGACACTATCCAGCAGTAGAACCACTTGGTTGAATTATATAAGCAATCAAACACTTGATACAGTCAAATTATATTCCTAACACTGGTAAACACAAATAGCATTTCCCTATTTCATTTACAATTTTCTATGGTTAATCTTTTAAGCAGTTTGCTGTTATAAGTTCTAAATGTTATTTCATTGTTTTCCCCCCTCTGGATTGCAAGTGTGAATAAATATTTTTGTTAGCCTGTCATGCTAGTTCCTAGACTAGGAATTGCTTTTATATTCCTTTTGTGTTTTTTACCTTGTGGTTTTCTTGTTTCAAAAAAGATATCTAGGTTAGGAAAGTTCTGTCCATCATATATTGTCTGCTACCATTTTTTTCTTCTAGACATTTTACATAGTTATACCACCTCTTGTCACATAAAATGGGTTTTAATTAATGTCAATCTATTCTTTACAAGATGTGTTGACATCTTGTATTAAGGTGATTATCCTACTTGGAGCTCATATAGTTTTTAAAAATGCTCTCATAGTCCTCTTCTTTTGGGGGGAGTACAGAGAGACAGGATCTTGTGGTTCTTGTACCCCAGGTCCTTGCTCCGAGGTCAAGGACGGTCTTGAACTTCTGATCCTCCTTCCTTCCACCCACCTCGTGCTGAGATTCCAGGTGTGTACCCACAGGCCCCGTGTATGTAACATTGGCCGTGAACTCTGCCAACTGAGCCACGTCTGCAGCCCCAGCCTAGTCCTTCCATCCGTCAACCATTTATTTCTGTGAGTGTCACAAAGTAGTAATTTATTTTGTAAAATGAATGAGCGTTTATACTAATATTTAATTGACAGTTCAGGGTTTTCTAAGACCTGAAAAAAAATCTCCTCCTGTGCTGGTTACATATGGTTTTGTTACTTTATAATAAATTTTTACACTTACGAATGCCTTTCTTCCATTGATTACTTACACAATCTGACTATAATGCCCAGTTTAATAAATAATTCTGTAATCGTGCCGATAGATGTATATCATAGCTCCAGGTTTGTGTGATTTCTTTCTTATTGAGTCAAATCTTTAAAACTCTGTATATAGCTTTATAATTGTCCTTATGGGCCACTCACATTTCTTTGGATTAATTTTTATGTTTTATATGTTGTTATTGAGAATTATGATTTTTATATTAAAAATGTGTCACAAGTACCAGTATACAAGCAAACAATTTTTACATGTTAAACTGCCAAAATCTAGTAGCACATCAATCAACATTTAAATATATGCACGTCAGTGAGAATATCTAATATAATGCCAGCTTGTTAGATTTTCTTTAAGCAGAGAGACCAGCTGTGACAATGCTGGTACACAAGTGACAATGTGTTAGCTTTAACTTTCCACCATTTATAGGCAATTTATTTTCCCATTACACTGGCAATGACCACATCATCAGTGACAATGACAGAGCCTTTCTCTTCTGTGCATGACAAAAGTTACACTTGTGCTTACTTTGACCTCTTGCGTTAGCCTACTTCAAGCTTTTTTTCTTCATGTGTCTATGTGCACACATGCCAACGGTGTATACAGTGCTCAGAGAGGCCAGAAGGTAGTGTCAGGTCCCCTAAAGCTATAATTACATGTGTTTGTGTTGTCAAAACTCTGGTTCCTTGCAAGATCAGCAAGCACTCTAATCACTGAGCCATCCTTAACCACCAAGCCATCTCTCTAGTACCTAGTTAGTATGCTTCAGTTTTCCTTTAGAGATTACTTCAGACCTTAGAGTTTACTACCCGCACTTCAGCTATGTGATGTAGATGGCTCCATTTTTGCAATGAAATGGGCAAACCTCCCTGTTTTAGTCAGTTTTGTATCTGAAATTCCTAAAACAGTTGCTGCTTCATAAGAGGTCAACACAATGTTAGCTGAATATGCCATTGGGCTATAAAACAAAAGTGTTTTTAAGATCAAGTTTTATGGCTATTTTCTACTTTGAGAAAAAGGAAGCCACAAAACTTGACTTTAAATCTGATTACAGGAAGAAATGCAAGTTCTGATATGGCACTAAGAATCCTGTTAGAGCCTGAGCTGACAGAGTTCAAGTCTGGCTGGTGTTGGAAATGGAATGGGTGGTCGTTTAGGTTGACAGTCTGTGGATACCACCACATCTGGAAATACCTCTGTTCTGTATGGAAAAATCCCAGGAGGTAAATAGCTTGTAGAGAGCACACAGCCCTATCTCGTTATCTGCTGCTTCGGGGGAATCACTAACGGGGACAAAAGTTCATGGGCGTTGAGAAGTGTGCCCAGTTACTGCGTCATCTCCACCTCCCCTCACGGCCTTCCCGGAACACCGCCTGGCTGAGTGCTCGGCCTGTTGTCATGATCCATCCTGGCCCCACTCCTCAGGTTGAGGGAATTTCCAGAGCATCTCTGCTCATACCACACTCTTCCCGTCTTCCGGCTCCAAGAGCTCCATGGGAAACAGAGTCTGCAGTAAAGTTGCTTTGCTCAGAAAGGTGCTATGGATGGAGGACTGGAAATCCCCCAGGAAAAGGCAGCACATGGCAGAAAGTGTGTGTGTGTGTGTGTGTGTGTGTGTTATTCCTCTTTCCCTCCAAGCAGGCTGGGAGGTGTGAGGACCCCCTTTCAGAAGGACTGCTGTGAGAGCTTGGGACATGGCTCCTGGGGAATGGACCTTCTCCATGCAAGCATGATGGCCTGACTCCAATCTCCAGCACCGTGTGGAAAAGCTTCGAAGAGGGGCTGAAGGATGACTCAGCGGTTGAAAGCACTGGCCGCTGTGGCAGAGGACCCCGGTTCAGTTCCCAGAACCCCCACGGTGGCTCACAATCATCCGGAACTCCAGTTCTAAAAGAGGTGAAACTGTCTCCTGAGAGTGAACACACATGCAGTACATACACCACACAGACACACAAAACAAACACACACACGCATACATTTTTGAAAACCGGGAGAAGTGGCATGTGCCTGTAAAACTAGCATTGGAGAGGTAGAGATGGGAGGATCCCTGGGGCTCACTGGCCAGATAATCAAACTGGTGAGGTCCAGGCTCAGTGAGAGATCCTGACTCAGAAAATAAGGGGACAGTGATAAAGGAACACACTTAGCATTGGCCTCTGAGCTCCACACATGTGCATACATGTACCCACACACTATGCACACCACATACATAAGCACACCACACACTATGCGTACCACAGGGAGAGAGGGATGGAGGAAGAGAGGAAAAGAGGAAGGGGGAGAGGGAGGAGAGGGAGAGGGAAAGGAAGAGGTGGTATATGCCGTAGGGGAAGGGATCTGAGAGCATGGTCATCGGTCCATGGGTGAGCCACGAAACCTCCCTTCCAAAGCCACAGGGTAGTGGCCATGGATACCATCTGTTTCATGTGGTTGAACTAAGCTGTCATTCAAGCTGTTTTATTCTCTCTTCTCATCCAGCAACAGCCAGTTGGGGTGAAAAGGATGAAGCCTTTTTTCCAGCCTCCTGTGGCCCATGAAGCTGGGAGTGCGTGTGCATGCATGGTATTCCCATCGCCTGTGGGACTCAAAGGAAGGGGATGCTGTATTCCAAAGAGAAAATGTGCCCCGGCCTCTCCTCTGCTGGAGATGACATTATGCACACAGTAGGTCAGTGCTTGGTACTGCCCTCACTCCAGCCCCAGAGAAAGTTTCTTCTTATGCTGTCCCGGAGGGAGGTTGCACTATATCACATTTATGATAGACTGCGTAGGACAAGGGCATCAGGAGACCTTCCGAGACACAGCACTGCCCTGTCTCTGGATTCTGATCTCCCTGCCTTCCACGATCCCATCACACTCTGGCTCAGGATCCTAAATGCATCATGGGCCTTCTGCCCTACCACCAAACCTGCCCTGGCCCTGCTAAAGAGCAGAGAGAAAGTCACAGGCACATTTGGGGCACAGGAAGAGCCCGCTTTGATCTGGGAGTGGAATAGAAATAGGAAGCAGAGGTGAGCAAGGAAAGATGATAGCCACAGCAAAGGGCCTTGAACTTCTCCACAATGACCTATGACTTTGGAGGCGTTTGAAATGGGAACAATAGTCCAGATGCCTTTTCCAAGTCAAGTCCAGGCACAGGGGTGGGCAATATGAAAGAAAGAATGCCGACTGCCTTGGCACTCCGTGTCTCTGGCTCCTACTGTCTGGTATGTTTCAAGTTAGTGTTTACACACACACACACGCTTTTGGAATTGCTGCCCTCACACTGCTCAGGTATTGAGTAGCCTTCACACTGCTCGGGTCTTGAGGTGATCTTGAGGAAGGCCACAGTGAGAAAGGATGAGGCACTCTTGTTTACCTGACAGCATAATGTCACAAGGTTTGAAAACATGGCTCCCTTTCCCGCCTAGACTGATTTCCACTTATACATTTTAAATATTCCTTGCTGCCTTCCAAATCTCAACCCTGTGTTCCTCTTGTACCAAGAGAGAAGCGACAGTCTCCCTTACAGCCATGACAGGACAAGTGAAGGGGGCGGGGCTTCTGGGTTCCTCTCAGGCCCCAGTCCAGAGATGGCCAAATGCATGTGGCTAGTAGTCCTGGTTGAGGGCCCCGGTCACTTTGCACCTCTCCATGTAAGGGCAAAGAGAATGTCCTTAAGAAACGGGTGGTAGGAAAGTGCCCCAGAGCGTCTTTTCTTGTGGGCTGGGAAACTGCAGTACTACGCCAAGAAAGGAATGGAATGGCAAAGCGGCCCTTACAGATTTGTTTGAATAGAGGGGAAAGCCAAGCGAGGTCAGGGCCGTCTGAGATGACTCCGAGCTACCACACGGCTAGTGCCACTTCTGATTACTAAAATAACGAGGCGCAGTAGCTGCGCTTGCTCTGCAGCGTTTATGCTGCTCTGGCATTTTCTGACTTGTGTGCTTTGGACGGGGAGTCTGTTTGCTTTCAATCTTGGTTTTGTTTTTTTTTTCCACACTGCTTGGACTCAGTCTGGGCACATGCCGTCAGAGACCGATGCCACCTGCACTTCTCGCTGGGACGGTCTTTTCTCACTGTGTTTTCTCCTCCCTGCTCGCCTGGCCTTTGCAATGCCTGTGCTACTACTGTCTGGCCTGCTGCGGCTGGTGCTGGCCACTCAGGGCTGACGGCTCTGCTGGGGGTGGTGGTGGATGGACTTAACCTTTTACATAGTCTGAGCCCTCTGGAATCTTCATCAAGCCAAACTCAGGCCTTTGGGGTTCTGGATTAGCTCAGATATACTTGAAGACATGGCTGCCTCTATACTTCAACATAGCTCTTCTTCCAACATGACATTGCTTCTCTTCCTGATGTTCCAAATCTCCCAGATACGAAACAGGGCAACAATGTTCCAGATCCTCCTCCATGTCCTCTTATGGCACTGAACAAGACTCCAAGAGCCACATGAGTCCATAGGGGAAATCATCTTTCACTATTTACTTTAAAACATAATACATATGATTCCAGATTCAATGCTGCCCTGTGGAGCACTGATATGCCCTAAATGTTTTCCTTCCTGGTGGAACAGGACCCCAGAGAGTCTTACTTCATCGCCCTATTAGCACTAAGTAGCTTTAAATCCACCTTAGACTCCTACTCTGACATACATATGCCTCCAAACATAGGTCTTGGTCTGGCCTGTTGCTCACCCTCCTTCTCTTGTACCACAAAC
The DNA here is from genome assembly GCA_028658305.1 of Pachyuromys duprasi. Classification (NCBI taxonomy): domain Eukaryota; kingdom Metazoa; phylum Chordata; class Mammalia; order Rodentia; family Muridae; genus Pachyuromys; species Pachyuromys duprasi. The sequence continues at coordinate 4,594,719 of CM053749.1, forward strand.
TGGTCTTCCAGCCCTGTAGCCCTGGAGTTACCTCCCCAACTTGGACTCTGCACTGCCAGGACCTGGGATGGTGTGTCGCACGGAGTCGCACACTGCTTTAGGCTGGTTCTCAGTTGTTCTACACCTCTTGCATCTCAACCACTGTCCGGTCTTAGAGTCCCTGTTCACCCAGCCAGTGCGTAGCAAACACAGCAGTCCCTCTGGTACTGAAAGGTGCTGTGCAGCCTGCTGGGACATCAAATTAGTACAAATATTTTTCAAAACAGATTGGTCAGGGCTGGTAATTGCGGCCATCCTGTTAGCACGTACTTTATTTATGAGTCAGGCTCTGCCTGGGTTCAGGGTGCAGATAATAAGTCATTTGGCTCTCTTTGGATGGGAGGAGTCATTCCGGCCCATTTGCAGGTGGGAGACTGAGGCACTATGTGGCTATGTAACTTACCAGGGTTGCACACGCTGGTATGATAATCTAGCCTCCTGATGGTTACCTTGTGCCTGTGTTCTTCCTTTCCAATATGCAGCCATCCAAACCCTCCTGTATTCCATACAAACTCCACTAAGAGCACAAAACAAACTTCTTTGACAGTGACATCCCCCTCTGAGAACTTTGAATTCTGCCCTACTTGCCCCACTGGTCCCTGCTCTTCAATAGTCTGAGTGAGAGAGGTAGCCAGGGATCTGTTGGCAGGTCTAGGAATGAGGCCACCTATCTTTCCTTACCTGGCTCAGGTTCCCCACAGGCAGAGATTTGAATCCCACCCTGTAGGCACAACAGTAAGAAGTTGTCAACCAGACATTTATACCCATAGATCAACCCTATCCACAAAGTCACTGCATGCCCCTGCTCCCATGGCGAGCTGTTACCCCAGACCTCAGGTGACCTTGGGGCTGACCTCAGGCTTCTTCTCACTATGAGGGTGGTAACAGCAAACCACACTAACTGACCCACTGGTTCACTGGCCAAGTGGCTTATGGCTTGAGTCCCAGAGTTGGCCTTCCCTGCTTCCCCTTCCTGGGCATTCCTGAGTCATGGCAACTTACAGCCCTTGGCATCACAGGCTCAGAGAAAGGAACTGAAGGCCAAAGGCAACAAAGGGAGCCACATCAAGGCAAGGACAGGACACACGTCCCCACCTGAGACAGAC
>CM053749.1:4596363-4636804 GCA_028658305.1 Pachyuromys duprasi
AGAAGGAGGAAAACTTACAAATAAGGCCTGAGCCAGCTCTGACCCCACTTGAACACATACACACTAGAGCCCTGAAAGAGGAGAAATCTGGTCCTTAAGTCACCAAGATTCCTAGATCTGCTCCACTCTGCCTGGCTAGGTCACTCCAGACTCCTGTTCTCTCACCATCCCTTCATGAACTGGTGGTCACTATTCTTTCCTCACAAAGTTGCTTGGAAGATTGGAGTCGGACCAGTGCATAGTAGACTAAATGGTCACCAGCATTCCCAGGTTTCTTCACGGAATCACTAGCTTTCCAACACAGGTCTGGGTGCCTTGCAGAGATTAGTGACCAGAGAATGGGGTGGACAGACAGAACTCCTGGGGAAGAATGTGGATGGGAAGTGGACAGATGGACAGACAGTGGGCAGGTGGATGGGCTCTGCTTTCAGAAATTGTCCATCTGGTACTAATTCATCCAGTACTGCCCTTGAAGTGACCCTCAGACACCACAATAGAAACTCCACTTGCCTTTCAGAAGAAAAGCAGACGCAAAGGCTTGGACCTCATTCCTGGAGGAGGGACTTACACTTCACACTTTTAAAGCAGCTCCCAGAGCTCACGGCAAGGGACACACACTCAGTCTGGAAGGCACATCTTGGGGCTCTCTGTCCTGAGAGTCTCAAAGTCAGACCATGGCCTAGGGTCTCCTCTGGAACACAGAGATGTTTTTTAGTCTAGGAATCCTTAGTGCATTTTAACAAAGGCTTGGGTTTTGGCCATTGCCATTTAAATGCAGAATGATACATGATGTCATAAACGCTAAGTCATATATTAATGAGTCAGCTTCTCCCCAAGATGCCACCATGGAGAAGAAACTGTGAAAACAAACAAACACATGGGCACCACAGTGTTCCTGCAGGCCTTTGGTCTTAGAGCAGTTCATCCCACACTGTGGTAGACTTTGGAGAAAGGCCTAAGGGGTGTGGCTTGGGGTGGAAGGAGAGTTATAGGAGAATTGGGTGTCACAAACAGCATGTGTGGGGCAACAGAAAAACACACCAGTTGACGACACGCTCAGAGAACTCGGCCAGATGCACAGTGCATGTGCAGCCACCCAGGCTGCCCAGCAGCTGATTAACATTCAGTGATATTCCCAGATGTACTGACCATGTTCTCAAAGTTGTTTCCCATAGTCTCAGGCACTGTTCTATTGCCACAAAGAGACACTGTGGTCAAGGCAACTCTTACAAAGAAAAGAACTTAATTGGGGGCTTGCTGACAGTTTTAGGGACTTAGTGCATTGTCATCATGGAAGGAGCATGGCCATGGGGACAGCGGATGCAAACAAGTTGTGGTGCTAGAAGCGCAGCCAAGAGCTACATCCTGGTCTATAGGCAGGAGACAGAGAGGGGGGGGGGGAATGAGGGAGGCTGGGAAAAGGGAGAGAGATTCTGACTGGGTCTGGCATTTTTTTAAAGTTTTTTTTGTTTTAATTTTTATTTTATTTTTATTAATTACAATTTATTCACTTTGTATCCCAGCTGTAGCCCCTTCTCATCTCCTCCCAATCCCATCCTCCCTCCCTCTTCTTCTCCAGTGCCCCTCCCCCAGTTCAATTATAGGGGAGGACCTTCTTCTCTTCCATCTGACCCTAGTCTATCAGGTCTCATCAGGACTGGCTGTATTGCCTTCCTCTGTGGCCTGGTAAGGTTGCTCCCCCCTCAGTTGGAGGTGATCAAAGAGCCAACCACTGAGATCATGTCAGAAACAGTCCCTGTTTCTATTAATGGGGAACCCTCTTGGATACTGAGCTGCCATAGGCTATATCTGTACAGGGGTTCTATCTCCATGCATGGTCCTTGGTTGGAGTATCAGTCTCACAAAAGACCCCTGTGCCCAGATTTTTTGGTTCTGTTGTTCTCCTTGTAGAACTTCTGTCCCCTCCAGGTCTTTCTATCTCCTCCTTCTTTCATAAGATTCCCTGCACTCTGCCCAAAGTTTGGCTATGAGTCTCAGCATCTGCTTTGATACCCTGCTGGGTAGAGTCTTTCAGAGGCCCTCTGTGGTAGGCTCCTGCCCTATTCCTTGTTTTCTCCTTCTTCGGATATCCGTCCATTTGCCTTTCTGAATAAAGATTGAGCATCTTACCTAGGGTTGTCCGTCTTGACTACCTTCCTTAGGTGTACAGATTTTAGTGGGTCTGGCATTTTAAAATGCACTTTAAAACCCCAAAGCCTACCCCCAGTGACCAGTGACATACTTCTTCTAACTAGGCCGCACCTCCTAATCCCTCTAATCCTATCAAACTGTTTAACTCCATGGTGAGGAAGCATTTGGATACATGAGCCTATGAGGTAATTTTTATTAACCCCCCCCAAACCATGCACACCTCAGAACACAAGGAGAATGTATTGATGATGAAAGCTACAAAGTAGATATTTTCCAGGCCCAGCTTTTGATAACTTCTACAGAACAGAAATGTATTCTTAAAGGGAAACTTCCTGACTTGGAGGAAAGAACCAGTCCTTTTAAAGGTGCAACACAGTGCTATTGTCCAGAGAGACAGCAGCTGATAATCCATTGGACAGGGTTTTCTAGAACTGTCAGGAGAAAAACAAAGCAGCCCTCCTCAGAACGTTCTACAAACACCTCTTTCATGATCTAGGCATCTAGTCGAATGACTGAAGGAATCTTATCAAGAAGTCATGGAGTGGCTCGCAAAGGGCAGGCAGTTCACTTGCAGCCTTCATGCTTATATGCTTGTACGTGTGTAGGTATACACACATGTCACATATATGTCATTAATTAAAGCATTTAACAACAGTCTGCTGGCACCATTTTTGCCATTCAGTTCTGGTACAATGATGTCAACACAGCAATACTGTACAAACACAAGCCCTGGAGAGGGCCATGCATTAACACAAGAGAAGGCGAGTAAAACCTCAGCAACTGTAGCTTTTCTAGGACCCTGTAACTATCATCACCCTTGTTCTCACCAGACCTCTTCTTGGGCAACAGTCCAAAATGTGTAGGAACCATTAGCCAGGCCCAGTGCACTTTCCACATAGGAGAAACACAAATACCTTAGATGTAGGTCTTCTGGGGCTAACCCCAGGCTTGAGGTATGTGAATTTTAAATGGAATATTATCTTCATGACGGAAGTATAGGAAATCCTCCAATGGTTCTCAAGCTCACTCAGGAAATTAAATTTTGAGAGACTGTTATGTCCTTCTTAACACAACTAACAAAACCACGGACGTGTGGGTCTGTTGAGTCACACACTGTGGTGTTAGCTATGACTTCCAAAGTTTAGGGAGGCTGTCGCTACTGGAGGGTTCTCCCAGGACTTCTTACATTCTGAGACCTCCCTAGCATCCACCTCCATGTTCTCTCCTTGAAACGTGACATACAGAAATCACATCTGGAAAACAAGCTTCCTATAATTAATACAGAAAATATTTAACTTGAAAGGTCACCTCCCTGATTGTCTGAAAGGGTTTCCAGGAAGTAAAGTAAACTGTTTCTGTCTGAATTCATGGTGATGAATGCATCTTCCGGGTTCTTGGGAGCGATCATATCTGCGTAAGCTCTGGTCTGGTATCTCATAAGCTGTCCAGGTTAATGTGAAATGAGTTTACTGGCAGAGGCCAGAGGAGAAGGAGATCAAGATCTGATCACCTGGACAGTGCCAAGTATCTCTGGTAAAGAGAGACTAAGATGGGTTCACTGAAGGGACAATATACTGGAGAGGAAACAAGAGCCCTGGCAAAGCATTCTAGGGTGATAGCAACAGCTGGGGACGGGGGCACCACGATAGCAGGTGTGAGCAGGCAAGGGAAGGCACCATCCGATATACACACTACACACAAATGGAAAAAGAAAAGGACTCCCATAATGAAGTGAGCTGTCCCCAAAAATAGAGAAAAAAGAATATGACAGACAAACCAGCCAAATGCCTGTTCTATTAGATACAAACTGCAACATTGGCTCTGAGCTTCAGGACTCATGTCACAAATTTGGTTTAGATAATGGGTAAAGCAACAGCTACTTCTCTGAACTGAGGTTGGACAGGCATACCTTTCATGGAGCATCGTGAGATACTAGGTTATACCATGAACAAAACCCTCAACAGAGCCCTCACGGAAACATGGTGACTGCCAGGATGACAATGACAATGACTGACCGCTGTGATGACAATGGCAATGCCATGGTAACAATGGCAGTGGCTTACCGCCATGACTGCCTGCCTGCCTGCCATGATGACAATGGAAATGACTGGCCACCATGATGACAAAGGAGATGATGACTGGCCGCCATGATGACAAAGGAGATGATGACTGTCAGCCATGATGACAATGGCGAAGACAGACAATGCTTACACAGTGCCAGCCTTACACAACAAGGTGTTTTCCAGCTGCTTTCTTGCTACCCTGAAAGTACAGCGTGTGCCTCTTACAGTGACCCACCTTGGGAGGACAAGGACTTATGCACAGCAACCAGGGTCCCCTTGGAGGAAGAATGTGTGTCATTAAGCACACCAAGCGAAGATACAGACATCAAGTTTTATGAACAAAAAGTTTTAAAGTGCCGGCAGGTACACGGTCTAGCACTTAACGCAAGACAAGCTAAACATAATGGTAAGAGATTCTGGGAATAAATATGACAGAGCCGTCCTCTGGGCCTGACCCCTGACACCACGAACAGAAATCATTTCAGCACAGGTTTTCATAGGATGCTTGAGCTTGTGCTATGAGTTTTGACTGTCAGTTCTTCCACAAGCAAAAATCTCCCAGGAAGAGAGCCTCAGTTGGTTGGCCTATGGACATGACTGTAGAAGACTTCCCCCCAAGAAAACATGGCCTACCATTCCCTGGCTTGTGGCCATGGGCTATCTAAGAGGGGAGAGAGCTGAGTACTAAGCATGCATGCATCAGTTCTCTTGGTCTTCACTGTGGATGTGACCAGCTGACATTGAGACATCATAAACTCATCTTCCACCTGGATGGAGAGGCCCCTTAATTGATTCCAGGGTCTGAGTTATGAACAGGAAAAGGAGAACATGGCACCAAACTGACATCCCTTAAAAAAAAAAAAGGCAGGCACTGGAGAGATGGCTTGAGTTGAAAAGGCATCCGCTTCGTCTGATCCAGTGGACATCCTAACTTTGCTGCACAGAACCCTTACAGGGCCCAGGCTGGTCTGCGCCACAGTGCTGTGGCTGAATGGCTGTGCTCGGGCTTACTGTGGCTGTCCAACGTCAGTGCCACACCCATGACAGTAGCTCCAAAAAGGTTCAGCACTCCAGGTCTGAACATGGAAAGCTGAATTTTGTGAGTCCGACAGCCACACGACTGGACCATCTATACAGGGGCCTCAGGGCTGCTCTTCTTGCCAGTTACGTAATAGAAAGATGACATCATCTCTGACGAGAAATAGGGCAAAAAACCAAAAAGACCCAAGAATCAACCCCTCAGTGTTAGGGAAGTCATAATGTTTTCCCTCAATTACACGTTTATTTCTCCATCTTAAAAATTAATGCTGAAGCCACGGAGGCCAAATAACTAGGCCGGCCATCCACATGGAGACAGGCCTCCCCCGCTGGTACCAGGGATGAACCAGAGATGCTCTATTGCCAGGACATCTGCATCCCACCAGACGGGCATCCACCACTGATGCTAACATCTTCCAAAAGTAGGTTTTGAGTGGGGCATGGGAGGTAAGGGTGGGAGCAGAAATGCAGGATTCTGAGTGCATTCAGCCATCTTCCTCCCCTGCAGAACCAGTCCCTATTTGGAAATGCCTGCTCTCCCCTCTTAAACAAGACTGATGACCTCACGGCTAGAGAAACAAAACCCCTGCCTGTCTCGACTCAACAGGTTCTCTGACAAGCTAAACACAGCTGCGCTTCAGTGGCTATTTTTAGACTCTATAAATTCTGGCCTCTTTCTCTTTGAAATATTCTTCACAGATTTGCCAAAGACTTTTATCTCACTTCTGACTCAGTGACAATGATTTCATAAGTACGAATGGCACTTGTCACTGTTATGGTCATTATCTGAGGAATACATTCACAAAACGCACACAGCAGGTTTCTTCCTCCTGGGAGAAGAGGCTCCTTAATTGATTCCAGGTTCTGAGTTATGAACAGGAAGAGGAGAACATGCCACCAAACTGACTTCCTTAAGAAAAAAACAAACTAACTAACAAACAAGCATGCAAAAAAACAGGCAGGCACTGGAGAGATGGCTCAGTGGTTAAGAGCACCTGCTGCTCTCACAGAGGACCTGGACTGAGAGCCCATATCTCCCAACTATCAGTGACTCCATTTCCAAGGGATCTTCTAAGCTTTGCAGGCACAGCATGCATGTGATATATAGACATTCCTGAAGGCAAATTCCATGTATAATATATATAATATTATATACATACATATATCATGCATACATACACCAAACATACATACATACAGGAAGAAAGAAAGAAAAGACTGTAGCAGTGACCATGCAGAACCCCTCCCTTTCTGTCAGGTGGCTCACACTTTTAATCCCAGTACTTGGGAGGCAGAAGCAGGCAGATCTCTGAGTTTGAGGCCAGCCCAATCTACAGAAAACAGCCAGGGATACACAGAGAAACCCTGTCTAAATAAACAAAAACTAAGAGAGAGAAGGAAGGAAGGAAGGAAGGAAGGAAGGAAGGAAGGAAAGGAAGGAAGGAAGGAAGGAAGGAAAGAAAGAAAGAAAGAAAGAAAGAAAGAAAGAAAGAAAGAAAGAAAGAAAGAAAGAAAGAGAAAAGGAAAGGAAAGAAAAGAGAAAAGAAAAGAAGCCTCCCCAAGACAACATTTCTTTAAAGGGCTCAGGATCAGACATCTGGTCACCATTCCTGAGATATGAACTGCACCTTTCTTGCAGTTTTGGGGGGATCTGTGGCTGTGGTAATACCGATGCCTCTAGGACACTCAGATTTTGACAGGCTTCTCTGATCCCCAAACTTATCCCAAAGCCCCCTCTGCGGGAGCTCTCCTCAGTTTACCCCTCTCTTAGTACAGCCCTGTAGTGACATTCAGGGCGTTAAGCAGGTGAGCAATTGAGCTCCCGAAACCTTGCTGAACATGACTCTGGAATCTTCCGTCTAAATGGGTTAGATGGCTGGAGTGTAAGAGCTTCAAATCAAAAGCCCGTGGTGGAGCTTCGCCCCTTCCCCTGCGTTAAGTCTAGCACAGACCGCCCACATCCCTCTTGTCACACACACTGCCATTCAGCCCGCCACCACTCTGTGGGTGTCAGGCATGAGCACGGATGTCTCTAACAGTTATCTCCCAGTCAGTGCATCTCCTCACACACTCGAGCCAAGCCTGGGGTGTGTGCTTGTCTTCCCTTGTGTGTGTGCTTTTTCTTCCCTATTCCATGTCATCTAGCTCTGCTGTCCTTCAAGAAGGCTCCCAACCCATCTGCATCCTTTGGCCTCACTGTGAGCACAGTGGTCCAGCCTCCTTGCCAACTATTCTCATGTCCTAGTGGGTTGCCTGTGCCTGTTTCCATTCCTGCTCTCCCTCCCCTCCCCAAAAACCATAGCGCCAGAGTGACCATCTAAAAACACCCACACCTAAGTAAACAGAGACTACCTTCTAAGCCCAAACAACACAATGTGTTTTCATCTAACTCTCAAGAGCTTTTCTCTTTAAATCATCTCATCCAGCCTTCCCCCCAAACACCATGAGTCACAGGGGAGGCCCCAGGTCTTAGAGAAGTAGAACCCTTGCCCAGAGCCACACAGCTAGCTGGCAATGGTGGAGAGAGGATTTTACACTCATAGTCTGCAGACATTCGAGTCCAAGCTTCTCACCCAACCCCATAACTCACTCATCAGAGTCAAACCCAGAAATACGACAGGGGATCCCCCAGATGCAGAGTTTATGGATTTCTAAAGGTTGGGGCCTGAGTTGTGTTGGAGACAGCAGGACAGTGGCATCCAGAAGCACACCCCAGAATAAAAAATGAGGAAAGATAAAGGGAAGAGGGGAGAGACGCAGGAAGACAACACCAGACGCTATGATCAATATATGAATAGAATCGCATGTGCTGGCTAGTTTTTGTTTGATTGATTGATTTTTTTTTTGTCAACTTGGCACAGACTGGAGTCATTTGAGAAACCAAAACCTCAGTTGAGAGAACACCCCCGCCAGATTGGCCTGTGGGCAAGCCTGTGGTATGCTTTCTTGATTGACAATTGTGTGGGAGTTGCCTCCCCTGGGCTTGTGGTCCTGGGTGCTATAAGAAAGCAGCCTGAGTGAGGCAGTAAGCAGACCAGGCTCTGCTTCAGTTCCTGCCTCCAGACCCTGCATAACTTGAGTTCCTGCAGTCACTTCCTGCACTGGGACGATGGACTGGGCTATGGAAGTGTACCCTGAAATAAGCCCTTTCTCCCTCAGAAGTTGGTGTTGGTCATCTGTTTTATCACATCAGTGGTTAACCATTCCTAACCGAGCTACATGCTGTCCAGCTCCATTCTGCTGCCATGCCAGAGGGCTGGGTGAGCAGCCATTTCTCCTCGTCCTAGAGGCTGCTTACGTCACCTCTCTGGAGATTTTAAGGACAACGTGAATCAGCTGGTCACATGTGAGGGCTCATCAAAGACACTTTCCAACGAAGGCACGGAGATGTGCAGGGCATTCAAGTTTCCTCTCTCCCGGAGCAAGGGCCTTTCTCCGCTTCCACCTACCCCTGCCTGGTTCCATCCACCGGCAGTTTCCTGTGGGGGAGCATGCATTTGTACAAACAGATTTCCAGGAGACTCCTTGGCCTTTTTACATGCATGGGGACCTCACTGGAGTGTCCTCAGACACCTCCTGTCTTTCTGCCTCGTTAAACTCAAACAAAACAGAAAATGATTTTCTTTTTGTCCATAAAGATCTTTATTTCACATCACACTGATCCGATTTAGCCCTCTCTCTTGCTTTTCTAACATCTGGAATCAGGTTGTAAAAGCTGGTAGGTGCCAACAACTGCTCATTTTCATGACCAAGAATTAGTTTTCCAGTTTTATGGAAAACTCACAGAACATTTAGCATTAACAATGAGTTAGATAATTGTGTACAAGCCCTCTGGAAGCAAATTATTCAAAAGTGTTTAACTAGAAAACACTTAGACTTGTAGAGGCATTAAAGGGTTGCTCAGCAGGCAGGGACTGAACTGAAGTCATTTGACAATGATGTCATATGTTGGTACAAAGAGGGGAGAGAGGAAAGCGTGGGGCTTCCAAGCAGCCCAGGGTCTGATAGGAGGCTTGGATATTGCGTAATGGCTGGAGCAGTCAGCAGCTGGTAATGTTCACGTTGGGGTGTTTCGCATAAGGAGTGCTGTGGTAGACTGCTATTTGCCTAGCTGGTACCCACACCCCGCTGTTCTATTTTAGCCGAACTTGACTTTTTTCTTTCTAGTTTGCAATTTGCCTGCAGTAAAGGGCAGCACTTCCTACTTAGTTCCCCCTGGAAGTCATAGTCACTGAAATACAAGCAGAAGCCGGCATCTAAGGCTTCCAAGAAAGGGATGGAAGTCAGCAAGAACTTCTCGGTTCCCCTTACTCTTTTCCTAGCTGGCATTTTTGTATGCGGGCTGGAACTTGAACAAGCATGCCGACACGTGACATGGCTCTCAGGCTGGAGAGCTGCATGGTCAGAAGGCTCCTTCCTTCTTTGATGATTGTAGAGTCACCCTGTAGCCTGAGTCCTGAACAGCTTCCATGTGAGAATACTCCTCTACCCTTAATGTCTCTTAATGGTCTTTTGCTACATGTGACTGGCTCAGCCTTGCCGGAGAGAGTAATGGCATCCCCAGTCAGTAACTGAGGGACCACCAACAGGCTCTCAGAACGCCCAGCGGGAAGAGTGGGAGGCCCAGTGAGGATGCAGGGGACAGTGAGGCATGCTTAGGTCTCCTACCCCCGTCACCAGCCACACTTGCTCCTCACCCTTCAGTCTCCAGCCCCCTTTCATTTCCCTCAGGCTGACGTAAGAAGTAATAGCAAATCTATCTGCTCTACCTCCTTTCTCCCATTCTCACCATGGTGAGGCTTTTCCCTGGTGGTGGTGCACGCCTGTGATCCCAGCACTTGGGAGGCAGAGGCAGGTGGATGTCTGTGAATTCAAAGCCAACCCATCTACAGAAAAGCCAGAGCTACATAGTGAGACTCTGTCTCAAAACCAGAATAAAGAAATTATAACAAAAAAAGACGATAGAAAGGGAGACTGATTCTTAGATGATGCCAAGCAGGGCCTCCTCCCTGTCTCTCCCCTCGTGCCCCTACCTCTACACACCACACACACACACACTATAGACCAGGAAGTCAAGAGAACAGTTTCTCTCATGGATGTAACCAAACGGGTATACCCAAGGCTGATGTGGAAGGACCACTGGGATACAGTCATGCCATGAGGTGCCAAGGATGGGGATCAGGAAGAAACACTGAGCCACCTCTGAGGAAGGACAGTTGCTACCTACCTTGAAAACTGACCCCAAAACAGACTGGCCCCTGTTCCCACCCACACACAGCCTGTCCCTCTGAGGAGGCAGGCCCTTTAAAGAGGACAGCTTCCCTGCCCTTTCCTTACTCTGGCCCAAGACTTATGTCATTCCTTCTGCAGTGAGCTCATCCAAGGTTTCCTACCGAGCAATGAAAATTTAGCAACACTAAGCCGTACATTCAGAAATCCCAAAATCAAACTCACTCCCTACACTGGAAACATGTTTTTTTAAGAGTTGAAGGAAAAACTGGAGTAAGCGTACCTCCCCTAGCAGACTATGTCATCTCTCTACTATCCTTCACAAATTCTTTATGGTACTAAAAATTCCAAGCTTACAAAGTATCTTTTTTCTCATTAGAAACCATGTTTGGCCTTGGAATTAAATATCTAGAATTATTTTAAACCATATTAATTTTATAAAGCAAACTATCACCAAGGGGAGAAGAATGTCAGACCCCTCCCCCCAGTACAACATGAAGATGACAGCACACAAAGGGAAGCCCTTTGGGGACAAAGACCAGCATGAGAATCATTGAGGCCCCAGTTTATACTGTTTGTGAAGATCTTTGCCTAAATAGGAATGTCTCTCGGAGCCTACTTAGATTTTGCATGGTCCAGGCACTCGGTCACTGTCTGTACCAGAACCTTACCAAGCTTCACAGAGTGAGAATCAGAGTCTTTGTTAATTGTTCCTCTTGTGCCGCCGCTTAATTAAGAGCAAAATGAAAGAGATTATCCCGGTAAAGCTATTAATGAGACGAGACTTGCCTTTGTCGGTTGTTTTTCTGGCCAACCTGGCAGAAGCAATGTAAGGGCGGCGGGGTTGTGTATTTTGACTCGTGTTTTTCTGGGATGGGTATCAGTCCATCGTGGTTGGAGGAAGGTGTGGTAGCTAGGATGCTGGGAGCATGTGCTGCTGCTTGTTCACACCTATGTAGACCAGGAACCAGAAATGGGTACTTGGCTTGCACTGCCCAGTGACCCACTTCTATTGGCTCAGCCATCGTCCCAAAGATTCCACGTGTCCCCCAAAGCAGCACCGCCATCTGGGGACCATGTCTTCAAATGCATGAGCCTGTGGAGTCACTTCACACACAAACACTGTTGACCCTAAACTAAAGAAGTCAAAGAAAGGACTTCATCGTTGCAGCCACCACCCTTGCTGCTTCTCAAAGCCCTTTAAGGAATATTTTAGAAATACAAGAAAGGATGGATGGGAAACCCCAGTGGATGACAAATGAAAGCAGAAATATCTGGTTTCAGCGTGGGCCCTGGAGCTTTATGTGGTCACTTCTGATGGGTCTCCAGGGAGGCTAAGCACACCCTTTGCCTCTGAAGAGCTCAAAAGGTCTGCTGCTTTACAACTGTTACCACAGGGTCTGGGAGCATACTCTTGATTAGCAGAGGCCAAAAGCATCATTTGGGCTTTATGATAGCAGTCACTACATTTCCAGCTAAATTGCCTTAAAGCAATGCAGCAGATTCGGTGTTCAGCCACATGCAATGAGCATCATGGGAATGTGCCCCTCCCACCACACACATGGGGCAATGTCATGTGTCACAGAACTACTACAACAGCCTCTCTGGACATTACCCTATACCTATATGCTCTTTTCACTACCTGGGACCTGCACTGTCCCCTGAGATGGGGTACAGGTGGGGTTAAGCATAGCCATTTCCCCATACAGGTCCCTTAGCCCGCTTATTGTATTTGCATTATACCTGGTTGTATGGACTGCTTTACTTCCAAGGTTGTCTCCACAGGACAGTGGCTGGAGCTTCCATAGTCAGCTTGCAGTGTTCCTAAACATCCCGTGTAGTTTTATCACAAACTCAACTCCTACCTTACCCTTCTCAACAGGACTTCTCCACCTGGAGAATGACCCCAGGTAGAAAGTTGCCTGGCCTCCCTTACAGTGGCATAAACGAAAATCTCTCCTGATAAAATAAAGACCTTAATGCTCAGGCGTCGCTTTGTAACAAGCCTGGCTTTATCTCCTGGGTGGGAAGAGTCAGGGTTTCTCAGTTGGAGCGTGTCTGCCTGAGACTCACCATTGAAAGGTACGGTAATCTCAAGCCAACACTTTCCCTTCTCTATCCGCTCCCAGCCCTGTCTGCCGAGCTATGGAGAACTCAGGACACACCGTGCCAAAGCCACCTGTGTCTTCCCCGAGGATAAGCAGGTTGGGGTCAAGCAGGTTGGGGAGCTTGTGTTGCTAGAGACCAACCCATAGTCCCCCAGGACAGATAGTCCACTAGCAGCAGCCGCCAGGCCACCACCTGAGGTGCAGCTGGAACCGGGGTCAGGCCGCAAACTTCACTAGGGTGCGGCTGAGCCTTCTACGGACTCTGAGGAATTCACGTTCCCAAGAAGCTTTGTATTCAACCTCCAGGCTTCTCTTCTGAAGATCTTTCAGATGCTCTAAAAATTAGCTCCCTCAAAACTCAATTATGGCACAAACTGTAGTCAGGAAAATAAATCCGTGGGGGTTTTAGGGCCTGTTTCCATGGCACTCAGCACACTTTTAAAACTGCCTGGTTTTAGGTAAATAAATGCATGGAAGTGGGTTATCCAATAGCCATGTTTTTGGCCATCAACCCTCCCCCGTTTCTCTCCCTCTCCCTCCCTCCCCCAACATATAAGGGAGACACTCAGTTGTAGATATAACCCAGTGTTCCTGGGTTAAGGTTAAAGTGGGCTTAGGTCTTCTATCTCGGTGCTCTCTGCTTATCAAATCTTTGGTAAAGTCACTGTTCTGGGACTGTTTCCTGGAGGGTACATGGCAGTATGATCTTCCCAGGGTAAAAAGAAAGAGAACAACTTGGGTAAAGAGGTGACAATGTGTCTGGGTATAATAAATATTCATAAATACTACTCATCATTATCAGTATTTTTTTTCAAAAATCCTACCTACCCTTACTTACCTTAAATAGGAGAAGGAAAAGAAAGGTGTCCGGAGGCATAGCTCAGGGGTTACGAACACTGACTCACCATGCAGAGAGCTTGAGTTCAGTTTCCAGCCCCCACAAAAGGTAGCACCAGTTCTAGGGACTCTTATACCCTCTTCTGGCTCCCACAGGCATCTGTGCACACACAGTACATACAATCCCACATAGGCACACCCGTATAAACACATAAAAAGTAAATAAAACCCAAAATCTGTTACACCAAATGGAAATGTACGCACTAGTGACAGGGGGCACCAGTGCCATGGAGTGACAAGTAGTCTGTGACAACCTACATTTCCTTACCACCAACATTCTTCTTTTCAATGGCCAGACTTCAAAATCCAACATGGTTCTTCTCCCACCTCTGTCAGCCCTGACTCAGGGTTGACTCAGGAAGTAGACTCTGTACAGGATCAAAAGGTCCCTTGAAGGCAACTCCAGAGCAAGGTCTTCTAGAAAGTTCTGAGGATGCGTTTCTCCTCCGGAAGCCTGGGCTCAGGCCTCATGAGGCCCCATTGCCAATGTGGACCCTCTCTCCCAATGTAACCTTTAGTCTTATATCACCCAGAAGGGTGGAGCCCCCCACCCAGCCCCAAGGAGAACAGAGCTGCAGAGCCTTGACTTTGAGCCCCAGGCACTCACATTTCCGCTCCCCACACAGATGGAAACAGCAGGAAAATGTCAGGGAACTGAGCTTTCCAAAGGTTCAAGAAATCAACCACGTGGCTGAGAGATGACAACTAAGGGTTTAAGGAAAGAAGAGCCTGTCCACATGGGAATTCAGCAGCCTCACCACCTACTGGTTAAAACCTCAAGTTTTAATTTCAGATTGGACCTTAATGGAACAATCTTTGGCTGCAAGACTTTCATGAATATGGAATAACAGGAAAGAATAATAGGGGGAAACAGGCAAGGTGACTCTCGGGACCAATAATCTGTTACACTACTCTTGATCCTACCTCCAAGGTCAAAAGGCAGAGGGATTCTATTCTCTTCTTAACCTGGAGCAGCTCCAACCATTATTTAAAGTTAAATATTCCTAGAATGTGGAGAGGATTTAAAAATAAAAGTGAGCTTACTCTGGTAGGGGTGGGGCAAAGGAGCAGGAACACATACCACCCATCTGAGGAGGGAAACTTGCCCTGCGAAGATTACCAGAACCCAAAATACACTTGACATCAATGTAAA
Source organism: Pachyuromys duprasi (assembly GCA_028658305.1). Taxonomy (NCBI): domain Eukaryota; kingdom Metazoa; phylum Chordata; class Mammalia; order Rodentia; family Muridae; genus Pachyuromys; species Pachyuromys duprasi. Next base: position 4,611,003 of record CM053749.1, read on the forward strand.
GCAAACTTTTACAGCCCGCCTTCTCTGGGTGCTAATTTCTTTTCTTCCCTTCTGACTTAAACATAAGAGAAAGAACTCTTCATTTTTAGACAGTGTGTGGGACTTTGTAGAGTTTGTATTGAATAGAAATAAGGTCAATTTTCAGCAGGATGAAACTATACTGCTGAGTCCTGAGCCATCTATGACAAGTGACTATCCCAAAGGAACACTACCCTGTGGGACCTGTCCTTCTCACTGGCTCAGAGTTGGAGTGATGGACCTACTGTCATCTGCCTCACCACATCCAAACTGACTTGTCTCCCCCTCTCAGCTCCGGCCTCCCAGATCATGCACAAAAGTCGTATAACGATGCACTTTCTTCCTTAATCTCTGCTTTCTTATAACTTGGCTTTGGCGTTACTTCCATGAGTGGTAATAGCTGCTTGAGTTTGCCTCATACCTGGGCCATCTGTGGGTCCTTCAAGCACTCAGTCATACAGGTACCGTAACATACCTCTCCCCTATCATGTGAGACACTCACTCCCAAGAATCCGAAACATTCCCTGAAGATGGTCTACACTGAGAGACTGGCAGCCCATCCAAGGCACCTGCCCTTGCCAGCTCTGAGAGGGAAGATGCCCTAAGTCAGAGAGTCTCAAACGTGGCTCTCGACCCTTTCGTGGGGGTGGGGTCGAATGGCCCTTTCACAAGGGTTGCCTAAGAGAATCAGAAAACACAGAAATTTACATTATGATTCATAACAGTAGAAAAATTAGATATGAATTAGCAACAAAATGAATTTTATGGCTAGGGTCACCACAACATGAGGACCTGTACTAATGTTAGGAACGTTAGGAAGGTCAAGAATCACTGCCTAGGTGAATCTAGCCCTGTGGTCAGATCTCTCCAGCTGACCCCCTGCCTTCATGAAATCCTACATATCCTCCTTCCTGACCAGTCTGAATGACCCACCGAGTCCATTAGCAAACCAAAATTGCTGTTTCACATGCTCAAATTTTGAGGTGGTGGGGTCCAGCTATTAGAAGCATTCCTAATCTTGCAGAGAATCCAAGTTGGTTTCCTAGTAACCACACTGGGTGGCTTACAGCTGCCTTTCTCCAGCTCCAGGCATCTGGTGCCCTCCTCATCTGCACGTGCACATACTGACACAGACATACACGCGTAATGAAAAGAATGCTTAAACTGAAGACATCAAAACAATGGAGACACCATTCTTCAATGAAAAGAACTTGAAGTTGAGGGGGGGGCTTCAATTGGGGTACAAAATTAATAACTTGTGAGAAAAAAAATTTTTAAAAACTATAACTATAAAAAAAGGAAAAAAGAAAAGAACTTGAATGAGAACCCGAATTGGCAAAGCAACCAAGTATTAACACACTAGGAGGATCATTCCGGAAGCAGACAAGGTTAAACTCCTAGCTGCATGGTTATCTGCCTGTGGAGTCTGGACCAGGCACTTCTCAAAGGCACCGCAATGTAGACTGGAAAATGTGACTAAGAGAATCTATGAGCTCACCACAAGGTTTAAACAAGACACAACACCTGAAGACTTTTTGAAAGGAGGCAAGTTTACATAAAGTCACCAAGTTGGAAATCTTGCCATGCCATACACATCTTCATTCTGGACACATGGTTTATGTCTCCATAATCCATTACAAAGACCAGAAAATTATCATGAGAAGCAATGATTACAGCAGGAACAAGTGAAATAAAACAACAAAAATGAGAAAGCTTCCCAATTTTCCAAATAGCAACTTAGTGTTGGAAGCATCCAGATGGCCCAAGTGCAAGCTGACCTCACTAGTCTTGGGAGGAATGTCCAGTCAGGTTATCTTGTTTATTCCTTACAGCATCTTCTTCAATGTATTCATCTTAGCAGATGGCTTAGGGTATGTGTGTGCGGGTGGGGGGTGTCACATCACTGGCTTAAGGTCACAATGATGGACTATGAAGCTAGAATCTCAAATCCATGAGTTCAGATGGGCCATGCTCTTAACTACCTACCATCATGACTCTCTGGCAATTTTCCTGAGGGTAAAATGTGAACTTGACATTACCTCATTTCCTATCTAATCACTGGGAACTCAGGAAGCATTCTTAGTAATATCCTGGTAAAATTCTAAAAGAGACTCCAACGGGTCATCAAAATAATTGACAAAACCCTGTGCTTCTCACCAGCATGTGACAGGCAGTCCAGCCCTATCTCCTACTCCATTTTAAACAAAAAGCTCTCTTCCAGATTTCTGAGACTGACCAGCAAGCAGAAGGGTAGGATGAAATGAACCATTATAAATCTTTAGATGGAGAACTTTATGATGAGCGTTAATGTCAGTTTGACAAGACTGCCTGAAAGATGGGCCTCTAAGCACATCTGTGAGGGGTTATTTAGATTAGGTTGAGGCATGAGGACGGCCCACTATGGGCACCACCATTCCCTAGGAAGGGGATCCTAGATGGCATTGATAGTAAAATACTAGCGTGCACAGTCTTTGCTCTCTATTCCCAGTTATGAATCAGTGTAATGTGCTCTCCTGGGTTCCTGCTTTTGTGATTTCCCCACCGGGATGGGCTTTACCTGGAACGGTAAACTGAGTAGGCTGGGTTTTTGTCAGAGTATTTTATTCCAGTAAGTGAAAAGGAAACCGAAAGTCTGACTTTAAGAGGAACTTCTCCCTTCCAAAATCCCTGCCCATACCCCAGCCCCAGGAGTCTCATCTTGGCTTCTTGGCAGCTATACAAGAAGGATAAGATTCCTTTGGCTGGGATCCATACTTCTTCACAGTCTAGTGTGTGGTCTAGCATCAGGAGCTCCCAAAGAGTTTGAAATACTAAATCAGTTACTTTTTCTCTGTTGTTGTGATAAAACACAGCAAGGCAATTGGGGAAGAGTTTGCTTGGCTTATGGTTCCAGAGACCTATGAGTCCATCACGGCAGGAGGCATGCTAGGTAAAACAGGAAGCTGAGACTTATATTCTTAATCACAAGCATGAAGCAGAGAGTAGAACTAGAAGTGGCACTAATCCTAAAGCCCAGTGACGTACTTCCTCCAACAAGGCTCATGTACCACCTACACTCTCTCAAACAGAACCACCAACTGGGGACCAAGGATTCTATAGCCAAGCCTATGAGGAACATTCTTATTCAAGTCACCACAAATGCATTGCTTACCTACCAAATAAAAAATATCATTTGGGGCTCAGAGGTCTGTTGTTTTAGCAATTCCTGTTGTATATGTGTGAGTCTGATACGCAGGAAAATTTGAGAATCACTGGTCTTACATGAAAGCCACAGACCTGAATCACAGGACTACAGAAGGGCCCTCACTCCTCTATTTCCAGCTGATGTTCAGGCAGCCTTTCTGGCCAATTGCATCACTTCCCAGCTAGGGACTTTGAGGTACAGGCTCAGCCTCCTTGTGTAATTGTCTCATTTGTGTTGTTTCATTTCATTCCTTATTTCTAACCTAACATGGATGTAGCTTTATACGAAGCCAGGCTCTTCATCAGAACAAGTCAGACTTTGTACTGTCTGCAATGTTTAGATAACTTGCCTGTGAGCTGTGGCCTTTAGTTATACTCCATGCCTGCAGTAGGATCCTGGCCAGCCATCAGCACCTACAGGTACCCAGAATGGTCATGAATCCCACCTTCTCCTGCCCTTATCAAAGGGCTATGCTGAAGTACCTTCAATTATTCACCTCAGATACCGGGGCCTGGGCCTTGGGTTTGTTCTTCTGTTTTATAGTCAACCTGAAGTCTAAGATAGTTTCCCTGCAGAAAACGGGCCAGTGGGCATCTTTCTGAAACAACAGGATGATGATAGATAGTCCTGCCGCTCCTTGCTGTTTTCTCTGCATGCAATACCAACAGCCTCACCTGAGCCCTTCTCTGCATCAGTGAATTAATTTCCATTCACCTCTCAACAGTAGGGTGAACTTGGTTTCTCAAATGGCGTGATTCCTGAACTGACTTTAAAGAGTTTTTCCTCATCTCTCTGCTTTCTGGAGTTATTCCGGGACGCTTTCAGTCTTCTCCTGTGATTAAGACTGAAAGAAGAACCTTTGTGCCTATGGGAAATGAAGAAAGTTCTCACGTGGTGTGCAAGTGTGCATATTCCCACTCAGCCTCACACAGGTCAACTTCAGAGGTGGATTTTCCTCTCCCAGGCATCTACCATAATCCTTAGCTGCATCTAAAATGACATACCCAATGATCTAATGAGGAAAAGAGACACCAGTCAGGTCGAAGCAACCCTCATCTTTATATATCCAGACATATCAAACCTCAGTGCACATAACAAGAAACCCAAAATGTAACTTGGCCTTCATGCCTCAGTACTCATTTTATGGCTAATATCATTGTCCCCACTAGTACCCTGAAGTGTGCTACCCAGCTGAGGTTTGATCAGTCAATCTTTTAGGCACTCAATATGTAAGAATAGTGATGACCAGAATAGCACAGGGCTCCAAAGCCACCCTACAAAAGCTGCCAAGAACTTAAGAGGCTCCTCCATTTGGGTCTTTGCTACACCCATGAGGTCATCCAAGGCTAGGGATGGCCACACCCAGGGCAGAAGTGCTGTGTTATTAGGGATCTAGGCAGCTGTTTCAGGGCATGGCAAATCCACTGACCAACCTTCTGTCAGGGAAGGTGGCTTCCCAGAGGCGTGAGACACTTAAGATGGCTTAAATGTTCTCACTGGCTTGATTCAGTGACACACGCACCCCAAGCAGTTTCAGCAATCGCAGTGTAATCAGATGCTTAATCTAATCCAGCATCATGTTCAGGCACAGCTACTCATTGGGGGTCCACAATCCATCATAACAAGGTTTTCTAGTATCTCCTCTGCTGAACACATAGAAACCACAGCAAAGGACTTCGCATGGAATTTCTTCCCATCCCTGAGTCCACACCTAATTCTACCAACCCAACAAACACCGCAGCCCCTCTTTTGTGGTCCAGCACTTCTTGCCCTTTTAGGTTAGAGCCTAGGAAGATACTTGTTTGGGCAGCTCAATTGGACATCATATGAGTCACAGTCAGAAGCAAACTCTGATATTACAGTACTGTGGGTTTCAAGGTATGAACTACTCAGGAAGCATCTAGTCCACACCTTCTCTCAGAGCTAGGAACGGGACTCCTACAACTCACATTTAAGTCTCTCAAATGATGAGAAACTTAGTACTCAGACAGACAGCTATAATGGATACACTGGATGCCACAAGCAACAGGCAATGAACATAGGAACTGTCCGGACTAGGTCTTTCTACTCCATAATCGAGCTTTGCTGAAGACTAACAGTCATCTTAAGAACTGCAGGACTGGGCTGGGGAGATGGCTCAGAGAGTAGGAGCACTTACTGCTCTACCCCTTCCCAACTGTGGCAGCGCACAACTGTACTCCAGCTCCAGGGATGCAGCACCCTCCTCTGGCCTCAACAGGTACTGCAAACACATGGTGCACATACAGGAGTTAAAACATCCGCTCACATAAAATAAAAATAAATAATATAAAAACCAAAAACCCAGAAAAGCAACAATCAGTTTATACATGCCAGCCTTCTGTGGCCCTCTCAATGTGGTGCTGCTTATCACAGCAGGCAGGCTCCTATTTGGATAAGCCCTGAACTAGGGTCTAGCTTAACACTCCAGGCGTCCCAGGAACCTAGGAAAGGGTGTGTGATGGAGCCAGAAGGAGTGTCACCCATAGGCAAGGCACCTTAGGAGCGTTCTGGATAAACCATCTCTACTCATCCTCATCATAATCCCATGCTGTCTCCACCTCACGGAAATTAGGTCTTCAAGGAAGAAATAAGTGTGGTTCAGTCTTAAATTCACATCTCACCCCCCCCCCCGCCTTCCCTCTCTGCAGGACAGCCTCAGCCTTTTAGACAGCAGTCCCCACAGGGGACTCAAGGAGCTCAAGGCCAGGCCAGCTTTATTTAGACACTCAAAACTCATGTGCATCTTGAATTTTTACTTGTGTTTCTGCTCCCCTCAGAGAACCTGTATGTCAGAATGTCTGTTCGTCCTGTTGGGCTTCTGTCATTCCCTCTCTTGTCCCTAAGTCTGAGATACTGGATAAGTCTCAAGACTCTGGCCCAGCACAGAACTTGCAGGCACAAGCCCTTGACAGGTGCCTGTTCAATGAAGGGGATGCATCATCATTTTTTAAAAAGATCCCCATTCACATGGTCGTTGTCTCCTCTTGCACAAATCCACAATAATTTAATGACAAGGGTAGAGGAGAAAGGATCATATTTTTTCCTATTAAGATGAACAGTCAATCAAAGCTACAAAGGGTCCAGCTAAATTTAACATGAGATGTGTGGGATTTCAAAGAGTCTTCTACCCTGCATAAGCCCACATACATATACACACACAAATGACAAAGCAATTAACTCATCACGAGATTGATGGAAGACTATAAATAGTGGGGACTCTAGAGATTGTTATTCGGGCCTGCACCATCTTTAAGCAGGGCTTATTGATGAGAAGGACCTAGTAAACATCTATAAATATGACTGAGTTCTTCTAGCGCTGAAGTTTGAGGCTATAAGGGAGTTTCGATAGAGAGAGAAAAGACCTATGGAGGCACAAAGCCAAATTGCTGAGAGAAAACCAACCCTGCCACAGTGCCACCTAAACTTCAGAGTTCCAAAATGTCCCATGGTCAAGTGCTTAGGCAAACGTGAACATCTGTTCTCCACTGGCTTTTGAGCTTCGAAAGCTCTGCAATCCAGAAGCCTGTCCACGTTTGAATGGGGTGTGATAAATGCACTTTATTCTAAAGCATAGCTGAACATTACATTTTATTTTGTTTTTTAATGGAAGGCCTGTCAGCATCTGTGGTGGCCCCCCATAGGCCGGAGCATTTGAATGCTTGGTCCCTAGCTGGTGACTCTATTCTGGAAGGTTGTGACCCTGGAGGGTGTGGGTCATGGAGGGCTTGATGCTATGCAGCCTAGTCTTAACTTCCTGTCCACCCTCTGCTTCCTGTTCAGCCAGGACATAAGTGAGGCGTCCCCACAGAACACTCCCGCCACATGAAGTCACTTGCTGCCAGCCTTCCCCAACATGATAGGCTGCTTCTCCTCTAAGAGTCAAAATAAGACCTTCTTCCCTTAAACTGATTTGTGTCACGCAGCATGCCATGGCAACAAGAAACTAGCTGTGCATTTCTGAGACTTGGGTATACAGCCCTGGATGTTGCCAAGTGAGTAAAGTTGAGTTTTATCAAGGGATAGGTTCCACAAAAAAGGATTGTTTGCTTAATTGTTGCTGCTTCTCAAGATGACAAAAAAAAAATCATCAGGTGCTGGCAGCCATGGCATCAGAAGCCAGTCCAAGATGCCTACAGGGACTTCAGTCGGGCTTGTGAACTTAGGGGACAACATGAATGACAAAAGCTGGTGTCTGAGGGGACCTCAGTAGCTGGAACATCAGCTCTGATGAATCTGTCCACTAGAAAAAAAAAAAACAGTCCTGTACCCAAAGATGACCCCTGCAGTAAGAAAGTGACAGAACAAGAAAGGGACTTGAACACTTAACCCTGGAGACTGAGTGGTTAGAAGCTGGCATGTGTGGTAGAAAATCTACCTTGTTCAGACTGAAGCCAGGTTTGAGCCCAATGCCACAGCCCCACAGCCCCACCCCATGGAAGGCGGCTTAAATTTAAACACATGGCTTCAGCCTAAGACTTCATCTGACAATCCCAAATTTAGGGAGATGGGATAAGTTTCTAGCTGCCCCCTTTAATGCCAGCCTTAAAATATAGGCACACTTGGGTGACCAAGTGTCCAAAGCTGACCCTTAGGTTGCATGATCCAACAGGTCCACTCACGATGCCAAACCACTGTTTTCTTCCACAGCTGTTCAAGAATTTCTTGGACAACACACAAAAATTAACTCAAAATAGATCACTGATCTAATGTAATAGCTAGCACAGTACAACTTTTAGAAGAATATCTTAAGCATATGCTCATCTTGGACCCTGTCCAGCATCTTTGAACATTCAGCGAACGTTTATTGGGCAGTTAGTCAATGTCAATTACTGTGCTCGGTGCTGGGGAAACAGAGACAAACGAGATAGTCTCAAATGCCAAACATCTTAAAGCCTTCCTAATGCTCTTCACAGCCTTATTGTTAATAAAAGTACTCCACATTTGTTGAATCCATGTGTATTTCTTTCCAGGACTACTTTGGTTATAATCCAAGTGTTTGGAATTTTGAGTTCATCTATCAATCAGGTGAGGATATGTTTAGTGCACACCCACCTGTCTCTCAGAAGATTGATGGATAGCTGTTTCAGTTTCCATCTGTTGCTGTGATGATATCATGACCAAGAGTAAGTTAGAAGGAGAATGGGTTTATTTCAACTTGCCGGTCACAGTCCATCACTGAAGGAAGATAGGAGGAACTCAGGCAGGGACTTGAAGGCAGGCCCACCTGTCATTCCACACAGCATTATCTCTGACTGGAATGCTCACTCAAAGCCAAGGAAGTAGAGCAGAAACCATGGGGGAAGGCTTCTTGTTGGTTCATGAATAAGTGGGCTTATACTTAGCTAGCTTTCTTTTTATGCTCATTTCTTTATTTGTCATTATTCCATGAGCAATATTGTTTATCGATTAATTACATAGCATTTACTTTACATTATGCATATATATATATATATATAAAACATAAGACAATTTAAAATGTCCAGGAAGATATGCCAAATATATGAAATTACTAAATCACTTTACATTAGAAATTGAGAGTCTGCAATGTCCTGAGTCCCGGAAGGAGCTTAAGGGATAACTACAGCTTTTTATTGGCGAGAAGAGTCAGTTTTCTAAAAGTTAAAGAGCTCTCCATCACTACAATAATTACTTTGCTGTTTTCACCCTACTTTCCACAAAGTCACACTGTTTCCACTCATGTCTGGTTTTCACTCTTTTTCTCTGTCTTCAGAAAAGCAATTAAGTATCAACAGCATCCAGAGCAGCATCTGCTCTGAACAACTGGGAACTTTCACCATGAATGGGAGAGAATTTCTGTGTCTCAATCTACTCAAAATTCCAATACCGTTCCCACTACATCAGTATAACTTTTAATTAAGTGTGCAAATAAAGTGTGGCACTTTAAATTTCAAAGTGAAGAATTTAGGAGAAAACTACAGTTCTATATTTGTGCTACCATTTTCTACTTTTCCTAATGATCCCTGGGATCATACTTACTGGGAAGATAGTAAGTATTCTGCAGTGTAGCTGAGCATCTCTAATTGCTTTTCAGTAATTCTGGGATTATAATGTATGGTGAAGGTAGTGACAAATAATGGCTGTTTGGGACACCATGAAAGAAAATGTTCCATAGAAGATCCTCCGCAAAGTTCTCGAAATCAACATGATATATTCTGGGATAGGATTTTAAATTTCAGTTGCCATTGTGAGTGAAAGCCGAGGGAATGGTTCTACCCACAGTGGGCTAGGCCCATCCATTAACAATCAAGACAACTTCCTGCAGACATGCCAACAGGCCAATCTCTTCAGACAATTCCTCAACTGTGGATATATTCCCACATGACTCTAGGCTGTGTTAAGCTGACCGTTAAAGCTAATGAAAGAGGGTATGAAGCCCAGGGAGAGTGTATGCTAAAAGCGCAAATGTCCTTCAGGAGTGCCTCATGAGAAAACATCACTGTTCCATCCACACCAACATATAGCCACCAAAAATAGCAGAAGAACCGAGCTAGGCTATGGTTCCAAGTGATAGGATTATAGTCAATCAATCCCAGGGAGCTGGCAAGCAAGAAGAAAGGGCAAGGGTTATCATATTCCTGTCACTGGCGTCTCCCCAGCCACTGGTAACGATGAACAAAACCAGTTTGTATGAAATCTTTCTCCCCTGTTTTCTCAGCAGGAAGTGAGAACAAAGGAAGAAATGGATTACAAATAACATGTATGGGTAAATTCACTAATGGAATAACTAACAACCCAAAGAAACTCAGGATACCGAGATTAGGGAAACAGGAAGTAGGGGTGAGTGAGAGGACAGACCATCTGTGGCTGCTCAGAGGTATGGCTAGAAGAGGAGGGTGTGACCACAAAGCTGAAGGAAGGGCCCTTGAGTGGTAGATATTATCCAATACTGGACAGGCAGCCCTTCACAGTTGTGTCCTTCTACAGCCAGACGGCCGAAGCTGAGGGATATTTGCCATGGGTCCCAGAACCCCGTTTGTGGCTCTGCTCTGAGACTAGAAGGAATGTCAGCAGCATCTGCAGGCAGAGGATATGAGAGAAGGCAGGTGCTGCAGTTCCCAGGCATTGTGTCCAGGTGGGGAACATTATTTGTGGCACACAGGAAATGTTTCTGTCCTGACTTCAACACAGGAAGTGCTCGCTCAGCAATATGCTCACTTCTTCCATCCTCCCCTGGCACCCTTTGACCCTTGAGTATGTTAAAAAGAGCTGACAAAGAAGCCCCTCAAAGACTTGCATTGGAGTCTGTGGGTGAGTCAAACGTAAGAGATTTCTTTATGTGCTCACTCTGGGGTTCCTGGAATGTCATAAAAAAGCCAAGCAGAGAACATGGAGTTCGCTAGCAAAATGCATTGCCTTGACACACCAAGTGGGTATGGTGCTGCAGTGGCCTGGGTCCCTCCAAGGAGTAGACGGCAGTCATTGTGGCACTGGCTGAAACGCTAAAGGATTTTTCAGGTCCTCTCTACCATGTTCATGGAGCTCAGGCTCCAAAATCCCAGCTCCAGACCCATCCTTCCCAGGTGTGAAACCAAGCTTCCAAAGATAAGCGTTGCTTCGTACCTTAGAGGAGGGCCTATTAGACTCTAGAAATGATAACATATGTGTGAGTCCACTCAGGCCTGTTTGCAAACATTCTATATCATACCCAGATGAAGAAGCTTGACTCAGACTTGTACTGTCCGGTGTGGTAGCCACTACCCACCATTTCCTAACAACCACGTGAAACATGGATAAAATATGTGCCACATATCAAAGACCAAATATAGGACAAATGTAAATCTCTCAGTGATAGTTTTTACATTATAGACTGAACTATTTTACTTCTAGTGAACTAAACAGTAAATGCTGCCGTGTGCTGAGCTGTGCTCTACCTAAGAACATGACTGTATTTGGATGTGAGGCTTTTAGAGTTGTGAAAAGTGGGGCACTTAGGGTGGCCCCTAAAACAATGTGGCTGGTGTCCTTGTGTGAATTGAGAGGCACACACAGACAGCAGGTGTGTCTGGACAGAGGGAAGGCAACGTGCAGACAGAGGCCACAGCAAGACAAGAAAAGATGTCTGAGGAAGCCAAGCCTGATGGCACACCTTTACTAGGACTTCTAAGCCCAGAACCGAGAGCAAGCAAATGTTATTAGTCACATTAGGGGCAGCCCTTGCCGGGGCAAAGGAACACTTGTAGTATTAAGACTAACTTTAAAGTCTATTTAACTTTTTCATCAACTATCAGAAAGCTTATGTATTCACATATGCACACACACTCTCACACAAATACACTTACATTACACAATACCGTCTGGGTTCCACAGTGGAGCAAACCACTTATCTGACAGCTTAGCGTCACCCTTCCCTTTAATCAGGGGTCTCAGTGCCCGGCTGCCATGCCAAACAACAAACCAGCTGTCTTTCTACTCAGGTAATGGCTTGGTTTTTCCTTAAAGCAACAAAGCTTTGAGCAGTTTCCTGAAATGGTTGGAGCCAGTCCCCTGCTCTCCCTTCCTGGGCAGGGTAAGCTAGTCCAGGAGGCTGACACCACTGAGCACATACAACCAACCCTACAATCGCCACCTGGCTAAAAACCCAGTTATTTCTTAAAATCCTAAAGCTGTTGTAGCCAGAGACAAGGCAGATTTAAAAAAGAGGGCAGACCCTCCAGTGTACAGAACTCTTGTGTTCTCCTTGGGCCCAGGTCACGTTACCTGTGCAAGGCCAGAGAGCTGGTTAGGTGCCTAGTGGAATTCAAACCCAAGACCTTGTCACTCACCAGTGGAAGGCACCGAGTGTGTTCAGCTGTCAAATCTCAGATCCCTAAATCTAATTTGGACACACATGCAGTATTATGGCTGTAACTGGGTTCTTTATAAGGTTAAAAGGGGTGTATAAAGTGTTTAGCATGGGGTGAATGTTAAATAACAGATAACTACTGTTGTTAAGACATTATTATTATTATTATTATTATTATTATTATTATTGTGTGTGCATGCTACAGTGTTCATGTACAGGTCAAGGGACAACTTGCAGGAGTTGATTCCTTTCTACCATGTAGGTTCCAAGAATCCAATCCTCGTTGTTAGGCTCGGGAGCAAGTGCCCCTACCTGCTGAGCCATCTTGCCTGCCCAGTTTAAACACACAGCATTGAACAGATTTAGAAGAGAAAGCAGCAACTCAGCAACCTCCTCTCACAAACCTCCTGGGATGTAAGTGGACAGACTTCCTTGAATGCTCCAACATTCATTCCAACCCTCAGGACATGGGGCAAGGCCTGTTTTCAGAGGAGACTGTCCCCACAAAATAAATACCTCTAAAGCAGTGGTTCTCGGCCCATGGGCCCTAACCCCCTCGGCAACCCTCTGTCTCCAAAACTATTTTCATTACGATTCACAGCACTATCAAAATTATAGTTAGGAAGTAGTGACAATAGTTTGGTTTGGGGGTCACCACAACATGAGGAGCTATATTTAAGGGTGAGAACCACTGCTTCAGAGGGAGCTTCTTGGAAGATGTTGGTTTATTCTGCACAGGGGCATTGCATGGTTCTTTGTGGTGAGCCTTCCGGCATCTAGAACATGCACCCCACACCCCAAATCACTGGAGAGACAGCCACCCTAGACCCGTCACTGGCCAAGGAGTAAAGGAACGCTTTTTGCTCCTCGAGCAGGAAAAGAGCACACAAGTTCTGATGTAGCCTCTTGGCTCCCTGGTCCTTAAGGTAAAGGGAAGGAAAACCCACCACAATGTCCTGTGTCCTAAGACTGTGTCACAGTACCTCCAGTCACTGGGGAGGAAAGGGCATTTCTGGCAGCTGTCCCTCAAATTCTCTACTAATATGAACTGGAACTGCTCAGCATCACATTCCGTAAGTAGTCTACCCACAATGCTGTCCTTCAGGCAAGAAGCAGTGACATAGAAGAAGCCACAGTCCACAGCGCCCTCCTGCAAGTGGCATGCCCTCTATTGACACACGCCAGCAAGATGCAGTCTACTTACTGACTAGAAGTATGCTCAGGGCCATCACCCACGTGAAGGACTCTCAACTCTGAGTGAGACAGGGGAGACCCTGTGTTACCTGTGAGGAGGGGTCATGTGACTAGAAAGTGTTAACACTTATGAGAAGCCTGCCCACCTGTGGGGAGCACTCCTCTAACTCGTAAGCTCTTGTACCTCCTGCAGGGAGGTCCCATGCTTCCTCCACCCATGAGCACTTCTCTCATTCCCTGTCATGTGTCCCCTCATTACCAGGGTGATGGGAGCAGCATCAGTCCTTCCTGAGGATCATTCATCTGTGACACCGAAGTCAACTGCCAGCGATTGCCCTTTTCTGTCACTCCTGTCCTCAGGCACCCATTTCTTCTGATTTTGGTGCTTCGTGGTCTGTGAATTCAGGGCACCCACCTCAACCCCCAGCTCTCCTGTGCTGGAATCCGCCTGCAGCAAGGTCTACACATCCTGTGCACACATTACCATTTGAAGGGCCCTTGCAAGTAAGTGACGCTCCGAGTCTCTGCTCCAGGTAGAAGAGCTGCTGTGGGAGGGTCGTCTGCATGTGCTGCCCGCTTTCCTGTGTAATTTATTACTTGCTTCCTATACTTTTCTTTCGTTCCTCACCATCTGCTTCCAATCATTTTTTAAATCCTCTGAATACCAATGAGATGAGTCTCAATCCATTCTAAATACAAAACAGGTAGAGTGAAAGACGGGTAGGGCAGAGCAAAGGGCCACGGACGGGGCCAGTGCTTTCCAGACTCCTTCTAAGGATTCAGCGCTGTGACGGGTCTTCCTTCCTCCGAGAAGGATGGCTGTGTTGCAATGAGGATGAAGCAACTTACACAGACCGTGTGCTTGGCAGGAGAGCACGCCTGGCTGGCTCAGGAAAAGCCTGCAGTTCCTGAGCTTCACACGATGAAGCAGAACATGCTTCTCCGCACCCTGACGTGAGCGTCTGGAAGGCGGCCCTTTCTACATCACAGGCCACCCCATGACAGGCGTCACACCTGCAGCCTTCAAATGCCCCCTCGGTGTTCATTTGTTTGTTTTGTTTCTTGAGTCAGACCAGCTTGGAAATCAAGATCCTATTTGCTCTTCCTTGAGGACCTAGGGAGTCCACCCCACCCTCCACACTGACGCCTTCTCTATAGATTTATGGCCCTGACAGGAGGCGTGAGATTACAGAACTCTTTTAAATGATCAGCTCAGGGCGAATCAACCAAAACCTTGACTGTGCCATCTCCTGCTGCAGCTGAGGCCCATCTAGATGCAAACAGAGGCACCTGTGAGTTAACAGCCCCAAAGAAACATACTCAGCGCATGTGAGAAACTCAGGTTCAGTCTGCCTAAGTACAGAGTAAACAAAATTCTCGCTTGTTCGATTTTATCAACAAAGACTGGGGAGCCAGATGCTGGGGTGAAAGACTGGTAGCTCAGAGAGACAGAGAAAGCCCCCAGCTGACCTTCCTCCTCAGGCGATGTCCCACTCTTCCACACTGTCTCAGACAACCTCCTTCAGACAGAATGTCCCTCCCTTCTGCTTCCTGTGTGTCTCTCTATCCATCCATCCTGACTTCCTGTTTTTTTTTTCTTTTTCTTAAGCTGGTGGCTTGCTCTGCCTCTTGACCTATGGACCCCTTTGTTTAATCTTGTTTACAATATTCAAGCCTAAAGCTCTCGGACTAAAGGTGTGCGCTAAGGCTGAGCCTCACCACAACTCAAAACAGTGTTTTCCAGTAAATTAACACAATTATGGGCTTTGCAGCATGATCAAATATCCTGCGACACTGACCTGAACTTGGCTGCGTCTCTCTTTTTCTGTTTCGGCTCGGTTTTCGTGGGTGATGCTCTTGCCATCTCCACGTTCTGCTGTGGCAGAGACTGAAAGCTGTCTACCCAGTGTCCATCTCCCCTTTAATGGCCACACTTCAATGCCTGCACCACCCAACATAGGAGCTAAGGGCCGGGCAAGATGGCTCAGCAGATAGAGGTGCGTTCTACAAGTTTTCCTCTGACCTGGGCATATGCACATACACAGGCACACACAATGAACCACACCATGGTGAAACTTAAGTGAATTATAATTAAATAAGAGTAAAATTTCAGTTCCTCAGTTGCACTGCATCTCAGGGCTTGGCAGACATATGTGGCCAGTAGCCAGCATATTGGTTATTTCCATCTTCATGGCAAGTTCTTTGGGCTATAAAGCTGGTAGAGTTTCTAAGACACACGGCTAAAACAGGCATTTCCCAACTGCCTTTTTAAGATGAGGATGGTCATTGGCAGCTCTTTAACGGGCCTCAGGTTAGACTGCCAGTGCCCTTTGACCTTCCCTTTTCTTTGTACATGGAAAGTGAGCCCAGCAGCCGCCTTGTGCGTGGGGGCAGAGCACTCTGCTCACTAGCCTGCCATATCTCTGTCCTTAGTGCCCTGCCATTCTCTAGCGTTTCACACCGTGGGTGAAATCTCAGTGACCTTCCCAGACCCAGTCTCAGAAAGAATGCTGCGAATCTCACCCTTAAAGTACGCCCCCCTTGCATGCTAGCAACGTCTCCATCCCAAGGTCACCGAAGCCACCTTTGATGCTTCTGAACGTAGGGAAATTCTGCGAAGGCTCCGCTTTCAAAGCGTCGTCTGAGTCAGACCCCATCCTAGATGCTGTCTCCACAGGCACAGCTGCTGTCTCTTCCCTCAGACGGTTCCCTCTCTCCGCTCACCAGGCTTGCTTCTGTCCCCCTCCTGTCATCCACTTCAACCCGGCATCCGGGTATCCTCTAAGGCTGAGAGCGCAGGTCACCACCAGGCTCAGGTCCCTCCCGCAGCCCCTCACTTGGGACACAGGTACAGTCCTTCCTGTGGCCCGGAGGCTCCATGCAGTCCCAGCCAATGGCCTGCGCTCTGACCTCCTCCTGTTGCTTTGCTCCCGGCCTGTCCTCCCTCCTCTACCTCAAATATCCCCCGTACCCCTCCCCCATTGGAATGCTGCCTGCTGGAAGGACTGTGTGGACTCCCAAGGCTCCTGCAAGCGATGGCTCAAATCTTGCCTCGGCAGTGAGGTCGCTGGGCCTTAGCTGCCTCAGTCTGCACCCCTCCGTACCTTTCACCCCCAGAGCCCTCACTATGTCCATTGTGTCAGTCTCTCCCTCCACTGAGATGGAAGCCCCAACAGCAAGAATCTTTTTCAGTTATGAGTGAAGCTGAGGCCCAATAGCTCCAGCACACAGTAGGCACAGCTCATTTCCTGAACACTGTCAATCACGTCAAATCCCTGAGCCACAGAACCTTCCCCCTGCCGAGAAGACAGCCTTCCCCCCTGTAGTCAGGCCTCCATCCCTAGCAGCTGCATGGAATTCCTGGTTTACGGCTCTATGAAATTCAAAGCTATCACGTTTAACACCGGGCTATGAAAAACCTTCGCAGGAATCCATTTATCTCCTTTCTAAGACCTGGAATGCTCACCTTGGTCTAGGGAGCAGAGGTAGGTGGTGGTCTATTCATTACTGTAATCAACTCCATCAGATGCTGACAGCCCTCTCCTGGGGGAATAGAAACCTGGCTTTGAGAGCCATACTGAAATCAGAGAGAGGCATCCTAGCAAAGCAAATATGACAAAGGTGAGTGGGCAGATGCCTCCATGAAGAACTTTCCGTGTCTCTGTGCTTATCCTCACATAACTGTGTATTTCAAAAAAATATTTTATATAATACACATGTGCATGTGTGTATACGTTCATGCAGAAAGAGAGGAGGAGGAAGATGAAGAACATGCTCACAGCTATTCACAGCAATTTCTCAAAGGTTTGATTTGTTCCAAATTAATTTTAATCAAGTGTTTTCATGGTTATTATTTTAACCACTGTTCATCTAATCCCAGATCAATCAAGTGCTTGTTGAAAAAAAAAATGACTCTTTCATTAAAGGGTCACAGAAAAGAGAATATGACCTTGATGGGGAGATGGCTCAGCAGTTAAGAGCGCTGGCTACTCCTGCAGAGGACTGAGTTCAGTTCCTAGCACCCACACTTACAACAGGAGTGGCTTACAACTCCAGCTTCTGAGAATTCAGCATCATCTTCTGGCCTCTGCTAGTATTGCAGGCACATGGTGCACATAGTTAATGCAGGCAAAACACTCATACACATAAAACAAAAATAAATCTTTTTAAAAAGAAGACACAATCTCAATAGGCTTACTAGAAGAAACCAATATTTAACTGTGTAGGCAGAAATTAAAATCTGGATTTACATTGTTGTAATTTTTTTTTCAAGTCAATCTGTTTAAGCCCTCAAGATGGTGACCCTCTTATCCCAAGCAATGAAGCTCCAGGTAGGTGTCCCTTCCTTAAACCACTTATGACAATCACCCACCACAGACTCAGCCACATGTGGCGGAAGGGTAGGCGTGGAAGTCCATGTGGAACTGGACAAAGTCTCAGATACAAGCTCTACCTGGCGGGAAAGACACAGGCCTCTTTCCAATCCTGGAGTCTGTGTGGACAGGAGGTTGGCAAGGCAGCCCTTAGAGGCAATGAGGGACCAGCTACTTAGACAAAGGGCAGCTCCAGGCCTAGCCCCTGGAGCATGTGAGCTCACTTAGAAAGCCAGAGAATTCACTCAAATGGCTTCCAAATGGATGCCTCAGGCAGGGACAGAGACTGGAAAGGATGGTGTCCCAGAGTCAGCTACCTGATACACTGTCCTTGGTGAAGGTGGCTGGAAAGAAAGGCGCAGGGGCTTCAGCCCCTAGCACTTACTGGATCAAGTCACTGGCAAGGAGAACAAAGTACCGAAAATGAGACTCCAAGACCAGCCCTGCCACTGCACACTCGTCAGGACTCAAATTCAAATCCAAGCTAGGAACTGTCTGGGGCTGAGCAGAAGGAGGCAACTGTTGCCAGTTCACTCCCAGCTGCTTCGCGTTCAGCCATTCACTCTTTTGCACAGGAGAGGCTGCAGGACAGACCCTCAGCCTTGCACACATGTGGGATGAGGGGTGAGGAAGAAGATCTCAACACACTTCAATTAAAATTTTACAGATGAATGGCGATACACTCTAATGAACTCAGCTACAATACAGGCCGCCTCTAAACCAGACAGACAAACATGGCTGTGGTCTGGCAGTTACACAAGCCCTGCAAATTCATATTCCTATCAATTTTCAAAGCCAGATGAAACAAGGACGCATGAGTGTGACAAAGAGCTGTGTATGAAGCATGGCCCGGATGACAGTCCATTTACTAACACACACACAGTCAGTGGTGTGAGCTCGCAGCAGCCGTTTGCAAGATCTCACTGTTACATTTCCAAGAACTCTGCAGGTGAGGGCTCAACACATATGCTAGTAAAACTTAAATCAAATAAACTCACGAGTTAATTGCTGTATTATATCAGAGTCTCAAAAGTCACGGTAGTTAGTTTGCTGTGTTTTATTAGGGTTAATGCTCCTGAAGGCGCTGAGAAGCCCTGGGTATGTTCTATGAGGATGTGCCGTTACACATTTCTTCCAAACCAGCCTCAGTGATGTCATAGGGCTGCTTGAAATCAGCCATGGTAAAAATATTACACCAGGGAACCAAGCAGAGGATTTGAGTTAGCTCCCTGCATCAAAAAGCTGCTGAACTTTGGAAGCACACCAGTGTTCTAGAAGGCAGAGCTCCCAGAACACCTGCCTCTGACTTCACAGCTCAGACAGACACCCCTGGGACTCTCTGGGGAAGCCTCTTTCTAGTTCTACAGCTACGGGCAACTTTCTCTAACTTTCCCCCACATAAGAGCCAAGAGCACTTGAGTTCAGATAGGTCATCTGTGTGAGCAGTGTTACCATACAGTGACCATCACATCCCAGATACCTACTTTGTGCTGGCTGCTCCTGTGACTGTCACCCAGAATTCTGTGGAAATTTATTTTCTAGGAGTCATTTCCAGAGGGAGGTTAATTACTAAAGGCTTGATGCTAGTTTCTGTGTTCTCAGCGCTCACGCTCCCCCAGACACAGTCCTGCAAACTAAAGAGCCTCACAGGGGAACACGGCTGACTGCCACATTTCAGTTTCTTCCAAAACAATAAATGTCTTGCTAAAATGAAAGGAACTACGTAGGCACTGTGATACATGGGCCAGTAATCGCATCACTTGAGAGATGAAGATGGGACTATCAGGAGTTCAAGGTCATCCTCAGCTACATTGTAGTCCAGAAGATAGCCTGGCCTACACAAGACCTCTCTCCAAAAAAGCCAAACCAAAACAAAACAAAAAAGGAAGAAAAACAAGCAACAACCTAAAACTTTTAAAAATGAATAAATAGGGATGGGAAAAGTTGTCAGCACTTAAGAGCTTGAGATCAAGTTGAATGAATTAAATTAAGTTCATATAGCACGGTTTTGTCACAGTTCCGTCAGTAGACACAAACATACACAGAGAGGGGGCACTCTGAGGATTTTCCCCTCTAGGCTGGTCTGTGGGCAGGTCTGGGGGGGCATTTTCTTGATTAACAATTGATGGGGGGCATCACTGTACCACTGTACCACTGTAGTCCATGCCAGCCCTGAGCAGGTCAGCCAGGGCTGTGTGAGAAAGGCAGTTGAGCAAGCGTCAGAAAGCAAATCAGCAGGCAACACTCCTCCATGGCCTCTGCTTCAGTTCCTGCCTCCGGTTCCTGCCCTGACTTCCCTCAGTGATGTACTGAACCCTATAAGCCAAATAAACCCTTCCCTTCCCAAGCTGCTTTTAGTCAGTGTTTCATTACCACCACAGAGAGCAACTAGGACACCAGAAAATGGGCAGAACTGGAGCTCAGTCATTGCGCTAAGTGAAATAAGCCAGTGACGCAAAGATGGGCTCCATGTTCCCTCTCTATGTGGAATCCTGGGGACTGAAATGAGACACTCTTAATAGAAGGGACGTACTATCGCCATGGAGGCAGAAGAGGAGATAAAGGGGGACAAAGCAGAATGACAGTGGGGCAAATTTCAGAGCACCTCATGAATGAAAAATGCCATCATGACACCTCTGTGCTGCTGATTTATTTTAATTGTCACATACTGAAGTTTGGTTGAAATCTAATTTATATAACAGTGAATTTTAGTCACCATGCCAGTGAACTTTACTAACAGGATCTGCTCACACATAGTCATGACCTAAGACATGCTTCTCTCCCCAGAAGGTCTCATTTGTCTTTGATGCTAATAGCCGCCACCTCTCTCCAAACCCTCAGCCTCCAGAAACCCCTGATCTAACTTCTGGCTCATTGAGTGTCCTTTTCTAGAATGTCACACAAATGGGATCAGACAGTGGTAGCCTCCTGAATCTGGCATCTTCACGCTTCTGGAAGTCACCCATGCCACTATGTCATCAGCTGGCCATCCTCTGTCACTGCTGGGTCGCACACCATCCTACAGCATATATACCAAAGGACATGCTTTAGGGCAGGCTAAAGGAGCAAGCAAGCTTTCCCACAGCGCACGTGTAGGATGCTACTTTCCAGGAGGCACCGCAGCTTTATAGCAAGCATTTGCAAGACACGCTAGGAAAATGACAGCAGTTGCTTTGGGGAAGGAAGAAGCTAAGAGACACCCTTTTCTTGTATGTTTTTCAGAATTGTTTTCAAAAACTTAACTGTTTCTCCAACACCCCCATACCTCAGGTCTGCCAGCCCTATAGCTTTAACTATTTTTAGCTATCTCTCTGCATTATCAAGATGGCAGGATTTAGGCTATTACTTCTCCAGATAAGGAAGGAACTTTTGCTGTTTTCTTATCTCATTTCTTACATAAGAGTACTTTATTGAAACTTAATCTCCTTTCCTTAACTATTTGCTTCTTAAACAAGTACAAGTGTATGTGCATGTGTGAGTGTATATATATATATATATGTATATATATATATATATGTGACTGTGCATGTGTAAGTGTGTGAGTGTGTGTTTGCATGTGTTAGTGTTATGTGAGTGAGAGTATGTATGTCTGTGTGTATATGTGAATGTCCGTGTGAACGGGTATCCATGCGAGTGAGTGTGTGTGTATGCGAGGGTCGGGGTCACTCCATGGCTCTGCAGAATCACAGCACGTGGTGAGATGAGGGCTCACAGGAGCTTTGTGGGATATGAAAATGGGAGCAGACAGCTGCTCAGAGCCCAAGGCATGATCTCAGCCGAGGATGGCACTGCCCAGTGCAAGGTCCTGCCAGGCCAGGAGGGGCACCTGTTCCTACAAAGAGGAGCCACAGAAACTTAAGTCAAGACCCCTTTCGAGCCCCTCCATGAAATGTCTCAGAGCCATCTCAAGGAGAGCTGTGATGGCCAAAGTGCTTAGAGTGCCATTCTTGTGGGGTTTCCTATGTCTGTTATTAACATTATTACTACTGTAGTCGCTTGGACAGATCAGTGGTTCAGTTAGGCTGAACAAAAGCTTTTGTAGTTTTATTTTAATGTGGGGGGTGGGGTAGAGATGGTACGTGTGAACTCAGCATGTGCACTCCAAGGCTGAGTGTGGAGGTCAGAGGACAAATTTCAGAAGTCAGGGATTCTCACCATGCAGGTCCCAGAGATCAAACTTAGATTGTTGGTTCTGTACCAAGTACCTGTACCTGAGCCCACTGCTCACCAGTCCTCAAGGCTTCTAGAGGGCACTCCTGACCCCCACAGGAAGTTCTTCCCCTCCCTGTGTTTCCCCCACACCTGTGTTTGACTCTGCATGGTGCTGTGGTTTCCTGGTTCCTGAAGGCTGCTTACTAGCCTGCCCCACACTTCATCCAGTGTAAGGTTGAGACGTGCTTCCCTGGCACTGAGGGTGAGCGGTCACCGGTGGGCTGGGAACATACACCTGTCAGAGAAGGAGTGTTCACGGAGGTCTGTTCCTGTCCCAGGCTCTTCTGCTTCTCCTAACACGACTTACTGGTTCCTTAGAGATGTGAGCTCCATTCCGTATCAGAGGCTCCCTATGACCCCAAGTTCCAGCTAGCCCAATTGGTCATTCTAACACGGTTCCATGCACTAGGTGTTTGTTTCTGACCTACTATTGCAGAACAGGAGTTGGTCAGGGAACCATCTCCAGAAGCAGGAACATGAGGGAGGTTCCTTAGGGTGTAGGACTGTGACTAGGTCTGGCCTGTGGAGAGGCTGTGCCCTCAGGAACTGTCAAAGCAGATGAGGTGGGAAAAGACATGTTAGTCAGAGTATGAGCAAGGCTGCCAAGTGGGCTAATGCACCTGCTGTGGTGGCACTTAGGCACGGCTCTATAGGACCATCCTATTTAAAATGTTGCCCCTTATCAACTCCCAGCTCACCCTTCTGTTGGCATTGGAGTGAGAATACCACTGTGGTACCATAATGTTTTCAGTTCTCTCAGGGTCAAGTAATTTCCCCCTTTAACACATAGAGTGGGTAGGCGCCTCTGCAGAGACTGGGAAACAATGAAAATGGCCAGAATTCAAAGACACTGTTTTGACTGCAGTGGGTTTTGTTTTCACAGTTGCTTTCTGCTCTGGGCATGCAATAATTGGCTTTTGGTTTTCAGAAGGGTCCAACCCTCTTATTGTACAAAAGAGCTAAAAGTCATCTGGCTTAAGGAGAAATTATGAAACCAAACATTTAGGGCATACAGCCTTAACACAGAAAGGACGCCAAAGGCAAGCAGGAGGTGCATGGCTCCCTAAAGATACAAGAACAGAGTCTAAAAATAACGGAAGAGCTAGAGACACCACCGTGAACCCAGGGACCAAGGTAGAAGAGCATAGCAGACAAGTTCTGCAGAGAAAGTGGACACAACAGCACATTTGTGGTATACAAGGAGAAGATGACACTAAAAAGGTAAACTGAGGCTGGGTGATTGAGAACCCCGAAGCCAAGAGAAGATGCTTTGGATTTTACTTGTGGCCATGGGGTCTAAGGATCTCCAGAGCACTTAGACCGTAGCTAGACTGTTTGGGGAACAGGGAAACACACGTGGAGAGCATGACCTCTGGGGAAGGACTGGAACAGCCTCAACACTGCTCCAAGAGGGGGATGAGGCTTGCCACACAAGTGGAACCTCTCTAGGGGTCCTCAAGAGCAGAGCAGAGTACCACAAAGCTGGCTCAGGTATTGCCCGCCTCCATCGCGGAGACCATCACCATATATGGAGCGAAAACTTAGAGGAGAAAGAGGAAAAGAAAACAAGAGAGTACCGAACAAGCTTAAAGACAGAAAGAAAAATGCCTAAAGATAGCCTAAACAAAAACACACGTGGTCCCAGTGCCGGCCTGTCTGCTGGCCATATGGTGTGTGATAAGACGGGACATTTGCATTTATCTTCCGTGACTGGTCTGCGTAGCTGAGAGCCGGGCCTGTGCAGGAGGGACCATGTCATGGTCCTTCAGCCCTGACTCTCCTGTGATCCCAGCCCATGCTCCCAGGCTGGGAAGCAATCACTGTCACACACCCTTCCCCCATGCTTGCTGCCTGCCTCGGCCCCCCACATAACCCGCAGCCTCCACAGCTGTTTTCCCACAACCCCTAAACAACGGGCCGTGTCTGTGAGCTTCTAGGCCAGCTGGGCCACAGCTCATTTTAACTGTTCCTCTCGCTCCTGTGCTCCACCATCATCCAGGTCCTCTGTGTGGGTCCAGTCGGTAGCTGCACAGTAGAGCTTATTTACTGCCTCTCTTGTTTCTTGGAATCCTGTCTCTCTCTGCTGTATGCCACCGCTTCATCTGCCCGAATGGAAACAGCCAAGCACTAACTACAAGTATGGATCTGCTATCAAAGGCCTTTTCTCTCCCTGAAATGGCCCAAATAAACACCCTCAGCCCCCTCCTCCGCCGGCAAGCTATTCTTACCAACATCTCAGTTTCTGCTCTGATCAGCTAGGTTTTGATTGAGAAGCCGAGTTGTGGTGGTCACTACCAGTCCCACGCGGGCCTCACTAGACATGCCAGTGGGATGCCACGCTAAAAGCGACCTTTCAGATAAGTGTTGTGATGGTTCGTGCCCACTTGGGAGGCTGAACCAGGGGGACTGAGCTTGAGGCAAGCCTGGGAGACATGTGAGTTTCAACCCAGCATGGACCATGGAGGAACACTGTCTCAAAAACAAACTAGTATTTTTTTGTAGGAATCCAGTATTTATTATCAACTACACTGCGTCTTGCTATGACAAAACACCTGGCAAGCAGTCTCAAAGGAAGAAGGGTGTGTTTTGGCTCACAGTTTAAGGGTGCTGTCCACCATGGTGGGGCAAAGTCCTGCTGGCAGGAGCTTGAGGCAGGGGTCATGGGGCATCCCCAGTGAGGAAGCAGAGATGGACGCTGGTGCTCAGCTCACTTCCTCATTTTTATGGAGCGCAGGGCCTTAGACTGGAGAGCAGCATTGCCCAAACTTAGGGTGGGTCTCCCCACTTCAGGCTGCCTAACCTAGGTTAGCCCCCTCGCATGTGTACTGGAGGCTTGCCCAGCTGACTCTAGGGCCCACCAAGTGTCGCACTGGTGTAACCACATGGCATGCCGTGCAGTATTCTGGTGATTCCATGTCCCTTTATGCGCAGAGATGTGTCCCAAGACATTCTGTGGCTGCATGAAACTGCAAATAATATCAAACATTACACATTTCTCCTATATATACCTATGATAAAGTTCACAAACGAGGCAAAGAAATAGCCATTAGAAAATAGAGCCACAATTCCTGTGGTAAAAGTTATTTAACATTTATTATTTTTAGATTTTTTTCCCCACATAATACCATTGGATTTCAGTGACCAATAGTGACTGATAACCCAGAAAGGGAAGCCACTAAGAAAGGGGACATTGTTCACATACAAAACAAAACAAACAAAATACAGTTTATCTAAAATCCCAATTTAATGGGAAATCTTGTTTCTCTTTGTTATATCTGGTAAGCATTTATCACAGAAGAGGCCAAACCGACCTCTGGGGCAGCCTTCCTCAGAGACCTCTGTAGGTGCAGCGCTGCCCCAGCCTGCACCTGACCATCACTGTTCCTCGAACGCACTAGCCAAGGCCTGCAGCAGGTTCTCTGTGGCTCTGTCTGAAGCGATGGCTTCTAGTTGTTACAAACCATTTGCTGTGAATTTTTCAGCCAAAACAAGAAGTTGCAAAGAGCCTCAAAGGAAAGGATTTGTGGAACAGACTTAGCACAAGGAAGGCCAGATGCCCCACACCCTAGCAAGTGTCAAACATGGCCATTTGATACATCTTGAGGTTTGCACATGAGCCCCTCCTGAGCAGCCCACACCCTCATGGACACTCACAAAGCAGAGGAATCTATGATCAAGAAGGGCAGGGTAGGCTTAGCAAGAGCATGGGTGGCTTTCTAAGTGGCCAGCGGCCTAAGGCAAGGGCAGCTGGCCTGGGCAGGCCCCGACATGAGTCTGGCAGAAGGCAGGGCCCAGCCCATTACAGAGCATCTCAGGGAATAGACTCATGGGCTCCAGGCCAGATCACGTGCCACAGACATGGAGGCAATTCTCCACACACAGCTTAGACACAGCTGTTACTATCTAACGCTGACCCCAAACAAGGCAACAGTGGGAAGACACTTTAATCCATCTGCTAGAAGTCCATGGCTAATTATATTACATTAAACTAAACAAA